>JAJHIY020000696.1:5000-37903 GCA_022114975.2 Lampris megalopsis
ACATCTCCACACGCCCCGTTTAATTCTCCTCCCAGCTCACATTCCCACCCACACAGACCTACAGTCCAACCCCCGACCACCGACACAGCAAACCACTGTCAGAGGTCAAAGGTCAGAGATATAGCTCCCTGACCGTAGGTGGAATAAATGTTTCTGTGACTTTAGAGTGGTCACAGGTGGTTCTTGCTGAGGAGAAAATGGGATTAGCTGTGGAAGGAATAAGGGTTTTCCCATCACACCGTCTCTCAGAGGATAAAACAAGTACTACCCTAGGGTCATCATTAGACTGATTAAACTTGAAGAATCCAGGCTGTGGTTATTTCAAACCTTTCAGGATAACAACTCAGTCACCAACTACCCGTTAAAATTCAAACGGGTTTAAGGCTGTCAGTCGTGTCAACAGAGCACCGGTTTAGCAGCCATGGAGGTGTTGGTGGGACTTGCTCACGTGGTTGAGACCTTGGCTCGAACTGCAGAATTTCACATTTTAGTTGTTTTCATAAGTATGAAGTTACAAAAGGAAGAGGACCACCAACAGCCCAGCTTTACCCACCGAGCAAGACGAGAAATGAAACCCTCAACCCTTCTGCCAGGGTGATGCGGCGGTTTCACCATCCAGTCTTAAGCATTCAAAGGTTTACTGGTCACATACTTCACTTACAAGTGGCGAAATACTTTCTTGGCAAGCTCTGAGACTGTCTAACGAGGAGAAGTGGAACAAGTAAACAGGAATAAAATGTAAAAAGTAAAAAAATCCAGGGAGTATAAAGAAGGTATACTCTGATAAAGAGCTACACTGATGAGCCATAACATTATGACCACCGGTCTAATATGCTGTTGGTGAGCCACCAAAACAGTGCCAACCGGCTGAGGCATGGCCTCCACAAGACCTCTGAAGGTGTCCTCTGGTATCCGGCACCAAGACATTAGCAGCAGATCCTTTAAGTCCTGTAAGTTGTGAGGTGGAGCATCCATGGGTCGGACTTGTCGGTCCAGCACATCCCACATATGCTCAATCGTATTGAGATCTGGTATCTGGCACCTTGTCCTCGCTCCATTCCTGAGCAGTGTGGCAGTGTGGCAGGGTGCGTTATCCTGCTGAAAGCGGCCACCGCCATCAGGGAATACTGTTGCCATGCAGGGGGTGTCCCTGGTCTGCAGCGATGTTTAGGTAGGTGTCACATGTCAAACTGACGTCCACGTGAATGCCCGGACCCATGGTTCCCCAGCAGAACATTGCCCAGAGCATCACACCGCCTCCACCTTCTTGTCGTCTTCCCATAGTGCATCCTGGTGCCATCACTTCCCCGGGTAAACAGGGCACAAACACACGGCCATCCGTGGGATAAAAGAAAAAGGGACTCATCGGACCAGGTGACCTTCTTCCATTGGTCCAAGGTCCAGTTCCGACGTCCATTGTAGGTGCTTTCCACGGTGGGCAGGGGTCCTGTCGGCTCTCTGACCGGCCTGTGGCTACACAGCCCCGTACGCAGCAGGGTGTCATGCCCTGTGTTGTAAGACATTCCTCCCGTAACCATCATTACCATGTCCTGTGACTTGTGCCACAGTAGATCCGCTGTCGCTTCAGACCAGACGGGATAGCCTTCTTGTGGTTTGTCCCTCCTCGGACCGCTGTCGGTAGTGCTCACCACTGCTGACCAGGAGCACCCCACAAGCCTCGCCGTTTCAGAGGTACTCTGACCCGGTCGTCTGGATTTGGCCCTCGTCCAAGTTTCTCAGGTCTTTACTCCTGCCCATCTCCCCTGCATCCAACACGGCGACCAGGAGAACTGTTTGTTCTCTGACCATCTAATCTACCCAGACCTGGACATGTGCCCTGTTTGGAGATGATCAACGTTGTTCGGTTCACCTGTGAGTGGTCATAATGTTCTGGCTCATCAGTGTATACACAGATGTGCAAATAATGTACTTAAAGGCGTGACTACACCTTTAGCTACTCTGTCTGGACCAGAACCAATGAGGCGTCGGTCTGTACCCCCCTGATCTGGACTCACAGTCAGGACCAGAGTCAGATTCAGAGTGAGTTTGACATGCCTGCTAAGTTTTGACGTGAGCAGGGATTCGGACGTAAGACGTCGTCTAAGACGGTATACATTTGTAATGTCCACAAGTTCTTCAGATCAGGATCCTGTCGACTGGAGGTTCTCCTGTTTATCTCCGGCTTTTTCTGGCTTTGTGGATCCTGATTCTGGGGAGTTGTCATGGTAACATGGTAGGGAAAGGAGAAAGACAGATGAACAGATGCTCTGTTTCTCTCTGACTTTCTGACGGTCTGACTGACTGACTGACTGACTGACGGTCTGTCTGACTGACTGACTGACTGTCTGACTGACTGCCTGTCTGACTGTCTGTCTGACTGTCTGTCTGTCTGACTGTCTGACTGTCTGACTGACTGTCTGCCTGCCTGCCTGCCTGACTGACTGACTGACTGACTGTCTGACTGACTGTATGTCTGACTGTCTGTTTGACGGACTGACCGTCTGACTGACTGTCTGTCTGTCTGTCTGACTGTCTGTCTGACTGACTGTCTGTCTGTCTGACGGTCTGTCTGACTGACTGTCTGTCTGACTGTCTGACTGACTGTCTGTGTGTCTCAGTGAACCAGTCCAAGGTTTGTTGGCCGGCTGGCAGACGGGGCCCAGGGAGTCTCGCGGTAGTTGCCTGTCTACTAATTACCAGACAAGCGGGGGCCTCGCGGCTTGTGCAGCCGAAGAATAATGATTGTGGACCGCACGAGGAGGCGGCGGGAGGTGCACGGGAGGCGCTTCGCTGCTGGCTTTCTCCGGTGGCACGAGCGGGGGAGCGCGTGTGTCTACTCGCAGGACCGTGTAAAGGAGATGTGCCTTAACTATCACAGAGGCGGCCAATGATCAGCTGGTATTCCCGCCAAGTTACACACACACACACACGCACACACACACACACACACACACACACACACACACACACACACACACACACACACACACACTGCGTTATGCGTCTGGAGTCCGGACGGATTCGGTTTGTGGCGTAGAGTTTATACATCGAGTTCAGCTGGGGCGTGATTTCTCCTGATGCTCCTTATGCAGAATTGTAGGAGAAGGAGCCGAGGTGTTGGTGTCGTCCCCAACATCGTCCAGAATGACATCGTCCAGAATGACACCGTGGACTTCCTGGCCCGGTTCCGGTGGAGTTCTGCTTGTGTGTGCGTGCGTGGAACATCAGCAGCAGTGATGGTGGACCGGTGACGTGAGGTGGGTTGGGTCTGACGAGCAGAACCGGTGCCGAGACGTTGGACCTTGACAAGTAGTCTATCGATGGCGGAGTTTTAACCAGCTCTCCTGTTCAGCTTATTTCCAACCACGTTACCGATTACTGATCAATAACCTAACAACCCGGAAGTACTCCGTTATCTGCGCCACCAACGGGTCTTTGTAATGGGTTTAGCATATGATGAATACCAGTCAGGTGTGGGGTTTCATGCTAAACGCTCGGGCCTTGTGTACTTATGGAAATAATGGTTTGTTTGCCTTATTAGCGCTCAGGGTGTGTTGACGCTTAATAGGAAATGAATTATTATCAATGACCTGGTTCGTCTGTGGGGTCAGCCGTCAGTTCCCGATGAGACAGACACGAACAAGCTTTGTTCACACATACATACATACATACACACACACACACACACACACACACACACACACACACACACACACACACACACACACATACATACATACATACATACATACACACACATACATACATACATACATACATACATACATACACACACACACACACACACACACACACATACATACACACATACATACATACACACATACATACACACATACATACATACATACATACATACATACATACATACATACATACATACATACATACATACATACATACATTCATTCATACACACACACACACACACACACACACATACATACATACATACATACATACACACACACATACATACACACACACATACATACACACATACATACATACATACATACATACATACATACATACATACATACAATAATAATTATAATAATCATACATATATAATAATAATGATAATAATCCATCATCATATATTTAAACACATAGGTGTGTGTGTATATACACGCATATATATACATACATATGTACATATGCATACATATGTGTGTATGTGTAAATATATGTAAATATGTATGTATAGATATGTGTGTATATACTCGCACATATGTGTATGTATGTGTAAATATATGTACATATATGTATATATATGCGTGTATATACTCACATATATACATACATATATACATATATTTACACATACGTACGTGTGTGTGTGTGTGTGTGTGTGTGTGTGTGTGTGTGTGTGTGTGTGAGTGTGTATTGTGTTCAGATGTTTGATTGGTGAAGCATTGAACATAGAGGAGGTTAACTTGCTGTTAATGGTTCATACTACTACTACCTATAGACAGTACATTATAAATACTTCTACCTATAGACAGTACATTGTAAATACTTCTACCTATAGACAGTACATTATAAATACTACTACCTATAGACAGTACGTTATAAATACTACTACCTATAGACAGTACATTATAAATACTTTTACCTATAGACAGTACATTATATATACTACTACCTATAGACAGTACATTATAAATATTACTACCGTACTTTATAAATACAACAACCTATAGACAGTACATTATAAATACTACTACCTACAGACAGTACATTATAAATATTACTACCTATAGACTGTACATTATAAATACAACAACCTATAGACAGTACATTATAAATATACAAACCTACATTATAAATACTACTACCTATAGACAGTACATTATAAATATACAAACCTACATTATAAATACAACAACCTATAGACAGTACATTATAAATATACAAACCTACATTATAAATACTACTACCTATAGACAGTACATTATAAATATACAAACCTACATTTTAAATACTATTACCTATAGACGGTACATTATAAATATACAAACCTACATTATAAATACTACTGCATATAGACGGTACATTATAAATATACGAACCTACATTATAAATACTACTACCTATAGACGGTACATTATAAATACTACTGCATATAGACAGCAGACTAACACATATGAGAAGGTGTGAACAGCAGTATGTGTATTAGCTCGTGTAGCACAGGGTACTTATCTTAAACGTTACAGCTCATGTACCGTAGTAATTCTAATAGTACCACTGTAATTGCAGTGGATTTATGGCATAAAGATGTTTTTCGAAGTACGTGTAATAAAAATATTTCACTTCGCAATCTGTAAACGGTCGTGTGTCCACGTGGTGTGTGTGAGTTCATGTAGGGTTATGACGTCATGATCTGACGGCAGTCTTCATGTGGATCCGTGTTGTTGAGCTGCTCCTCAGCAGCAGGACCTCAGCAGCAGGACCTCAGCAGCAGGACCCAGCAGCAGGACCCCAGCAGCAGGACCCAGCAGTAGGACCTCAGCAGCAGGACCTCAGCAGCAGGACCCCAGCAGCAGGACCCAGCAGCAGGACCCAGCAGCAGGACCTCAGCAGCAGGACCTCAGCAGCAGGACGTCAGCAGCAGGTCCTCAGCAGCAGGACCTCAGCAGCAGGACCTCAGCTGCAGGACCTCGGCAGCAGGACCCCAGCAGCAGGACCCAGCAGCAGGACCTCAGCAGCAGGACCTCAGCAGCAGGACCTCAGCTGCAGGACCTCGGCAGCAGGACCCCAGCAGCAGGACCCAGCAGCAGGACCTCAGCAGCAGGACCTCAGCAGCAGGACCTCAGCAGCAGGACGTCAGCTGCAGGACCTAAGCTGCAGGACCTCGGCAGCAGGACCTCAGCTGCAGGACCTCAGCTGCAGGACCTCGGCAGCAGGACCCCAGCAGCAGGACCTCAGCAGCAGGACCTCAGCAGCTGGACCTCAGCAGCAGGACCTCAGCAGCAGGACCCAGCGGCAGAACCTCAGCAGCAGGACCTCAGCAGCAGGACCTCAGCAGCTGGATCTCAGCAGCAGGACCTCAGCAGCAGGACCTCAGCAGCAGGACCTCAGCAGTAGGACCTCAGTCGTAGGACCTCAGCAGCAAGACCTCAGCAGCAGGACCTCAGCAGTAGGACCTCAGCAGCAGGACCTCAGCAGCAGGACATCAGCAGCAGGACCTCAGCAGTAGGACCTAAGCAGCAGGACCTCAGCTGCAGGACCTCAGCAGCAGGACCTCAGCAGCAGGACCTCAGCAGCAGGACCTCAGCAGCAGGACCTCAGTCGTAGGACCTAAGCAGCAGGACCTCAGCTGCAGGACCTCGGCGGCAAGACCTAAGCAGCAGGACCTCAGCAGCAGGACCTCAGCAGCAGGACCTCAGCAGCAGGATCTCAGCAGCGGGACCTCAGCAGCAGGACCTCAGCTGCAGGACCTCGGCGGCAAGACCTAAGCAGCAGGACCTCAGCAGCAGGATCTCAGCTGCAGGACCTCGTCAGCAGGACCTCGGCAGCAGGACCTCGGCAGCAGGACCTCGGCAGCAGGACCTCAGCAGCAGGACCTCAGCTGCGAGACCTCAGCAGCGGGACCTCAGCAGCGGGACCTCAGCAGCGGGACCTCAGACCTCAGGTCCGCTGCGGAGCTTCTGCACGGCCTTGTTTGCAGGTTTTACCTCAGCAGGACTTCTTATGGGCTCTAAAGTTGCCTTGCTGACCACGAGGAGCACGTGTAGATGTTGCACATGGTCCAGGGGTCGGGATGGAGTCTGAGCTGGTGGACTTTGGTTGGAGATGTAATACCGTTTAGATGTTTGATGGTGTTTGGAGGTCATTGATTGTTTCCGCGCGTAAAGGGAGCCGTTACTGTTGAGACCGCAAACACTCGCGGATGTGGAAAAGGATTTACAAGTTATTGATTTGGATCGGTGCCTACGACAGACAGGCGGACGGGGCCGTGAGACCGGGAGGTCTCCCGCCTGGTCCGTTGACGGGCAGAGACCTCACGTGTCGCGCGGAGAAAGAATTTATTTCCAAAACCGGTTGTGCGCGTGCTGCCGTCCCGAGACAGATTTACGACCCGCAGAAAAAGAGACGTCGGAGCTTTAAATCAAGCTGTCTCTCTCTCTCTCTCTCTCTCTCTCTCTGTCTCTCTCTGTCTCTCTCTGTCTCTCTCTCTCTCTCTGTCTCTCTCTCTCTCTCTCTCTCTCTCTCTCTCTCTGTCTCTCTCTGTCTCTCTCTCTCTCTCTCTCTCTCTCTCTCTCTCTCTCTCTCTCTCTCTCTCTCTCTCTCTCTCTCTCTCTGTCTCTCTCTCTCTCTCTCTCTGTTAATGTGGGCAAAAGCTTGTATGTTGTAACGGTTTGTTGATGAACACTTGTTTTGTTTACACCAATAATGTCTTTTTTACTTGGCCAACCTTTTTCACGCAAGTAGCAACAACAACAACAACAACAACAATAATAATAATAATAATAATGATAACTATAATAATAATAATGATGATGATAACTATAATAATAATAACAATAATAACAACAACAACAATAATAATAATATTAACAATAATGATAACTATAATAATAATAATGATGATGATGATGACGATGATAATAATAACAATAATAACAACAACAATAATAATTATTATTATTATTGTTATTGTTAATATCATGAATGGTGATGCTGATGATGGTAATAAATTAAAAAACAATAATAATAAAAATGAATAAGTATTTGGTCTAGAGTTTACTCATTTAAATTCACAATTTTACGGTCACTTTATTCCGCTCGTTTCTTCCTCGCGCTTTCACGTTAATCATTCACGAGCGCGCAGTCTTCCTGTCCTCATCCGTCAATCAGACACTCCCAGCTTTCCATTCTCGCTTTTATTTCGTTGCTGTTATATTTTACTATCGTCACTCTTCACCGTGTTGTCATGGTGACATTACCCCGTAAACGTTTGGACACTGAACCTTGTGTAATAAAACCGGAAGCTTTTCCAGCTCGCGCAAATGAACGATCTGTACCGGTGGTTCGTTAGCGGTGGGGTGTCACACACACACACACACACACACACACGCACACACACACACACACACACACACACACACACACACACACACACACACACACACACACACACACACACACACACAGAGTAAAGCGTGTGTCATCTTGTTTACATAATACTGAAATATGAGTCTTAATCTTTAGAGCCATTCCAAGTATTTATCACCAAACAGTTTGCTGTAATTCACCACATTTGAATGTGTGTAACGTCTGGACCTGTATCCCTCTTACTGAACAGGCTTCCAGCACGCACCGGGCGGGCGCGCGGGCGGGCGCGCGGGCGGGCGATCCCCCCGCGGTAGTTACAGTTGTGCTCTACGCGGCTCGTAGCTTTGATACATTTCAAAGCTTCTTTTTTTTGTCCGACTTTCTCGACTTTGAAGCGCCTTTCCAAACGAAACAATGTATAAACAATACATAAACAAATACTTAATTGAATACATAAACAATACATAAACAAATACTTAATTGAATACATAAACAACACATAAACAAATACGTAATTGAATACATAAACAATACATAAACAAATACGTAATTGAATACATAAACAAATACGTAAACACATAAACAGCGCATAAACAAACACTTAATTGAATACACAAACAATACTCAAATGAAGTAAAAAAAATTAACTAATAAACAAATACATAAACAAATGCTTAAATGAATAAATACATAAATAAATCGCTGCATCAATGATCTACGCGGTGACACGCGCTAGTTTTTCCCCTCGCGCTCCATCATTCGCTACATTGTGGCGGGGCAGCGTGTTCGGCAGCACGCGGTCCGGCTCAGCGTGACGCCGAGACGTGTTCCGATACATCTGGCTTTGCTTTGCCTCCCCTTGATATTAACAACATGCGACGAGTCGCTGTGCGTGTTTGGGTTCTCCTCTTCCTCCCCCTCCTCCTCTTCGTCCGACACACAAACCCTTTCGTTAGAAAACCAAACAGGAGAGGCTGCGGCTCGCTATGTTAGCGGCGTTTTGATGAGCTATAAAGTTTGTACATTCAAATACACAACAACAACAACAACAACAACAAAAAACCCCCCAAACAAACAGAGGCGCTTCTGCTTCAGTCAGGAAAAGTGAAAAAATAAAACAATATTTTTATTTCAATTTGACGTTTTAATGTTGAAGACAAAGGCAGATGGGTGAGTGGTGGTGCGCCTTGGAGGCCAAAACAAGGAGCCAGTCAGCCCATTGTCTGACCTTCAACTGCTTCATACTTGATGTGTGTGCGTGCGTGCGTGCGTGCGTGCGTGCGTGCGTGCGTGCGTGCGTGCTGGTCTATATTTGTACCGCACATGAATACAACCTCCAGCTCCATTGTTTGAAGGAGGCGGTTGGAGGTCTGGAACAGGGAGAGGAGAACACCCAAAGGAGTCCGACGGGCTACCGGGGCCTTGGCCCGCACGGCAGGGGTCCCCCCCCCCCAGTCTCTCTCCCTCTCCCTCTTTCTCGCTACTCTTCCCATTGTCTTTCCTCCTGGCAGCTTTACGCACCGGACGTGTCCCGTCAGCGGGCTGAAGTCTCGCGCCTCTCCGTCGTTCGTCTAAACGAGTTACGGAGACCCGCCAGTACGGCGTGTTAACAACGCGGTGGGCTCGGGGGTCTGGAGGGACCCCCGCGTCCGAGCAAAGAGCTGCTCGTGTCTCCGCTCGTCGCCGGAAACTCTGTGCCGGGAGAAATACTCCGACATTTATTCGTGGGGGTGGGGGGAGTAGTTTGGATGTGCTGGAGAGCTGCTCGGGTTACTGTGTTGTGTTCTGGACTACATGGTTGTGCGCGACCCGGAACTGTGGCTGGGCTCGGTTTCATGTGCAGTGCGCGCTGCAAAGACTGAAGTGGTGTTAGGATGCGGAGGGAAGTGTGTTTGGTGCGTCGTGCGTTATGGAGAGGTTTGGTTGCGGGAGGCCATGTGTGAACCGGATCGTGCGTTATGGAGAGGTTTGGTTGCGGGAGGCCATGTGTGAACCGGATCGTGCGTTATGGAGAGGTTTGGTTGCAGGAGGCCATGTGTGGACCGGATCGTGCGTTATGGAGAGGTTTGGTTGCAGGAGGCCATGTGTGGACCGGATCGTGCGTTATGGAGAGGTTTGGTTGCGGGAGGCCATGTGTGAACCGGATCGTGCGTTATGGAGAGGTTTGGTTGCGGGAGGCCATGTGTGGACCGGATCGTGCGTTATGGAGAGGTTTGGTTGCGGGAGGCCATGTGTGGACCGGAGCTGCTGCAGGACGTGACGCGCAACAAAGAAGGCGTCAAGTCGTTTTTGTGCGGAACGGTCTCGATGACAATCTGTTTCTCTGTCGCTCCCTCCCTCTCCTCCCCACGCACCGTCACCTCGTATTTGCTCCACAGTGGAAGGCTCGCGCCACTCTTACCCCACAAACAAACAAACAAACAAACAAACAAACAAACGAAGAAAACAAAAAAAAAACCGGATAATAAAAACGGGATGGGTTGGAAAGCGTGGTGCCGGATGGGCCCCCAACGACTGACTCAGGAAGAGGAGAGGAGAGGCGAGGCGCACGACCTCCTCACACCCACACCCCCACCCCGACGTGTCACGTGATTCATTAAATAATTAATGCAGAGGGACAGAATAGATACTTATTCGTCAGGAATATAACGTTAAGGCATGGTGCTGCCCCTGTGTGTGTCTGACGTGGAAAACCCAACTGTCCTCTAAAAAATAACAGCGAGCCCCCCTGTAGCAGGGGGGAGAGAGAGAGAGAGAGGGAGAGAGAGGGAGAGAGAGAGAGAGGGAGAGAGGGAGAGAGAGAGAGAGAGAGAGAGAGAGTGAGTGAAGAGGAGCCACGACAAATACCGGGAGAGCGAGGTTGGGAAGGAAAAAGAAGAGAGGGAAGAAGCTGCAATAAAACAAATTTGGACGGCTGCGCGTGCCGTGGACGCCGTGGACGCCGTGAGTATTGCGGAGGGGAAGCGGACGCGGGAACTGCATGGGGGGGGGGGAAGCCAGACTTCTTCTACGCAAGTGCATATTGCTGCCGTGCCGCGCCGCGCCGCGCCGCGCCGCGCCTGCGACCCTGGCAGTGAATTATAGGCTGTTGTAACATCGCGGTAAATATGTCCAACAAACCCCCCCACCCAAAAAAAGAAACCCTCCTCCATCCTCCGCCATGCACCTCTCCTCACCACCATGCATGCCGTTCTCGTCTTGTCTGGACGTGCTCCGTCCTCCTCATTGTTTACAGGTTTGGGACGGAGGGACGGCGGAGCGGCGCAACCTGCGGCGCAGCGCGGGGAAGCTCGCCGACGGCTGTTTAGACCGAGCCAGCCCCGGATACTCCTCTCCTCCGGCCTCCTTCTCTCCGCATGTACATCTTCCTCTATCTCCCTGCCTCTCTGTCTGCCGCTCTCCCCCTCTCGCTCGCTCTCTCTCCTCCTCGCTCCCTCCTTCTCTCCCAGCTCCTTGTGGTGATTTATAGCGAGCCCGGGTGTCAGCGTGCGGCCGCGGCTGCCATTGTGGCTTTATGAGGGAGTGCTGTTGTTTATGGTGCCGGCCGCGATAAATCATCCGCGCCTCCGCCGGGAGACTGATGGTCGATGGACTGATGATTCACAGCAACCAGGAGAACTCGGGGAAGGGAGAGAGAGAAAGAGGAGATCTCCCCGTCAGGACCGATCTCTCTCTCTCTCTCTCTCTCTCTCTCTCTGTCTCCTTCTCTTTATTTCTCTGTCTCTTTCTTCAGCTTTCCCTCTTTTCTGTCTTTCAGCTGCGCGTCTTCCACTGTTTCTTAACCAGTTTACTCACTTCCTGCGTCTTTCCCAATATCCCTTAATCTCTCTCTCGCTGTCTCTTTCTCTCTCTTTCTCTCTCTTTCTCTCTCTCTCTCTTTCTCTCTCTCTTTCCCTCTTTCGTGTCTTCCAGCTGAGCGTCTTAAACTGTTTCTTAACCAGTTTACTCACTTCCTGCGTCTTTCCCAATATTCCTTAATCTCTCTCTCTCTCCCTCTCTCTCTCTCTCTCTCTGTCTCTCTCTCTGTCTCTCTCTCTCTCTTTATTTCTCTCTTTTTCCCTCTTTCGTGTCTTCCAGCTGAGCATCTTCTTCTATTTCTTAACCAGCTCATTCACTTCCGTTAGTCTCTCTCTCTCTCTCTCTCTCTCTCTCTCTCTCTCTCTCTCTCTCTCCCTCTCTCTCTCCCTCTCTCTCTCTCTCTCTCGCGCTGTCTCCCTCTCCTCTCTCACGCGTTTCTCTACGTGATCTATCTGAAAGGTGTCTCCCCCGCTGTCGGGGCATGGCGGGAGCCGCCTGCTCTAATAGACGTCTTGCTGGCTGCAGCTCCGGCTCTTAAATTACTGCGAGCACCAATTAACGGAAGATTTGTTTAAATTTGGCACAACGGGCGCGCCTCGGCCGCCGTGAGATCTCGTAAAGGGTAGAGTGGGGGTGGGGGTGGGGGTGGGGGGGGGGGCTGCCGGCTGGTGGTAGGGACCATATCAGTCATATATTGTTCCAACTTGTAGGAGCCGCGAGGTGACCGGTGGTCCGGATGCCACCGTTCGAGCCTGGCGCCGCATAGAGAAGTGGGGCAAGCGCGGACCGGACGGCCGGCAGGCTGCGGTTTGCTTTGACCCCAGAAACACATGTGCGGGGTTGTGTGGACCCACTCGTGTGTGTTTCCATGTGCAGCCGACACAACGTGTATCTGCTCTTGGCTTCGTAACCGCGTCTTCCCGCTTCGCCTGCGTTGATGTGAGACGTTACTACGTCACTAGCTGGCTTCGTGGCGTGCTGTGGACTTCACGTGCAGCTCGAAGACTTGGCTTTGCTAAATCTGGAATCTGGGTTCATTTTGTGAAGGTCTGACTCTCGCTCTCTCTCCCTCTCTCCCTCCCTCCCTCCCTCCCTCCCTCCCTCGGAGCATTTCTCCACAATGTTTTCTTTGGGCTTCTTGCAGAATGGAGTTGTGCATCATCCTTCATGTCAGCACTCCGCCTGTCTCTGCCTTTGCTCAAATCCTCCTCCGCAGACCAGACTTTCTTTTACTTTTTCTTCTTCTTCTTCTCTCACTCCCCCTTCTTCCCGTCTTCCTCTTGAACGTGACGTGGGAAAGATGGCGGGACGGGCTCGCTGTTCAGCCTCGCTTCTTCTCCCACATGTCTGGCCAAAGTCACTTCAGTCCGCCTGCGCAAAGTCACACCCGGCGAGCTGAGGGGCGAGTCCAGAGGAGGAGGCGAGAGGGGAGATCTGGTGTCGTTTTGCGGTGCCGCTCCCGACCGTTCCAGAGCGAGGGAGGGAGAGAGAGAGACAGATGGAGAGAGAGACAGGAGGTATGGGGGGGGGGGCATCATTTCATGGATTAACTCGGTGGTGTATCGTGGGGACGCTTGCGTGCGCGTGGCTGGTAGTTGGTCAGAGGAACAGCAGGAAGCAAGAATCGCTTTCATTTTCATTTGGTGCGGGAAAAAACCTTTAATTGATTTTTTTATTCATTTTCATGTACAAGCCATCACATATGAGGCGCGAGAAGGCAGTGTAGACGGACAACAACACAACAACACAACAACAACAACAATAATAATGACGGTGATGATAATATTAATATCATGATTAATAATAATAACTAGAGTCCTAATAATATTAATGAATAAAAATAGTAATAGTATTAATAATAATCATAATAAAAACAGTAATAGTAATAATAAATAACAATAATAGTATTAATAATAATCATAATAAAAACAGTAATAGTAATAATAAATAACAATAATAGTATTAATAATAATCATAATAAAAACAGTAATATTAATAATAAATAACAATAATAGTATTAATAATAATCATAATAAAAACAGTAATAGTAATAATAAATAACAATAATAGTGTTAATAATAATCATAATAAAAACAGTAATAGTAATAATAAATAACAATAATAGTATTAATAATAATCATAATAAAAACAGTAATAGTAATAATAAATAACAATAACTGCAGTAGTGATACTACTATTAATAATCATAATAACAGGCCTGGTGATAATAAGCGTAATGATCCAAGCCGAGCTAGTATCAAGAGAGCGGAACCAGTGGAGGATTTAGGCGCGTGTGTGCCGCCTTCTCCGGTGCGGTGTCCGCGGTGCGTTAGACCTCCTGGAGGAAAACCACACCGACGCGGATTAATGGAGGCGGCGGCGCAGCGGCGCTTCTCCAAACGTCCGCGTCAGAAACAATGTAGCGCCTCATTCCTGTGGACGACAGAGGGGGTGAGGGGGGTGAGGGGTGAGGGGGGGGGCTTTTCTCCTTTTATTTGTCATCTACATCTCTCCGGTATCTCGGCCTCGTGCGCGACTCCGGTTCCACACGGACCGTCGAGAACCAGTGAAGCCCGCCTGCAGACGGCCGGACGGACCGGAAGTGAAGAGACTTGGGAGAGAATCACAATTACAACACAATGTCATTCACAGAGGAACAATAGAAACATTAAAGCGTGGCGGAAGCGTGTCGCCGGTTCGAAGGTTCGGGACGGCACGACGGGAGAGCAGCACAGCTAGCTAGAGTAGAACCTGGACTACAGTAGGAGCTCAGCAGGTATTGTGTCTGTGGTTCATTTGGACCACGGCGCTTCCCGTCACGATGGGACGACGGCAACCGCGCTGCGAGCCCACTGACAAGCCACCATAACCTGGAATTAATGCGCAGCCCTGCCAACAGCTGAGCCGCGTGCAAACCCCCCCCCCCCACACACACACACACACACACACACACGCACGGAGTGAAGGTGTCCCCGCGTGCCGTGGCGTGACGTGTACGAGGCCTGATTTACTGTTCCGCGGGGTGCTCACAGGAGCCCGTACAAACCTGCCTGGGAGCAACCGCGGGAGCTGATACCTCGTTTGGTTTATTGAACGCCCCTCTTCCTCTTCCTCTTCCTCTTCCTCTCCCTCTCCCTCTTCCTCTTCCTCTCCTTCATACGGGTAGTTGGTCCCCACGTTGTAATCAGCTCGCTCAGGTTTTTGGTCCGGGTCTCTGCCGGTACATCGCACGGCTCTGATGACGTCGTAGTCGAAGTGTCGGGGTTGGAAGTGGAGAAGGGGGGGGCGGGTGGAGGGAGCTGCAGCAGCTTGGACATCTGTACTGACGTGGCGGGGCCTTTCCCCTGTGGACGAATGTCTCCCGACTCCATCCCGCCTATGCGTCCGGTCCATTTTGGTCTCTCACGCGTTGATCTTAGTGGTCTGTTTTCCCACACGGGCTGTTTTCTAACCAGCACCTTGGCTCGGCTCGTTTGTAGCACGGATGAGCAGGCGGTCTCATCTGCATCCGAACGAGTCCACATTCATTACCCCAGTCCAGTAAAGTGGACCATTCTGTAAACCACGCGCCACTCCTCTGCTGCTCGTGCGGAGAATTTCTGTCCATTCTCCGCGACAGCCTCGGCTCCCTCGCGGCCTAACAAGAGAAGGCTCATCAGCAGCAGCAGCACCGGGCCTAGTGTGCACTCCGTCCGTCCGTCCGTCCGTCCGGCTTCTCCCTTTCCCGCTGCACATTTTGCAGCCGCCGCACCGGCCTCCGCCGCACCGGCCTCCGCCGCGCCGCCGCACCGGCCTCCGCCGCGCCGCCGCACCGGCCTCCGCCTCCGCCGCGCCTCCGCCGCGCCGCCGCCGCCGCCGCACCGGCCTCCGCCGCGCCGCCGCCGCCTCCGCACCGGCCTCCGCCGCGCCATCGCTCCTGGCTGTGTTCGAGTCCTTCGGCGGACTTTCCTCGAGGCCGCGGAGAAGACAGGCGACCCGCGTCTGCCGGAGACAAAGAGAGCAGCCTGATCGGCAGCCATGTTGTCTCCCCCTCCCCTCCCCTCCCCTCCCCTCCTCTCAATAAGAAATCCAGACGGGGCGACACGCGCTGGCTTTCATCTCGTTCGTACGGTTTCTGTGTTTTTATCCGTTTGTTTGTTTGTTTGTTTGTTTGTCGGGATGTGTGAGGGAACTGTTCTCGTGTCACTCAACACCACGCGCGCTCAGGTCCAGCTGCAACCTGCACGTGCGCACCGCTGCAGGTTTCCACTGCTCAGTCCTTCATAGTCCGTGTTTTGGAGAAAAGGGGTCCACGCCGAGAAGGCGAAATTCTCTTTCAAGAAGTGTGAGGTGGTCCGGCTCCAGATCAGGTCCTCCCCCAGCGACAGCAGCGCAGAACCGGTACCGTCAATCTCTAGGATCCGAACCTACCGGGACGTCTCGCGCAGAGCAAACCCTGCTTCTCTGAACAAGTCGGGTTTATTCTCATCAAGCGGAGACGTTTTGACTTTCCCCGTCCTGTGTGTTGAAACAGAAGCTTAATTCACCTGAAGTCTTCTCTTAGGTCCGCACTTGGCGGTGCTTTAAACGACACGTCAATTCGCTGTAAAATCGGAATAGATCTAATATCAATTTGTCTGCCAGCCGGACTCCCGCCGGCCGCCTTTATACACAAACCCAAACTAAAGCGAAGAGGAGGACTCAGTTCCTTTGGGAGGGAACGAAAATGCCCGCCACACTCGGAGTCCAGAACAAGGACGCTGAGACTGTCCACATGAAAACACACCAAGGGTGAAGAAGCTCCTGCTGGACCGAGCCAGCACCCGAACCCACAGACCCTCATTTACATGTTAATAATAAGACCTCTCAGAGAAACAGTGTTATTATTATTATTATTATTATTATTATAACATTGGTATATTATCATTATTATAACTATCATCATCATCATCATCATCATTATTATTATTAGTAGTAGTATCATTAATATATTATTATTATAACATTGTTATTATCATCATCAACATTGTTATTATTATTAGTAGTAGTATCATTATTATATTATTATTATAAAATTGTTATTATCATCATCAACATTGTTATTATTATTAGTAGTAGTAGTAGTATCATTATTATATTATTATTATAACATTGTTATTATCACCATCAACATTGTTATTATTATTAGTAGTAGTATCATTATTATATTATTATTATAACATTGTTTTTATCATCATCAACATTCTTATTATTATTATTATTATTAGTAGTAGTAGTAGTAGTAGTAATAGTATCATTATTATTATTATAACATGGTTATTATCATCATCATTATATTATTATTATTATAACATTGATATTATCGTCATCATCATCATTGTTAGTAGTAGTAGTACTTGTAGCAGTAGTAGTAGTATCATTATTATTATTATTATATTATTATTATTATAACATAGTTATTATATCATCATTATTATTAATAGTAGTAGTACTAGTAGTAGTATCATTATTATTATTAACATTATTATTAACATTAGTATCATTATTATTATTTTACCATTAGTATATCATTATTATTATTAGTAGTATCATTATTATTAACATTAGTATCATTATTATTATTTTACCATTAGTATATCATTATTATTAGTAGTAGTATCAGTATTAGTATCATTGTTGTTATTATTATCATCATTATTATTACTATTACTACATTACTATTATCATTACTACTATTACTATTACTACTACTATTATTGTTTTGTTGTTATTACAATTAGTAGCATTCTTAATAGTGGTAGCATTATTAAAAGTAGTAGTATTAATAGTGGTAACATTATTAATAGTAGTAGCAGTATTAATAGTGGTAGTATTATTAATAGTAGTAGCATTGTTAATAGTAGTAGTAGTATTAATAGTAGTAGTAGTATTAATAATATTAGTAGTATAACTGATAGTAGTAGCATTATTAATAGTTGCATCAGTATTAATAGTGGTAGCATTATTAATAGTAGTAGTAGTATTAATAGTAGTAGTAGTATTAATAATAGTAGTAGTATCAATAATAGTAGTAGCATTATTAATAGTAGTAGCAGTATTAATAGTGGTAGCATTATTAATAGTAGTAGCATTATTAATAGCAGTAGTAGTATTAATAGCAGTAGTAGTATTAATAATAGTAGTAGTATTAATAATAGTAGTAGTATTAAAGCCTAAATTCAAATGGTCTTAGCTCTCTCAGGACGGTATCCAGGCTCGTGTTGCACGGTATTTCCGGGAGTCTCCCTCGCGCCGGGATGATTAGCCGCTCGAAAATAAATCAATAAGAAGCCTCGTGCTAATTTATAATCGTCTGCGCGGGGGCAGCGATTCAAAGCGCGTGAAAAATGACCGGTTGAAGCCGTATCCCGCGCCCGCGAGCGGCCTTATTTTTTTTTTGTTTTTTGTTTTTTTCCACCGGGCCGGTGAGCCGCGTGCAGGGGAGCGATAAGAGGAGTACGCCGAGGAGTCGGAGGCGTTTCCAGGAGAGGAGCGGGCCGCGGCTCGACTTCTCCTCCTTCATACTCCTCTTTTTTCATGACGGGCAGCAAAAGCAACGCGGATACCATCACGGCGCTTTTTGCACCGGTATAATTAAACTCCTCTCCTTCCGTTTATCTCTCCCATCCTCCCTCTCTCCCGCTCTCTCTCACCCTGTCTCTCTCTCTCTTTCTCTCTCTCTCCCTCTCTCCCCCTCTCTCTCTCTCTCTCTCTCCTTCTCTCACTCCTTCTCCCCCTCTCTCTCTCTCTTGCTCTCTCTCCCTCTCTCTCTCCCTCTCCCTCTCTCTCCCTCTCCCTCTCTCTCTCTCTCCCTCCCTCTCTCCTTCTCTCTCTTTGTCTGTCTATCTGTCTCTCTCCCTCTCTCTCTCTCTCTCCCTCTCTCTCTCCCTCTCGCCCCCTCTCTCTCTCCCTCTCCCTCCCTCTCCCTCTCTCTCTCCCTCTCCCGCTCTCTCCCTCTCCCTCTCTCCTCTCTCTCTCTCTCTCCCTCTCTCCTTCTCTCTCTTTGTCTGTCTATCTGTCTCTCTCCCTCTCTCTCTCCCTGTCTCGCTTCCTCTCCCTCTCTCTCTGTCTGTATGTCTGTCTGTCTTTCTCTCTCCCTCTCTCCTTCTTTCTCTCCCTGTCTGTCTGTCTGTCTGTCTGTCTGTCTGTCTCTCTGTCCCCCCCCCCCCTCAATCTCTGCCCTTGTAGGCCTCCTCGTGCGTGCGTGCGTGCGTGCGTGCGTGCGCGTGTGCGTGCGTGCGTGTCTATACGCGTGGGCAGATAACACCAGTAAGAGCGAGGCTGACCTGCAGAGCCACGCGCGGCTCTCCAGAGGAGCCTCGCTTCTGTTCTGTCTGCGGCCAAAATCCTGCCGCGCGGATTCCAGCGCCGGTGCAACCCCCGGGCCTGCCTTCGCGCGCCGTGCCGGTACTCTCCGACGCATGCGCATCCGCCACACGGGAGGGCAAGAGGAAGAAAGACTCGTCTCGGCTGTTACACGGCAGAGATCAAGACCGACTTGTTTTCCTTTGTGACCGAAACCTGATACGCTCGTGCAAACCGAAGCCTCTCGAACCCGGCGCGGATTCTCTGCGCGTGCGTACGAGGAAACGAGACGAACACAAATGTTCCTGTGTGCACGTGCATTTTCTCTCTCTCTCTCTCCCTCAGTCTATCTGTCTCCCCCCCCCCCGCTCCTAACCGCTGTGTAATAACCTCCATCTGGCCCGCCTGCAGGTCGGCCTCGCTGACCCGGATCCCCCCCCCCATCAGACAGAACAGCAGCAGAACCCCCCCTCGCGCTGACCCGGCGGTTGTCCCGTCAAGTCTGACCCGGTTCACGAGCAGTTCACCACGTCAATCCGCGCGCCGAGACGAACGAGCTCTGGTACTCCGATCCGGTCCGGTCCGGTCCGGTCCGAAGGGGGCGGGGGGCAAAACGGAGGCAGGAAGCCAGGCCGGGAAAAGCAGGCAGAGACGGGAGGAGCAGCCGCTCTTCCTTTATTGGGAAGAGCAGGGAAATAAAATGAAACAGACGCGTTAGCACACATAACTCCTCTTTTCTCTTTAGCTGGGGGGGGGGGGGGGCCGGCGCCGTGTTTACACCAACCACAGGAACGGTAGGGCACCGAACACCGACCCGGACACAACAACACAACAACACAACAACAGAAACCGAGTCTGGTTTTTCTTTTCTTCACTTAAGTCCATGTGTGTGATGCTCTGACAAGCAAGCTGCAGCCCTCACGAGAGACACACACACACACACACACACACACACACACACACACACACACACACACACACACACACACACACACACACACAGACACACACACACTCAGACACACACACACTCAGACACACACACACACACACACAGACACACAGACACACACACACACACACACACACACACACACACAGACACACACACACACACACACACAGACAGACAGACACACACACACACACACACACACACACACACACACACAGACACACACACACACACACACACAGACACACAGACAGACAGGCAGAGAGACAGAGAGACAGAGAGACAGACATGCAGAGAGACAGGCAGACAGACAGGCAGAGACAGGCAGACAGGCAGACAGGCAGACAGACAGACAGACAGACAGAGACAGGCAGACAGACAGATGGACAGAGAGCGATAGAGAGACAGGCAGACAGACAGACAGAGACAGGCAGACAGACAGACAGATAGAGAGAGAGAGAGAGAGAGAGAGAGAGAGAGAGAGAGAGAGAGAGAGAGAGAGAGAGAGAGAGAGAGAGAGAGAGAGAGAGACAGGCAAACAGACAGACAGACAGATACAGACAGAGAGAGACAGAGAATGAGAGAGAGACAGGCAAACAGACGAAAAGACAGACAGACAGACAGACAGACAGACAGACAGACAGACAGACAGAGAAAGACAGACAGATAGATAGACAGAGAGAGATAGAGAGACAGGCAGACAGACAGACAGACAGAGACAGGCAGACAGACAGATAGTGCGAGAGAGAGACAGGCAAACAGACAGACAGAGACAGACAGAGAGAGAGACAGAGAATGAGAGAGAGACAGGCAAACAGACAAAAAGACAGACAGACAGAGACAGAGACAGACAGACAGACAGACAGAGAAAAACAGAGAGACAGACAGGCAAACAGACAGACAGACAGACAGACAGACAGAGAAAGGCGGACAGACAGAAATTCAGATGGAGAGGGAGACAGACACACAGAGAAAAACAGAGAGAGAGACAGACAGACATATAGACAGATAGAGACAGACAGACAGACAGACAGGTAGACAGATAGAGACAGACAGGGACAGACAGATAGAGAGATAGAGAGAGAGCGAGGGAGAGAGAGAGAGAGAGAGAGAGCGAGGGAGAGAGAGAGAGAGAGAGAGAGAGAGAGAGAGAGAGGGAGAGAGAGAGAGAGAGAGAGAGAGAGAGAGGCAAACAGACGGAGACAGACAGAGAGAGAGAAACAGACAGACAGACAGACAGACAGACAGACAGACAGACAGAGACAGACAGATAGAGAGATAGAGAGAGAGAGAGAGGGAGAGAGAGAGAGAGAGAGACAGAGACAGACAGACAGACAGACAGACAGAGAGAGACAGACAGACAGACAGACAGACAGACAGACAGACAGAGAGGGTAAATACGTACAGTAAAGCTCTCGCAAGGGAGTCCGGTACCGAGCCGAACCGGTGAAGTCCGCCCCCCCCCGAAAGTTGTTGTGTGTCTGTGTGTGCGGTGGGGGGTGGGGGGTGGCTGATCGCGCACGCGGCGGCCCACTATACGGGGCAAGGGCAGCGGAGCGCGTACACACGCCGTGCGTGTGTCTTTAGGTTAAAGTAACACCGCGAGTCCCGCGACCGAGCAGTCCCCGTCAGCTCGCGCGCCGTCGGTATCGGCTTTTAATGGCTGTCGGTAGATTTACGGCGCGAGGGTAACGGCCTCCCCGCCGCGGACATGAGACACCGCCTTGTTTTGGTTTGGTTTGGTTTGGTTCGGTTTTGGGTTTGGGTTTTTTGGTTTGGTTTTGGGTTTTGGGTTTTCGGCGTTACGCTTAGCTGGTAACGGAAACGTGACAGCGACGGCAGGAAGTGTAGCTTTAACTTCTGGTTTCACGAGCGATGTCCTTCGTTAGCCTACCTGTCAGTGTTGCAAAGGACCCGGATGCACAACAACAACAACAACAACAACTATGATAAACAACAACATCCAAACAACCGTCGCCGTTGACACTCGGCGTCCACGAGGGAGTCTGGCAGCGTCCTCCGCGCGGGTTTAAGAAGCTCCGACCGGTGCGTCCGTCGGCGTCGAACGGCGGCCCGACCGATCCCGGGGGAGGAGGCGCGAGGAGGAGGAGAACCGAGCGGGGGAGAGAGAGAGAGAGAGAGGGAGGGAGAGAGAGAGAGCAGGTAAGATCTCCCTTTACCGGGCCGGTCTCCGGTCGCTGTCTGGTCTGGAGGCGTCCCCGTCCCACGCGGTCCGCCGTCTAACGTGTCGTTAATTATCTGTGGTGTGACCCCGGTCTCCCCCCCCACCCCCCCCACCCCGCCCCCCCTCCAGCTCGCTCCTACCCCTCACGCGCGGGGGAGGTGTGTGTGTGTGTGTGTGTGTGTGTGGAGCTGAAGACAGATACCTTAGACTAGATAACAGAAGAGAGACGGGGGCGAGAGGGACGCCCCCCCCCCTCCGGCTACAATTTCTCTCTCTCTCTCCCTCTCTCTGTATCTCTCTCTCTCCCCCCCCTCTCTCTCCCCCTCTCTGTCTCTCTGTCCCACCCCGCCCCCCCCCCCCTCTCTCTCCCCCTCTCTGTCTCTCTGTGTCTCTGTCTCTGTCTCTCTTCGTCCCTCTGTCCCACCCTGCCCTCCCCCCCCTCTCTCCCCCCTCCCTCTGTCTCTCTCTCTCCCCCTCCCTCTCTCTTTCTGTCCTCATTCCTGTCGGTGCGTGCCTGTACCTCTAACCCGCAGCGCCTCTTCTCTCTTGTCTTCCGCTCCTCTTCTCTCCGCACCTCTCTGTCTCTCTGTCACGGCGTCCATATTCAGCCACCGTGCGGTTCCTCCTCATATAAATAGAAGCGTATAGCGCGCGGCTGCGTCTCGTGTTTACAGAGAGAGACAGAGAGAGAGAGAGAGAGAGAGAGGGAGAGAGAGAGAGAGAGAGAGAGAGAGGGTGAGGGTGAGGGAGGGAGAGAGGGAGGGAGGGGGTGAGTGAGTCGGGTTGAATGGAGAAGTGATGGCTTGGTGTAAGAGAGAAGACGCATGTTAGCAGCGCCATGATTTATGGCCGTGTGAAAAGATTGCTTACTCAAGAAGCCTCCCTCGGTTTAGTTTACACCACCCCCCCCCCGAAATCCACGAAATACCCCCCTCTCACACACACACACACTCACACACACACACACACGTCCACAAGCACACACACACACACCAACACACACACCCACACACACACACACACACGTCCACAGATGGCCCCAGGAAAACAAAATGTTTCAGCTGGTCTCATGCAGAATGCAGGCTGCATGGGCTAATTTACTTTTCCTTATATCTTTACATTTACTTTTCTTTATGTCTTCACATTTACTTTTCCTTATGCCGTTACATTTACTTTTCTTTATGTCTTCACATTTACTTTTCCTTATGTCGTTACATTTACTTTTCCTTATGTCGTTACATTTACTTTTCTTTATGTCGTTACATTTACCTTTCCTTATGCCGTTACATTTACTTTTCCTTATGCCGTTACATTTACTTTTCTTTATATCGTTACATTTACTTTTCTTTATGTCTTTACATTTACTTTTCTTTATATCGTTACATTTACTTTTCCTTATGTCGTTACATTTACTTTTCTTTGTCTTCACATTTACTTTTCCTTATGTCGTTACATTTACTTTTCCTTATGTCTTCACATTTACTTTTCTTTGTCTTTACATTTACTTTTCCTTATGTCGTTACATTTACTTTTCCTTAAGTCGTTAATTTACTTTTCCTTATGTCGTTACATTTACTTTTCTTTATATCTTTACATTTACTTTTCTTTAGGTCTTCACATTTACTTTTCTTTATGTCTTTACATTTACTTTTCTTTATATCTTTACATTTACTTTTCTTTATCTCTTTACATTTACTTTTCTTTAGGTCTTCACATTTACTTTTCTTTATGTCTTTACATTTACTTTTCTTTATGTCTTCACATTTACTTTTCCTTATGTCGTTACATTTACTTTTCTTTATGTCTTTACATTTACTTTTCTTTATGTCTTTACATTTACTTTTCTTTATGTCTTTACATTAATTTTTCTTTATGTCTTTACATTTACTTTTCTTTATGTCTTTACATTTACTTTTCTTTATGTCTTTACATTTACTTGTCCTTATATCTTTACAATTACTTTTCTTTATGTCTTTAAATTTACTTTTCTTTATGTCTTTACATGTACTTTTCTTTATGTCTTCACATTTACTTTTCCTTATGTCGTTACATTTACTTTTCTTTATGTCTTTCCATTTACTTTTCTTTATGTCTTCACATTTACTTTTCTTTATGTCTTTACATTTACTTTTCTTTATGTCTTTACATTTACTTTTCTTTATGTCTTCACATTTACTTTTCTTTAGGTCTTCACATTTACTTTTTCTTATGTATTTACACTTACTTTTCTTTATGTCTTTACATTTACTTTTCCTTATGTCTTTACATTTACTTTTCTTTATATCTTTACATTTACCTTTCTTTATGTCTTTACACTTACTTTTCTTTATGTCTTTACATTTACTTTTCTTTATGTCTTCACATTTACTTTTCCTTATGTCTTTACATTTACTTTTCTTTATGTCTTTACATTTACTTTTCTTTATGTCTTTACATTTACTTTTCTTTATGTATTTACATTTACTTGTCCTTATATCTGTACAATTACTTTTCTTTATGTCTTTACATTTACTTTTCTTTATGTCTTTACATGTACTTTTCTTTATGTCTTTACATTTACTTTTCTTTATGTCTTCACATTTACTTTTCTTTATGTCTTCACATTTACTTTTCTTTATGTCTTTACATTTACTTTTCTTTATGTCTTCACATTTACTTTTCTTTATGTCTTCACATTTACTTTTCTTTGTCTTCACATTTACTTTTCTTTGTCTTTACATTTACTTTTCTTTATGTCTTTACATTTACTTTTCTTTATGTCTTTACATTTACTTTTCTTTATGTCTTCACATTTACTTTTCTTTGTCTTCACATTTACTTTTCTTTATGTCTTCACATTTACTTCTCAGTCATGTTTTTTTACCATTTCCATCTTGTTTTATTCTATTTTTTCGTATGTCCGGCCTTTAGCCATACACGTGGACGGAAGTAGAAAATCCTCCAAAATGTCCTCGGCCTGGAAACACAAAGTAGTTGATATGTAGACAGAGATGTGTGTGTGTGTGTGTGTGTGCGCACGCGCGCGCGCGTGTGTGTGCGCGCGCACACCAGGAACAACAAGTCCTCCAACCCATACGACCACATATGTCGTTTGTCCTCTAATACGACCCACAGGAGCGTTTCCTAAATTAGCGCCCCTACCGGCGGCAGGAGATATGACACAGAAGCTTTTCACCTCTGTGCGTTGTGGGATTTTTAACCAATGTGAGAACAATAGAATATTGTAACGTGCATGGATAAATAAGCACGTTGGCTGATGGGTCTGAGCCTTTAGTCAAGCGGTTAGCGATGTCTCCAGATAGGGGTTCGCGTCCCGGCCGCGGCAGTTCCTGTAGTTGCCCCCCCACCCCCCCGAATTCGCTGCAATATGTAGTCAGTGCGTTTTTGTGTTGTTTCTCCGTCTTGTATAGTAACTAAGATTGCTATTGGCAGTATGTTTACCTATGAATGACGTCATAAGAGCTAACTTAACGGTAGCCAAAAGTTAGAAAGTCAGCTAGCGTGGACATTATAACCGCTATGTGACATTAAACTTTGCTTTATTAACATTCCTTCTCGCGACAGCTTATGGCAGGAGATGCTTATTGCTGCAGGGAAAGTAACGTATTATAATGACGGAGGAGCGCGAGGAAGCAGCTTAACACGTCACTATAGGTCGTAATAAGCTACAAACGACCTGTGTGTGTGTGTGTGTGTGTGTGTGTGTGTGTGTGTGGTCGTTTTTTGGTGGAGCATAGTCTCATCAGGAAACACGTCTTTATTATGCAATCACTAACCTACCTGCTCATGTGGCGTCATCCTCATCACTGGTTTGTAAGACCTGAACATGTTGAATGAGCTGAAGTTAAGTCCTCTTCTCAGTCGCAGCTTTTCCCTGCTTGTCTGTAGCATTATATACATTAATTATATATGTTAGTTATGGTTCCGATGTTGTGAAACAAATTTGAATGACTGTCTGGTGGTCAAGCCATTAAACGACGACCGAGCATGTGACAGAAATTTGAGCCCGGCCGATAGATCACCGTGCCGATATTATCGGCCGATATAAGCTAATTGCGAATAAATCTGTATCGGCGTTTATAACGGCAGATAGATCGGAACTATCGAGACCGGATGCACCATTTGCGCGTGCATCTCTTAAAGACCGGGTGCGATGTTTGCACGCTTCTCCCTTTAGAGCCGGACGTGAGCTGAGCGCGTTTTAGATGATGTCATCATTTTCAGGACTCACGACCGATAAAATGCATCGCGATACACTGAACAATATACTGTATTTATGTCTGGGCCGTAATTCAGTACAGGCTTGTACTTGTTTTCTTGCAGAGGTATTGTATCGGGATAAGATTAGCATGTTTACATGTGGTGATTCTCCACTTTGTCATTTAAATGAGTGGTCAGGACGATCTGGTGCCCAACATTTCTCACAAACGCAGTTGAGAAATCTTTGGGGGGGGGGCATTATTTGATAAACTACTTGGGGTTTAATGTCATACTTTACCAGACAGTTCGGTGTGATGACCCTCAGCTGGATCCTCTAGCACGGTCTTGTTACATGGTGACGTCATGAAGTGGTCCAGGCCACACAGCACGGGCTGTATAGATGCCGTGTAATGATAATAATGATCATTAATACGAAGGACTAAACAAGCTACAACAACCTACAGCATGTCGCTACAGTCAAATACTTTATAATCTATTGACTATTGATAGACCGAATTTGTTGACAAATGTATCATTTGTCATTGATGCTAATGGTGTATGTGACCAGTGACCCTCCATGTGTGCAGTAACGTGACACCAGCATGTCTAAACCTGGCCCTGCCTGATATACACCATCCATTTCTATCCATGCCCACTTTAGAGCTGTTCTACTCCTCTGCTACTGGCCTGCATCAACACACACACACGATCAAGACTTGGTGGTTTCTCATCACTGTCCCCACCAGGCTAGCCCCACCATGCTAGCCCCACCAGGCTAGCTCCACCATGCTAGCCCCACCAGGCTAGCCCCACCAGGCTAGCTCCACCAGGCTAGCCCCACCATGCTAGCCCCACCATGCTAGCCCCACCAGGCTAGCTCCACCAGGCTAGCCCCACCATGCTAGCCCCACCAGGCTAGCCCCACCATGCTAGCCCCACCAGGCTAGCTCCACCAGGCTAGCTCCACCAGGCTAGCCCCACCATGCTAGCCCCACCAGGCTAGCCCCACCAGGCTAGCTCCACCAGGCTAGCCCCACCATGCTAGCCCCACCATGCTAGCCCCACCAGGCTAGCTCCACCAGGCTAGCCCCACCATGCTAGCCCCACCAGGCTAGCCCCACCATGCTAGCCCCACCAGGCTAGCTCCACCAGGCTAGCTCCACCAGGCTAGCCCCACCATGCTAGCCCCACCATGCTAGCTCCACCAAGCTATCTGGCTGCAGAGCATAATGGTTTTCCTCACCCGCGTGTGTGTGTGTGTGTGTGTGTGTGTGTGTGTGTGTGTGTGTGTGTGTGTGTGTGTGTGTGTCCGCGACTAATCTCAGAAACTGCTGGATTGTTACACTTTGTGCACAGTTGTGAGTGTATGATGAAGAACCTCTCGTGGTTGTGGTGTTGAAAAACGTCTGTTCTCGCTACCGCCGCTCCCTCTCTTCACTCACTCTCCGGGTCACTCGACCATCGCTGCTCTCTGCCACTGCATGATCAAAAAGTCATTAAAAGAATTTTGACAGTCCATAAAATGCGAAAGTTATAAAGGAACAACTTCTTCTAGGTTGCAGTCAAAACAGAAAGACGGGGTTGGGTTCAGACCAACATGGTCGCATAGCAAACCTGTTCTTTTTAGAAAGTGCAAGTTCATATTAGACTTGGTCGCGTTCGTGTGAGGGTCCGTCTAGGAGGCTGCACATCCACAGACTGACAGGCAAAACGTTTTTGTTAGCTAGCTTTGTTAGCTTGAGTGCTGCAGAAGTTATTTTTACCACATTTCCCTTTCAATGGACTTGGGCGCTGTGCGAAATACTTGTGATGGCAGGAAAAACACTGGTTTTCTGTGTGTGTGTGAGTGTGTGTGTGTGTGTGTGTGTGTGTGTGTGTGTGTGTGTGTGTGTGTGTGTGTGTGTGTGTGTGTGTGTGCACGCACTGCTAGTCTCTCATTCTACTGGGCCTGTCAGCCTGATAGTGTTTGTGCCCAGTTGTGGCAGGGGGATCAAGGAGCTGTCGGGGCCGTGGGGATTCCAGACGTTATAAAAGCTGGTGTGTACTGTAGTTGAGTGTTAACTCCTCGGCTGGTTTGTCGCCCATGTGTGAGCCGAGGAGAAGGGGCGAGACGCCTGGCGGGGATCTGAACTCTACTGAGTGCACTCTGCTGGTTGCAAATGAGAAACCGTAAAACTGAATTGATCCCAGTTTCCCCCCACACTGATCACTTTCCCATCCTGTCCTACTCATGTTCCTCCCAGGGTTTAACGCGCTTCCGGGTGTGGCAACCCAGAAGTCACGAGAAAACCACAGCAACCCAAAAGTGGCCCTGACTGCGAATTGATTTTTTCATGCATCACTGACAGAGTGAAGACGTTTGCAGAGAGACGTTGGTGGACCAGCACCATGCTGGTGTAGACAGCCTGACAGGTCTGGATGAGGGCCTGTCCGCTCCACAGCCAACAGGCCCAATCCCATTACAGCCACTGGCCTCACCACAACACACTGCTGTCACACGGATTCAGACCTGTTTATGCACGCAGACACACACACACACACACACACACACACACACACACACACGCACAGTGATGAGGACACAAAGCAACAGGCCGCAGGAAGACAGGCACACAAATCCAGATCAATTAATGATGGTTGTCCCTCGTAAGGATTTATTTACTGATCTGTCGCTGTTTACATCCGGGACAGGGCAGGACAGGACAGGACAGGACAGGACAGGACAGGACAGGACAGGACAGGACCTCCACGAGTCCCCCCTCCCAGACAAAATCCTCACATGCTGGTCATGAAACGTCCGGTACGGCCCGTGACACCGGTTCACATGCATTCTGTTCATTTGAATACGTGTTGGCAACCAACATATTTTAGAAATTGCAAACTCGTTGGGTATGAATTTTTGGTCTGTCAGACTGGATGGGTCATCTCCTAAGTACTAATACATATACTAATAATATTAATACTAATAAGTCACACTATGTACTAATGTCGCCTAAGTCATACTATGTACTAATATCGCCTGAGTCATACTATGTACTAATATCGCCTAAGTCATACTATGTACTAATATCACCTAAGTCATACTATCAGACTCGGAATCACTTTATTTGTTGTTTCATTTCATGCACTTGCACACATGAAATGACATGAGACATGGTTTCCCCCAGCCCACAGCAGTGCAACACAAAACAATCCAAAAACTACAAGAACTACAAGAACACATATATCCAAACTAACACATATATCCAAACTAACACATATATCCAAACTAACACATATATCCAAACTAACACATATATCCAAACTAACACATATATCCAAACTAACACATATATCCAAACCAACACATATATCCAAACTAACACATATATCCAAACTAACACATATATCCAAACTAACACATATATCTATACTAACACATATATCCAAACTAACACATATATCCAAACTAACACATATATCTAAACTAACACATATATCTAAACCAACACATATATCCAAACTAACACATATATCCAAACTAAACAAAAAGAAAAAAAATCCCTGTCCAGGAGAACGAACACCAACCAGGATGAATGTCGGAACTGCCGGTCTGCATGGGCTAGCAGTTAGCTTAGCCTGCCCCCTTCCATGTCCTGTCAGACCGCCCTCGTTGTTACCTCCTCGGGCACAGCTCCAGGCGGGGCCGTGGTACCTGGGCCCACAGGACGCAGCAGACCAAGCTCTCCCAACCGATCCAGCACCAGCTTTCCCAGCCATCAAACCAAGACAAACTTAGGTGCAGACGTGGACAAAGACGCTGCTTGGATGGTGCTGGGTGAGGCCCCCACAAACGTCAATTTGCTCCGCCATCTTCCCACACCGGAAGCGGAAATCCTAATATGCTAATTTGTCTGTTTTATTATATTATCCCTCTTGCATCAGCATCACGTCTTTGTGCTAGGTCAGGCCAGAGGACGTGGTCTACAGCACAGGAAACGGTCACCCCTTTCCAGACAATGGTGGAAACCGTATGGTGTGCCCAGTCCAGCACTGACAAGACTCCACGTCTCTGTCACCACAGGCCAAGTTCATTGGCTGCAGGAGATCTTCTCTGGTCCGGAAGTTTCAGTCATGGATCTTCCACCAACATGCAGATACCAGTTCTTCTGTTGGGTTGAGGAAAGTGGAGTATGAAGGAAGGCAAAAACTTACCAAGAATCACTGGCGCCTGACACCACAGGGAACACTGACATTGTCCCAAACCATGACAGAGACAGGATGCCCTGCCTGCTCATGATCCTGCTACTCAAGTTCCTGCTGCTCAAGTTCCTGCTGCTCACGGTCCTGCTGCTCATAATCCTGCTGCTCATGATCCTGCTGCTTAAGATCCTGCTGCTCATAATCCTGCTGTTTAAGATCCTGCTGCTCACGGCCCTGCTGCTCATAATCCTGCTGCTCATAATCCTGCTGCTTAAGATCCTGCTGCTCATAATCCTGCTGTTTAAGATCCTGCTGCTCATAATCCTGCTGCTCACGGCCCTGCTGCTCATACTCAAACAAAACATCTCAAAGACCACCCAGATATGTAAGAAGATGTTCGATGTCATATGGCCCCAAGGTGACATGACGGTGGAGAACCCCATGACTACTTATGGCTGCACAAAGGGCCACATTGCCGTCACGCAGATCAGGCACTTCCACAATTACACGTTGGCCAATTATGTTCCAGCTTCCCCTCCTGCTTTTCCTCATCATTTACCACCTCCTACACGTACTCTTCCTCCTCTGCCTCTCAGACTGTTTCCATCCATTGTTGGTATCAACGTTCACTCACCTGTGCCACCTGTGCACTCTGAACCGACTTGTATTCTCTTAACTTGCTTAATCACGTCATTAGTAGGCTAAAACCTAGACTGCATTTATTAAACGGCTGTTTTTGCACGACTACGCTTAACAAGCGGCTGTTTTGACCTCAGTTTTGTGAACAGCTGATGACGTAATGGATGTTTGGGGAAACTCAAACTCTGGCCCTCAGACCAACGGGGAAACTCCATCACTCACTCAGTTACTCAGTCAGTCAGTCACAGACAACCAGCCGCATGTGTAGGGCGGTCCAGCCAAAACGTGTGAACAATATGTGAGTCATTGTGTGTAAACGATGACAGTTGTGTAGTAGTTGTGTTTAACTTCTGCAGCACTTGCATGCTATTTTCCAACACAAGTGGATCACAGCAAGAAATGTGTTTTAGTAAATCAAAATGTGTTTATAGTGCAGCATCAGCAGTAATGCGGAAGTTGTACCAGGCCGTTGTGGTGAAGAGGGAGCTGAGCCGGAAGACAAAGCTCTCAGTTTACCAGTCAGTCTTGGTTCCAACCCTCACCTATGGTCATGAGCTTTGGGTAGTGACCGAAAGGGTGAGATGGTGGATACAAGCGGCTGAAATGAGTTTCCTCCGTAGGGTGTCTGGGCTCAGCCTTAGAGATAGGCTGAGGAGCTCGGACATCCGGAGGGAGCTCAGAGTAGAGCCGCTGCTCCTTTGCGTCGAAAGCAGCCAGTTGAGGTGGTTCAGCATCTGATTAGGACGCCTCCTGGGCGCCTTCCTTTGGAGGTTTTCCGGGCACGTCCAACTGGGAGGAGACCCCGGGGTAGACCCAGAACTCACTGGAGGGACTACATGTCCAATCTGGCCTGGGAACGCCTTGGGATCCCCTAGGAGGAGCTGGAGGGCGTTGGTGGGGAGAGGGGGGTCTGGAGTGCCCTACTTAGCTTGCTGCCCCCACGACCCCACCTCGGAGAAGCAGCTGAAGATGAGATGATGAGATGAGAGATGAGATGAGAATGTGTTTAGACTTTAACAAAATTGCGTCTAACGTGAACTTTGTTTAAGGTTTTGCCAAGTGATTGGTTTGATAAAGGGGTTTAGGCCACTGAGCATTTGGTTGGTGTTTAGCACTTGGTTAAAACTGTAATTAACCACAGAGTCGATAATAAAGACAGCCATGATCCCATCAGCATCCCAACAAGTCCTCCAACCCATACGACCACATAGTTCGTTTGTCCTCTAATACGACCCACAGGAGCGTTTCCTAAATTAGCGCCCCCTACCGGCGGCAGGAGATATGCCACAGAAGCTTTTCGCCTCTGTGCATTGTGGGTTTATAAAACAGTGTGAGAACAATAGAATATGTAGTCAGTGCGTTTTTGTGTTGTTTCTCCGTCTAGTATAGTAACTAAGATTGCTATTGGCAGTATGTTTACCTACTAATGACGTCATAAGAGCTAACCCAACGTTAGCCAAAAGTTAGAAAGTCAGCTAGCGTGGACATTATAACCGCTACGTGACATTAAACGTTGCTTTAATTCTCCAGAGCTTAACA
>JAJHIY020000695.1:0-37821 GCA_022114975.2 Lampris megalopsis
CAGGTAAAGTAACCTGATTAAGCCTCTGTCTGCACTTAAACAAACCAGAGTATGTGTGGAATAGAATCACAAAAACTAAACAAAAGTTTCAAGACGGTATGATATACATATATATATATATATGCTTCCCCCCCCCCATTGTTCGAGCCTCCCAGTTGCTGCTCCACTCCCTCTGCCGATCCGGGGAGGGCTGCCATGCCTCCTCCGATACATGTGGAGTTGCCAGCCGCTTCTTTTCACTTTTCACCTGACAGTGAAGAGTTTCACCAGGGGGACGTAGCGCGTGGGAGGATCACGCTATTCCCCCCAGTCTCCCGCCCCCAAAACGGGCACCATGGCCGACCGGAGGAGGCGCTAGTGCAGCGACCAGGACACACCCACATCCGGCTTCCCACCCACAGACATGGCCAATTGTGTTTGTAGGGACGCCCGACCAAGCTGGAGGTAACACGAGGATTCGAACCAGCGATCCCCGTGTTGCCATGCCATCCGGACACCCAATTTTTATTTATTTCATGATAATAAAAGGATTGAGCGACTGTCCTGGTGCTGTGATCAGGCTACGCTTACATGGATTCTAACTTTGCCCCAGTAACCATAACCAGACAAGCCCATTTACACGACTGTTTCTAAAGTAATGCTTTTATCGGTTACTGACCGGGTTATTACTCCACCTATAAACATGCTCGATGTATTGTATACCTGGAATTTAGAGAAATCACGTTATTCAGAGCATGTAAACCCCTTCATTGAACTATTGCCCTTAACCCATAACTCTGTATTACGTGTATTCGTTTTCAAATTAACTTTCAAAGAGAAAGGCAGATTAATTTGTCACTGAGCATTTCATGATGAAGCGGTCCACGCCGTCAGATCCGAGATGGATAGGGGCATCGCTGAGTGACGTCGCCTAAGGCACCAAAGTTGCCAGGACCAACTCTTGATTGAATCCTCATGTAATCAACTTAACCATTGCTGGTTATGACACATTACCGAGGCAGCAGGATGCGTGTCTGATGTGTTGCTCCTCCTGCCTTTAATTCTGCACAGACATGCATGCATGCCATGCACATATGCCCATGCATGCATGTATACACACATGCCTGCTTGCAACAGTCATGCATCAGTACTCTCACATGCACGCACACATGCAGGAGAGGCATATCAACACTCATACTAACATGCAAGCACACACACACACACACACACACACACACACACACACAAACACACACACACACACAGAGTCAGGAAGGAATGCTCCTCCTGACTTTAATGCTGCACATTCATTTGCATGCGCCATAATTAGCGTCAGGCACACAGAGGCTGGTCCTGGGGGAGCTCTGTGATAACCGCTTCCCCTTCTATTAGGGGCTCTCATTCCAGGAGTGTCAGACACAGCACATCTTCATTGCGGGGCCTTGCTCATTGGCTCAGAGGAACCTCTGGTGCTGCTGCTGCTGCTGCTGCTGCAAGGGCAGGGGAGGAAAGGCAAGAAAGCACGCCGGCGAGGCAGGGGGAGGGAATGGGGAGAGAGGTGGAGGCCTGGGGAGATGGAGGGAGCGTACGGGGAGGAGGAGAGAAAAAGAGGGGGCAGAGCGAGAGATGTAAAGGAGGGAAGGGAAGGAGGTGATAAGAGAAAGAGAGGAGGAGAGACAAAGGGAAGTGGCGGATGGCAAAGGAAGATGCACATTGTGTAGCAGACAGACAGAGAGACGGGCTGGACGGAGGTAATGAATGCAGTTATTAAATTGTTTCAGCTGCAAAGAGGTCTATTCTTATGCCATTATAAAGTGAACAATTTATCCCCACTGATCGGCCCTGTCTCCTTTCTCCTCGCTCACTTTGATCTGCCAGCATATTGCCTTGATGTGTCCTATTCAATAGCGAATCTGGGGCAATTTTAATGCTTTTGTACCTCGCCACCGCTCCACTTCTCCCTCCCTGTTTAAAAATAGCTGTTAATTATAAGTGCAGTTTAAATGTCTCTAGTGACCCAGAAATGCAGGTTGGAGTGAGAAGAAGGGATTGAGCATCTCCAAGTTTAAAAAGAGCGAGACACTATTTCTTTCCCTCTTTATCGCGCTTTCTTCAATCTCTCCTTTCTCTCACCCCCCCCCCTTTGTCTTCTCCAACCTCCACCCTTCCGACTCTACTTCTTATTTCTTTGGTCTTCTCTCTCTCTCTCTCTCTTTCTCCTCTGTGGTGTTTCTGAGGCTCGGTGGGAAAGAGCAGGGCTGGAGCATGGGGGATTCAGCTCTTTCTCAGCAGCACTCGAGAGAAGCGAGGCAAGACATCGGAGACCGCGGCTTCAGTCTGCAGATTGTGCGTGCATCGTACTGAGTCTTTGTATCTCTCTCTCTCTCTCTCTCTCTCTCTCTCTCTCTCTCTCTCTCTCTCTCTCTCTCTCTCTCTCTCTCTCTCTCTCTCTCTCCACTTCCTCCCCCTATGCAGCCGCAGGAGTGGGATGTTGAAAGGGAAGGCTTGTGAAGGTGCGTTAGGTAGCGTGGTACAAGGCAGAGGCAGAGGCATAGGCAGAGAGTATACCTGTGGGGAAGAGAAGGGGCTGTGCAGGGACCCGAGGTGTGCACCTGCGGGGGGGGGGTGTGCAGTTATAAATAAAGCATTAGCCTGTTGAAGGGAATAAAGATGTGAGAGGCTGTCTCTGCTGCGCTCTTTTCCCCACTAACTCTAACTAACAGTTAACCCGCAGGCATGTACATGTACCCGTTTCATCGGCGAGGAGGCACGCATAACGGCACAAAAAACAGCAGCAGGTACCACTGTGGGACTCGCCTGTGTCAGAATCTGGGCTCTCCTCCTCATATGAGCTCATCCTCCCCCTTCTGCTCTGCGAGCACCCCCTTCTTTTCCCACCCCGCACTCCCACTGTACTGCCCCGGGCAGCGTCCCTCACCACCCAGTCTCCATCCTTCAGTCTTTTAACTAATTGTCGATGAATGCCTCGTTCGGCTGCTGTTTCTGGCGTGTTTACGCCTTAAGTGTGGCGGTTCTGAGTCTACATGGTTGAATGAAGTAAAGTGGGGAAAAGGAATAAGGTAGAGTGTAATGCTCTTGCAACCAAGCATGATTATAAGTGAGGGGACTCGGCCCCAGCGTAATAAAGTAAATGACAATATATGGGGCACAGGGAAAATCGAACGAGGCTTGGCGTGAGGTTGTATAAGAGTGCAATTAAACAAAGGTCTTATCCCTTGAACAGCTAACACATGAAGAACATGTCTTTATGCATGCTCATAATCCAGGTAAGAAACTCACAGAAAGGTGAATCAGTTCATCTGGACACAGTGTTTGATGAAAAAAGAAAGAAGAAAGAAAGCCACTTGATTTTGTCATCGTATTGTTGCAACAAATGTGTTTTCTGTATTCAACCCATCCTATTGTATAGGAGCAGTGGGCAGCTGCAGCGCCCGGGAACAAACCCCAGTGCCTCTTTCCATTGCCTTGGTCAGGGGCACAGACAGGAGTATTAACCCTAACAGGCATGTCTTTTTGATGGTGGGAGGAAACCAGAGCACCCGGAGGAAACCCCATGTAGACACGAGGAGAACATGCAAACTCCAGAAAGGACCTGGGACAACCTGGGATTTGAACCCAGGACCTTCTTGCTGTGAGGCAACAGTGCTAACCACTGGGCCACCGTGCTGCCCAAGTAGGGGAGAAACGTTTCATCACTCATCCAAGTGACCTCGTCAGTCTCAACTGACTGCAGGTATCCCCACCCTTATAAAAAGCACAGCTGCATAACGACTGAAATTGCCGTGACTTGTACATCGGGGAAACTAAACAGATGCTGGCCAAGAGGATGGCACAACACAGGAGAGCTAACGTGTCAGGCCAGGACTCCGCAGCCTACACCCATCTGCAGGTGAGTGGCCACTCTTTCAAGGATGAGGATGCGCACATCCTTGATAGGGAGGAATGCTGGGTTTGAACAGGGAGTCAAAGAGCACATCTATGTGAAGAGGGAACGACCATCCCTGAGCCGGGGGGGGGGGGGGGGGGTAAGAGTACATCTGTCGCCATCTAACAATGCTGTGATTGCAACTATTCCCAAATCCTCTGTAAATACTGCACATGGCTATTGAAACTCTAGTTGGTAGTCACGGCAATTTACATATGAAACCGATCGTTGGTTTCGGTCGTTATGCAACTGTATTGTTTATAAGGGTGGGGATACCTGCAGTCAGTTGAGACTGAAGAGGTCACTTAGATGAGTGATGAAACGTATCTGATTCAACTTTCTGTGACATGAGGAAAATGTAAATCATGATGGTCATTAGTTAAGGGTCAGGTGTATAGTATTTAATGCAATTAGTCACATCAAGGTGTCACCCCTCTGTCAATCTAAGCATACTCTGTAGGACAAAGCAATAGCAAATGTTCATAGTAAAATACAGTGGCTGTCACATGGCCACTCAGGTTGAGTGTCTGTTGTTACTGTATAATGTAAATGACCACTTTGCTTCTCATGTCAGTGTGGGAAAAAAACAAACGAAAAAAAACAAAACAAACAGCATGACACGTGTGGGTGATGATTGGTGCTGTGCCCTCACATGGTACCGATGGAAACCATAAAATCCACTGTGGCGACCCCGGAAAAACAGGGAAGCCTTAAGAAGAAGAAGAATCAGGAATCAGGAACATTTGTCATTTCATTCCACGTACCTGCGCACATGAAATGAAACGAAAGCTCGTTTCCCCCAAATCCACAGCAGTGCAACACAAAGACAAAAACACGTCCAAACTACAAGAACACAGAATACATATATCCAAACTACAAAAAACCTACAAAAATTACAAAAACACATATATCCAACATATTCCAAAAAAAAAGTTTTCACTTTCCAAGAGAGCAAATGCCAGGATGACTGCTGGAACTGCCGGTCTGCATGGGCTAGCAGTTAGCTTAGCCTGCCCTGCTTCCGTGTCCTGTCAGACCGCCCTCGGGGTTTTCTCTTCGGGCAGAGCTCAAGGCAGGGCCGTGGTCCCTGGGCCCACCGGATGCAGCACACCAGGCTCCCTCAGCCAGACTCTCTCCCAGCCAGACACCTTCGACACACCTCCCCACACTCCACAACACGACTCCAAAAACACAGTCAACACTAGGCGAGGCCGCCGCCAGACCGCCCTCAGTGTTATCAGAACTGCTGGTCTGCATGGACTAGAAGCTAGCTTAGTCTGCCCCACTTCCACGTCCTGTCAGACCACTCTCGGTGTTTCCTCTCCGGGCACCACTCCAGGCAGGGCTGTGGTCCCTGGGCCCATAGGATGCAGCAGATCAAGCTCCCCCAGATGATCCAGAGCCAACTCTCCCAGCCATCAAGACACAAATTTAGATGCAGATGTGGACAAAGACACTGCATGGATCGTACTGGGTGAGGCCGCCGCAAACATAAGTTTGTGCCAACATCTTCCCACACCAGTATGATTTGTATGGGTATGTTGTTTTTAAAGCACTTCTGTTTTATTATCTATTGAACAATGCAAAGAGATGGGAAGGACATGGAGATGAGGCCGGACCATGGTGAGCCCACTTAGCAAGTGCTTCAGCCCTGCACAGGCACTATTGTAAGGTCCATGGTCTAACATAGTGTTCGCTGCAGTGCCTTCTTACAGTATTCTGCCCTGTTTTCCCTTTAATGGTCCTTACATAGCCCCGAGGTGAAGGAGGAGCGTCAGCATCACCTTAGAACATCATAGGCTCACAGAGAGCACTGGACCTTACTGTGACAAATTGAAAAATGAAAGAAATTGTCTCAACAACATGTCATTCCCCTAGCTAACACATTTTTTTGAAAATGAATATAATCCTGCTTTTAATCAACAGACAGTGCATGTGAATTCAAATCCCATTCAATGTATTTGTATTTTGTCAACAGCCATGTTTGCTTTGTTGCATATTCAGAAAATCCTGGTACAAACAATGACATGAAACTGATTAGCAACACTCTGGGACAGAATATGAGAATAGTAAGGATATTGTGATAATTGCTCTAAGCCAATTAATTGCTCTGCTCTCCTCTACTGGTACTCTTATCTCCTGTTGTCTTCCTCCCATTTAAAAGGTGTCTAACCTGTCACTATCCATTTGAAATGCTGCACAAGTGTGGATTCCTTGATTAGAGAAAGAGGCGAAGTCACTTAGAGTGTTTTCACATTAGCTACGATTGCTTCGTACCATGCCTGACTACAATTGCCCCCACACCGCTGGTCAGCTTTCACATGAGTAATGTTGCTCCGTACCTGAGTACACATGTGTATCTACACACGAGATTAGCATGTGAGGTGTGCATCTAAAGATTTCGGAGGAGAAAGATGGTGTTGAGAAACGCCTTTGTAGAATAGCGGTTCGCTTCCGTATTTTGGAACGAACTGCACTTTGCAGTCAAGTGTACTCGGATCCAGGCCTTACTCAGTCTCTGGTCTTCATAATCACTTTACAGTTTACTTGAATTATTACTATCACCAAAGAGCAACACCATACAAAGTTCTCACTTTTTCCACAATCTTATTGTACATTGTGGTCAGGAATCAGGGACACTTTATTTGTCATTTTATTTTATGTACTTGCCTACATGAAATGAAACGAAATATTGTCAGACACCCTCCCCCCGCACTCCATAAGACGACACCAAAAACACCACCGTCAACGCCAGGTGAGGCCGCCGCCAGACTGCTCTCGGTGTTATCGGAACTGCCAGTCTGCAACAGTTAGCAGTTAGCTTAGCCTGCCCCGCTTCCGCATCCTGTCAGATCGCCCTCGGTGTTACCGCCTCAGGCAAAGCTCCAGGCAGGGCTGTGGTCCCTGGGCCCACAGGATGCAGCAGACCAAGCTCTCCCAGCTATCAAATGAAGACAAAACTTAGATGTGGACAAAGACACTGCATGGACGGTACTGGGTGAGGCCACCGCAAACGTGAATTCACGCCGCCATCTTCCCACACTGGTATTGGGTGAGCCCGCTGCAAACGTGAATTCACGCTGCCATCTTCCCACACTGGTATTGGGTGAGCCCACTGCAAACGTGAATTTGCGCCGGCATCTTCCCACACCGGAAGCAGTAATATGATGTAATACGTCCTGCCTTGTTAATGGAAGCAACTATATCAAGTCCTCCCCAGTCATCCACAACAGCACACTGTGACTTAAAGTGTGAAACTGAGAGGGTGTAACTAAAGGCTAATATCTCTTTCCAATTTGTGACCTCTGTATGTGTGCAATGGCTGCCCAGACAATGATATATAGTACCTCTCCATAAGTCTCTATGGTCGATCCTGTCGAGGGAAATATGTACACCTGAGAGACAAGCAGGTTGTTGAAATTGTTTATCCTTGTGGTTCCAGTCACTCAAGGTGGACAGGCCATTGAATAATACATTAGAAGGTGGTACAGATTTGTCCTACAGGTGAGATGACATCGACATAAATTCAAGTGTTAGTTTTGTCCTCGGCAAGGTAGGGCTGATAATAAACAAAACCTTCCTCGGTGATCATGTGAGGGACACCTTTTGGCAACAGCATGGCCGAAAGGAGCCAAAGATCCTGGGGTTACAAAGTCAACATACCCGATCTTGAATTACATAAAAAATCTTTTGTACTGACGTTTTTGCAGAAATAACAAAAGCTCCATGTTTGACTTGGGCTCTGCAGTGTACAAAGGCTCACTGGCCAAAATGGTTGAATGCTTTGTGCACCAACGATTGTGATTGGTCCAGTGTCAAAGGAACGGTTGTGTTGTCTTGTTGGGAAGGGTCTCTGTTTAATTTTCCAATTAATTTCCTTAGTTTACATCTCTGTGCTAACCATCTTGTGGTAAACGAACAGAACAAAGCTGCTGCATGTGTACAAACATTTGTAAGCAGCGACTTTCTCCCCTGTCAAGGTCGAACAATCAGTCTAACAGACTGATAGCACCGCTGAACGGTTCTTCAGCTTACCGTCAAAATGCAAGATGATAACACGTTACTGCTTCCTGCTAAGCTAAACAAACTGAAGTGTTGTATTATATGTCAGGAATCAGGAATACTTCGTCATTTCATTTCATGTACTTGCACCCACGAAATGAAACAAACCATCATTTCCCCCAGCCCACAGCAGTGCAACACCAAGGAAAAAAAACCACACATCCAAAAACTACAAGAACTACAAGAACACTTATATCCAAACTAACACATATATCCAAACTAAACAACAACAAAAAAATCACTGTCCAGGAGAATGAACGCCAGTCAGGATGACTGTCGGAACCGCTGGTCTGCATGGGCTAGCTAGCAGTTAGCTTAGCCTGCCCCATCTCCGTGTCCTGTCAGACCGCCCTCGGTGTTAACTCTTCGGGTGCAGCTCCAGGCAGGGCCGTGGTCCTTGGGCCCACCGGACGCAACAAACCAGGCTCTCTCAGCCAATCCAACCCTAGCTCTCTCAGCCAGACATGTTTGACACACCTTCCTGCACTCCACACGACGACACTAAAAACACAGTCAAGGCTAGTCGAGGCTGCTGCTAGATCCCCTTCGGTGTGATTGAAACCGCCAGTCTACATGGGCTAGCAGTTAGCTTAGCCTGTCCTGCTTTCGCGTCCTGTTAGACCACCCTCGGTATTTCCTCTTCGGGCGCCGCTCCGGGCAGGGCCGTGGTCCCTAGGCCCACAGGACGCACAGACCAAGCTCTCCCAGCTGATTCAGCGCCAGCTCTCACAGCCATCAAATAGACGCAGACGTGGACAAAGACACTACAGGGACAGTACTGGGTGAGGCCACCACAAACGTGAATTTGTGCCGCCATCTTCCCACACCAGAAGCGGAAATAAACTTGTTGAGGGAGCAAATGAAGGAAAGATAAATCAAGAGTCATCCTGATGCACAATTAATGGCGTATTTACTTGCCATTTTGTATAAGCTACGAGACTTCAGTTGAAGGGTAAAACATGTCTATCTACTCTGCAAAACACAGGGGTGGGGGTTGGGGTGGTAAAATGCAAAAATAAGTGATAATATCATATTGAAGGCTAATTACATGTGAAATTGAAGGTCAGCTATTTCAAGGTAATGAGTGTGGTGTCTGACAATATAAAGTCAGATTTTAACCGAAGCATCACACATCACGTAGGCAACAAACAATCATCGCACTGACTTGAAATTAAATTTAGCGCGTCATGCAAGCAATAATGATGTGAGATGATGACCTTTTTCTTAAATTGGATTGAATTATTTTAACACGGATCACAGCGGCAAGCAGATCATCTAGCCAAAATGACATGAAGATAACTTTTCGTATTCAACTTTAGCTTTATATGCAACACACAGTTCATCTCAAAAATACACATACCATGACCCTTAGCCTCGACAACGCCCACCAAAAAAAGTGTAAATGTCAATTTGATCCCATTTGATAAGGCATAGTGCCAGACAAGTAAACCTGGAACAACCTAAAAGGTATCTATGAGATCGCTACGATTTTCCAGGTGAGAAACATAAAAAGGAAGCCAGATACAAGGAGAGAGGGGGATATATATATATATATATATATATATGAGAGAGAGAGAGAGAGAGAGAGAGAGAGAGAGAGAGAGAGAGAGAGAGAGAGAGAGAGAGAGAGAGAGAGAGAGAGAGAGAGAGAGAGAGATGAGCTGAGATGCGATAAAAGGGTAAAGATTGGAAAGCCAGATGTGAGTTAATGACCTTGATAAGACCAGGGACACGGAGAGCCCGAGGATAAGACACAATGTGTTCCTTTGGCAGTGGTGTAAGGCTGCTGGTGACAAGAGGAGGAGAGAGGCCTGCACTTCTTGGCTGGTGTTACACATTCATACGGCTGTTGGCCAGGGGCATCAGGGTGATTGTGTGCACGCCTGTGCGTAATGGCTCGCTTGTTTGAGTTTGCTTTTGACTTAGTATTTCAGCGAATTAGCGTGTGTGTGTGTGTGTGTGTGTGTGTGTGTGTGCATGGTTGTGTGTGTTCAGCGTGCTTGAATGTGTGCGTATGTGTGCCTACAATATGAGGTGTGAAGACATCCCGGTCGAGGCCTTGCTTAGTGACAGAGGCTGATATCAATCTAATGAGATAAGAAACGTATGCAAATGAACCTGGCCACAGTTTACACTAATCAGCTTAACGGCCCTGATAGATATCAGTTATCTGAGGCAAGCATCATGCACACACACAAAGACACGCACACGCATGTGCACACACACACACAGACACGCACACGCATGCACACACACACTCACATACACACACACACACAGGCTCCCACAAGCAAGAGGATGATCAATGAGAGCATTCGCCATGCCATATGTAAAAAAAAATACACACACAAGCCCATATATGCATGCAATCTGAGTTAAACTACTCACACATGCATGCTCAAGAGCTTTACCCATGTGCGTATCTAAGGCTACACTTACTCATGGGCCTTCACAGACGTTCAAACACTCAAATGTGCACACCCACACACACACACACACACACACACATACACACACAGACTGATAGCTTATAGTTAGAAATAGAGTGGATGTGAGAGGGACGACCGTGTATGGGTCATTTCATAGGATTATGTCTCTGACAGAGCAAACATTGACCAGGAACCAAGGGCACATGCAAAGGAATGCTAGGACTGAACAAGCTGAAAATAACAGGGAATTGTCTGTAACAGCTTACAGACAGAGTTAGGTGGTCTGCAAATGATTACTTTTTTCTTTTTCATGGCATGCCAAATATAATTATCCTGCTATTATTGACAGTGGATGACTGTTCTGTAGACCAGCTTGTCATTTTTCATCTCGGTAGTGCCATCCTATGCAGACTGTGGCATTCTTACCCTTGTACACCAATGGAAGGAAAGCTGTGTATTAGCAGCCCAGTGTGGAGTGTCAGGGTGCGATGTTGAATGCCTCATGGTCAGTCGCCTTGCCCCAGCTGCTCTTCCCAGCACATCTCCCAACACCTATTATTATCTATGAGAATCCAAAGCATCCTAAATGGTCCAGGGGCCAACTGGCGATCACCAATAAAAGGCTGGCCCTGGAATAACACAGCTGCCCCTTTGACAGCCACACCGTTGACCTTTGCTGAACCATATGTCCATGCATGCATATACACAGAAATCCTTTTCGTGTTTCAGGACAGGATGGACACGGGGGGTCTTATTTTCCTTTTTTAGGATTTCATCCTATCACACATTGTACTTAGGCATTTCTTAGTTTTGACATTTCCCTGATACATCCACAACTGATCAGTTTGATTTGTTTGCCTAAGTGTGACAAAGTATGTTCAACATGTAGTGTAAAGGATGGGTAACCTAATGAAGGATATAACCGCTCCTGATTGGCACCTTTGAAACAATGCATTCTAAATACTCATACCCAGCACCACTTTGCAACCAAATATTTGCAGTCAACAAATCAGAGAAATGAACTGTTGTATAATAATTTATACGGTTTTTATTTTTACTCTTACTTATTTGGGCTCACTTTTATTTTTGCCTTGTCTGTTTTTTTTTTTTGGTGACACACTTTGTAACATTGTTTTAGAAATTGCTATATAAATAGAATTATTATTATTATCATCACCATCATCATCATCATCATTATTATTATTATTATTATTATCATAAAATGTAATCAGTAAGTTGGCTTTGTGTGCAGTAACTCTAGTTCTGGTATAAAAAAGAAGTTTCAGTTCCCAGTTTTCACAGTGTCTATCTGAGATTCCAAAGGTTTATTAGTGTTAGTGACAATAAAAACAAGACAGGTAAACTGAAACATTGATTTATATGCTGCTTACGTACAGCTGATTTCATTCATTCATCAGCCATGGACTCCACAAAATGGGACCACCTAGCTGTCTGGTTATGACAGCTGCCACTGGGAGGGATGGGCTAGAAAATGGGGTTGGCTATCTAAAGGTGGGAAGCAGAGAAAGGTAGATGTAAACATGTCAGACATGCTAATCGTACTTTAATCATCCCAAATTGGGACGGCTGGTATAAATGGGCTAACAGGGCTAAGTCCTCCCTATCTTTTACAATAAAGATGAGAAAATCATTGTTAAAGAACAGGTTATTTTAAATTTTGGTGGAACCTAAGAGCAGCAACAGCACTAAAGAGTCACAAGAAAAACACAAAATACATCTAAATGGGCTAATTTTTCACAGCCCAAACACAATTGCACCAGCTTCCATTCATCTTCGTGTTACGTGAGTGACAGGTGTCTTGCCACGCCCCCTTAATTTGGTGATCATTTGGGCTAAATTCAATCGGCCCACAGGCCACTCACTGACTTTTGACCAATGACGGCACAGACAGTACATACAGTGAAGCTCTACTTGTGTGAGAGTGGGAAGGGAGAAAAGTGAACGACTGTGGCAATGGCGGCCGCGGGCGTTAGCATGAACAAGGTGGATTATTTACTTTCTCATCCATTTTCTTCAATGTTTTTGGAGGAAAAATTGGAAGTGAAGAGACTGGGGACACATCGTCCCAACGATGTTCAAATAACACAAAAGGACAAACGACAAAATTGGAAGTTTTGTGTTACTTGGTTTCAACAAAAGGACCGGCTAACGGCAAGTGTAGCTGAGAATTCACTTTTCTGTTCCCCATGCTTGCTTTTTGGGGGAGACACACGGTTTGGACCCAACAAGGAATTGTGGATTTGAAACATTTATCCGTCAAAATTAGGAAACATGAATGCAGCACAAGTCACATTGGAAATAGCGTAAAGCTATCGATGCTGGGTAAAGTTAGCATCGCCTGTCAACTTGACGAGGACCACCGCATTTCTATACAGAGACACAACGAGCTGGTAAAGACAAACAGGCATTCATTATCATGGATTGTGGACTGTATTAAATGTTGTGGGGCACGTGAGCTAGCTCTGCAGGGGTCCGACGGATCCCCGACTTCACTCCAGCGCGGCGTGTTTCTGGACCTCGTTGACCAGTTCTCTTTTTTGGATAGCCAGTTAGCCGACCACCAGTCAAACACACAGGTTGCCAAGTACACGTCTAAGACAAGCTACAATGAGTTGCTTGATTGTATGTTAGCTGTTTATGGACAAAAATTGGCTGGTGAAATATTGCAGGCACCATTTGTGGCTGTGCAAGCTGACGAGACAACCGACGTGGCATGTGTAAGCCGTTCAGGGAACAATCTGAGAACAATCTTCAGGGCACTTTTTCTGAAACATTGAAATGAACACAAATAGCCATCACAGCCCCCATGACATCTGCAGAGTCAGAGAGGTGTTTCAGTACACTTAAGAGGATCGAATCATTCCTCCGAAGTGCTATGGGGCAGGATAGGCTGAACGCCCTGGCTATGCTGTCTACTGAGCAGGACTTCATCCAAAAATCACCGGACTTCAATGACATGGTCATTAACCTGTTTGCATCCCAGAAAGGTCGTCGACGTGAGCTTCTCTTCAAATAAGGTAGGCCCAAGCCTATAGACCTCTTATAAGACCACCAGACACGTTTAACTTTCCTGTCGACATATTGCTCGTCTCTCTTATGACCGTTAATTGTTGCTGTGCTTACCAAAGTGTTTTATTCGGGACATGTTTGACACAATGTGTTGCAAAACAGTTGTGATAAAAACAGTTGCAGTATTTACTGGCAGTCGTTTCAGTTGGGACACGTTTTGTTGTGCATCCTTAGGTGAGCCCTTTTCTGACATTGTAGGCTACATGATTCTGCATTCTGTTCTGTCATGTAGCATATCATTCCATCATTCTTGCATATGTTGTTCTTGTTAAAAAAAATGGCATGTGCTAATGTGTGCAGAGAAAAATGGTCAAATGGTGTGTGTGTGTGTGCGCGCGAGAGAGAGACAGAGAGAGAGTTTTTTGGCATTAGGCCATTCTTATACTTCTCTATAGAGTTGCTGTAGAGCACTTGCTATAACAAGGTGATAGTGTCGTTGCTCTAACTTGGTACCTCAGATGCTATGTTGCTGTTGCTGCAGTGTGAACTATAGATGGGTATACTATATTTGTTAGCCCACCCACCCAATATCACCACCAGCCGTCACTGATCCCAACACTCATGCAACTCTTACACTAGCTCTCACCAGAGGGTCAAAGCACATAGGCAGAATATAGTGGTTAAGGCGAGATTAATGCTTCCACGTACTGTTCCTGCAGTAGGTGCCTTTGGCATAGCATTTGATTTATTCTACTACGCAGATGCAACTCATGGACCGTTATAGCACCACCGCATGGTAGATGGCAGTGTCGTGCGTGCTACACCGGAGCATAAAGACAAATCAGGCAACGAAGTAATTGTGTTTCCGTTCTCTCAGATACACGGGCAACAAAGGCAGCGAACAGAAGATTTGCAATGGAAATGGTTTCACTAGGAGACTGAAAAGAACGCATTTTGTTGGCATTATTGAGAAGGAGAAAATTGCGTCGGAAGAGGAGATGGGCTGAGGGCGAATGTTAATGAAATACAAGAGATGGATGAATTGCTGGGGTGCTGGCGCCGGAAACACGTGGCAGGTAAGCGGTCCAGAGAAGCCAATCACGATTCTTGCGGCGTCCGCATAGCCCCCCCGTAGCCTCTGCATGCGGTTACATTTTTGAGGAGGTGCCTCTAGGCTAGGGCGGAGCTCTTTACATAGCTACAGAAACCCCAGCGAGTCCATGTTTACGTTCATGCAGAACCATAAATCAGGTGGGGTTTCAGAATCACTCTCAAGGATGTTTTGAAAGAGAAGGGCACTGGCTGCTGTAGGGATTGAACCTGGCACCGCTCACTTTTCGGAGGACAGGGGCAAGCTGTGCTTGTTACCAAATAGTATGATGCAGATTGTTACAGAATTGGCTCAGGAGTTAGTAGCTGGTGCTAGCTAGTGCAAGATCCACATGTGTGTCTGACCTTCTTCTTTTTTTTAACATGTCAACAGCAACAACACAAGTAATCCACTGAGCTATAGTGTCATACGCCCCCACACATACAAACACACACACACACACACACAATTTTTCTCCCTCCGTGTGTCTCGCAACATCTCTCCAGCTCCTGGCTCGCTCCCTGACATTTACCACTAAGCCACATACGTATTTTCAGTCGACCTATTCTTAAGCAAAGTGGTGCCGAGACATCTTTATGGAAATCACCAGCCTGGGTGTGTTGATTTGTAAAGGGCATGGCGGCTGCTCAGACCAGCCCTTCCCTCACGTTGTCCTCTGTCCTCCAGCAGGTCAGAGAGAGAGAGAGAGAGATGAAAGGAGAAACAGGCATAGAAAGAGTGAGATGTGTAAACAAAGAGACAGTAAAAAAGAGGAAGTGGAATAGAGTGCGTCCATCTATAACTATATTGGTTGGCTCCGGTATATTGGCGCCCATCTTATATGGCTGCGGTCCCACGTCAGCATTCATCTAATGAAAACCTGGCTGGCCGGCCCATCAAGGCCTGCTGCCAAAGGTTCCTGTCCCCTGCATCAAAGTCACTCCGCTTTAATATAGCTTTTATCAATGACCAAATAGAAACAAATAACTCACCCGAAAACGTGGAAGAATTCCTCATAAGAAATCAAGAGGTAAGATGAAGGCAGGAGAGGAGAAAGGCGTTTGAAGGGTCATGCATTGTATTACTGCACAAATGTTCACACACACACACACACACACACACACACACAAAACCCCTCACAAATACAGTACGTGAACTGCCGTACTGCATACAGTACATATAGTGCAAGTATACAGCACAGCCCTCACTGTGAAGAATCCCCGAGTGTCACATTACAGTAGACATTACAGTAGACTACTAAAACTGTTTTGGCTGGTGATAGGTTAGAGACTGAGAGCCCACAGCCAGACGACAGTAACAGCCAGTCCCCAAGTGGATGACTGAGCTCCAGATATGAGCTCAGTCATCCACTGTAACAGGCCTCACTTAGTCACTGGCTCTATCATGGGCTGTCTCTCGCTCTCTCTCTCGCTCTCTCCATAGACTCTCTATGCAAACAGGCCACTTAAAAACACCATTACCGGCAGACTGCTCGGGCCTTAGTAAGCAGTTCTAAAGTGGAGTGTGCGTGAGTGGATGAGAGGACAAACAGAGAGGCTTGAAGGAAAGAGAGCGGGATAAAAAAGAGAAAAATGTGTCGTTAAAGAAAAAAAAAACTTGGCGTTGTCAGGCTTTTCTTGGTATCATAGAGTATTTTACTAAGTAGAAATAAAAAAAAGGTTGAGGTTGAACATTGGAAGCAAGTACTAGTTTTTGTCTGTGGGCTTATTAAGTAGAAATAAAAGCCGGTAACACTTACTGCACTGTATCTATGAAGAGAAGAGGAAGAAGAAGAAAGAAAATCAAAACCGATGCCCAGAGATGGCTGCTAGAGTTTTTGAGCTCATTAATCTCAAGAGGGTAAATTAAGTTAAAATGGCTTCTTCATTAAGGTAAGTTGAGCTACTACAGCTATGCAACGTCGTATTATAGCATTATAGACTTACGACTTGGATGATTCTGCAAGAAAACTCCATCTCAATAATTGTATTTATTTATTTATTTATTTAAGGCGGTACAAAAATCATAACATTTCAACATTTACAATGATGCAGAGTAAAACTCCCACGAGACCGCAGGGATTTCCTTTACCGAGGAGCATTATGGCACCATGTTTTCACCATGTTGTCACCACGCATGTACTTGTGCGTCCTTGACGGCGTTGCTGAGCGTTTATATAATTCTGGGGGCCCCCGCGTCAGCGTGTTTAACCCAGATGAGTCACATACTGACCCCACACTGTCTAGTCGTCACCCCATCACTCCCTCCCTCTATTAATCTCTCCCTCTCTCACCCTGCTGTACCCCCCCCCCCACACACACACACACGCCGTGCTCATCTGTCTCTCATCCCTCTCTCACCCACCTCCCATTTTCTTCCATTCCTCTCTCAGCATTTTTCCATCTTTCTCTCATCTCTCTCTCATCCAGCCTCTCATCACTTGTTCATAACTTGGTCACCACAGTTTCTTAAGCAAAGAGTCACAATTTCCATCAAAGCGACCCAGAAAGGTTATTTTTAGGCAGGGGGCAATGCTTTGGGTGACATTCTCACAGAGAATAAACCATGTCTGGGCATGAAGAGTCCGTTATACACAAGAGCCCGTGAGGCAGATTGTCCCTCTCTCTCTCTGTCTCTCTCGCTGTCTGCCTGTCTGTCTCTTTGTTTCCTGAGGGTGTGTAGGAGAGGGGGTGGTAGTGACACCGTGACTACACCATGACTGCATGGGTGTATTCCCTTTCTCCGCCACCACCTCACCCTCCCCCCCCCCCCCCCCTGTCCTCTGGACCAGTGTCAAGTGAGAGAGCAGATTGGGAGTGGGCATGGGTGCATGGGTGCGTGCCAGAGGATTCTGGGAAGGGCTCCAAAGAACATATTTGTTGAGTGGGGAAGAGAGCGGAAATGGCCCGGTGTTTGAAGGGGAGGCACAGTTGAGAAAGTGGGGAGAGCCAAAGGAGGAGAGATGGGGTGAGGTGGAATGTTGAGTCAGTGGATGACACTGGCGCGGGTGGACGCCAGGGCTATTGAAGTGCAAGCGTTGACTCATCAACGAGAAAAGATGAAGAGCACGTCTGACCCCGATGGAGGAACTTCCACGGTTGCTGATTGCTTTTGCATCATTTTTTTTTTGACTTATCAAATACGGCAAATTTGACAAATTCACACCCCCCCATCCTCTTGTGATATCAAGGAATGATGCATATTCGTGAAAAGTGTTGCGATATCACAGATGTGATTTTGTTTACCATGAAATAGCTGTTACATATGTACATCATGTGGTATGTATATGTACATGTACATGTATTCACTCTATGTGAGGCTCTGCACAAAGGGTGGGAACAAATCTCCTTCTAGGGCGCTATCTATCTATCTATCTATCTATCTATCTATCTATCTATCTATCTATCTATCTATCTATCTATCTATCTATCTATCTATCTATCTATTTATCTATCTGTCTGAATATGTATAATATAATGCTGAAGTGGGTGTGCAGTGTTTTAATGGAACATATAAATATGTATATTTTTGTTGCCATTAATGCAAACATTTACAAATATATTTTTTTGTGCAAAAATGTAGCCCTTTTTAAAAGCATTGGTAAAACTTATGAATGTATGTTGTTGAAGGATAATGTATGTTGTTGGAAGAGGATGTATTTGCTTGAAGAAATGTGCAGTTATTTAGGTGGCTGATGCTGAAGTAGTGGTGTAGTTGTGAATGCATTTGGTGTTCCACAATGTGTGTGTGTGTGTGTGTGTGTGTGAGCTACAGTAGTCACCTGTTGATCTACTGTGTGTGTGTGTGTGTGTGTGTGTGTGTGTGTGTGTGTGTGTGTGTGTGTGTGTGTGTGTGTGTAAGTATGTTATGTTGTAGGGCCGGCCTGTGACATGCCATAAGTCAGTGCCAGGGGTTTTGTAGGGTCAGTGCTATTTCACATGCCTCCTGGAAAATTAGTGACCCAGGAACAAACACACCGCCGGTGACAACGTGACCTTTGGGTATACTTTTGGAGCATTTCAGCATCTCTGACATATTCTCTGCACCGCTGCACACCTTATCACCTCTTACTTCACCTGGATAAGCCAAGCCTCGTGTATACTACATCTGAAGGTTGTTGTGTTGCTGTGTTGTTATTCTATGTTAAGTACACCGAGAGAGGCCACAAAACCCGAGTCAGATTCCACGTATGTGCAAACCTACATGGCCAATAAACACGATTCTGATTTCATCCGAAAACATCTTTGCGTCCGGCTATTGCTGCGTGATTTAATTTCATGACTTTCACGTTTCTAATATCAGAATCCTGACCAGTTCACCCCACGGGCCAGTCCTTTTGGATCAAGGGGGTTCGGCAGTTCAGCTCCTCCGAGCAGAAGAAGAGAGCGACTATTCCAAGATAGCAGTGGAGCAGCTGTGCTGTGACCACACACACACACACACACACACACACACACGTGTCCGAACGGTCAAAAGAGCGAGGGGAATGTGTTACACAGCTCGCACAGTTACCTGCGAGAAGGACGGTGGAAAAAGCTAACCGACCCGACAAATGCCACCGCGTGAAGGAAGGTATGCTCCGGATGCTTCCGTCCCCCTGCGGCGGCGCTCTGGAGCGGCTACGGTTTCACGCACCTCGCAAGGTCAGAAAAGCAACATCAAACGGATTGTTGAGTCCTCGTGGGATCAGTCTTAACTCGGCTGCCTTCTTCTTCTTCTTCTTCACGCACACACACACATGCACGCACGGACAGACACACACACACACACACACACACACACACACACACACACACACACACAGACACACACACACAGACAAACGGAGATGGAGACAACTCATAAACACTTTTTTCATGCTTGGATGCGTTTAGAGAAATTGGCACGTTTAATTCCTTGCCACCTCTACAGACACACACACACACACACACACATGCCACGGATGACACACATGCACACATAGGTGCACAATAGCCGGCATGTGGGGGCCGTGCGTAGCACATAAACTGGAAGCGGCACCTCTATGTAGATTTGCCCCCCCCCCCCCTTGACAACCGAGCGGTCTCGTAAGCCCCGGTAGTCAGCTGTCTACTGCATTCTGCAGGGGGGACAGGCGTGAGTCTGTGGTAATTTAGGAGGCCCTTCATGTCTTGTGTGCGTGTCCGTTCCTGTGCTCAGGTGGTGCATTGTTTGTTTTGAAGCGGATATCTATGCTGGTGTGGCTCAGGGTTATAAATCGCCCCCCGAAAAGTTGTGCCGAGCACGCTCTGAGCCCCGGCAGGGTGGTCTTGCTGCCCTTCGTAAATGCGAGCGTGTCTTCGTCTCCCGTCGTCGGCGCCCGTATCGACGCGGCGAGGGCAGACCGTTCCCGCTCGGAGCGGCTACAAATAGACGTGCAAAGTGGCTAGATCCCAGTCAAATGTTTGTCCAGGGAGGCGGATTACAACGGAGGGGGCATCTCCGTGCCAGAGAGCGGGAGGCCTGATACCCCATAAGCTTGGCGTTTCCTGCCCCAGGAGAGCCTCAATTAAGAAGGTATTGGGCGACATCGGAGCCTTCTGAATCCTCCAGAACCTTTATGGAGGTTTTTTTCCCCCCTCTTTTTTTCCAGCAGGGAGACAGGAGGCTATAGGGAGGGATGGGAAGGATAACAGTAACAGCTAAGGGAGCGTCTGACACAGAAATGCGAACGCACAAGTGACAGGGATTTATTTAAAAAAGGCATGAAAGCATGTAACTGGCCCTGGTACTACAACATGGAAACCTGCCTGAAGCACACACCTGCCAATAAATACATGTGGACAAACACACACATACACACACAGGTGCACACACACACACACACACACACACACACACACACACACACACACACACACACACACACGATCATGAGTTTAGTATTGACATACATACTTGAACACACACCCTTACACACTGACAGACAACCACACACACACACACACACACACACACACACACACACACACATCCATGACTCCAGTCCTCACTCCAGTAACTCCACCTCTCACCCGGTTGCTTTGAACACAATAGGTTTCACACAGAGACCCATACAGTGCCTTACAAGGGGCAATATGGAGGAGGGCAACAATTAGTCTGTTAGTAAACAAGTCCGTCAGTTACGATCCCTCGTCCCCGCCTCGGTGCTTAGATCGCCCCGCCTAACCCAGGAGGGGGTGCTTTGTAAGAGAAGGTGGAGATTGTCAGACCACTTGAGCTCCACTTCAGAGTGCAGAGAGAGAGAGAGAGAGAGAGAGAGAGAGAGAGAGAGAGAGAGAGAGAGAGAGAGAGAGAGAGAAAGAGAGAGAGAGAGAGAGAGAGAGAGAGAGAGAGGGCGACCAGTACAAAGGGAGCAGGAGAGCGGAGAGAGAGAGAGAGTACCCCGCTCTCTGAAGTTGTAAGCTGTAGCATGAATACTTGAGATTACGTCACAGGACAAAGAAAAATGCACACAGGCCAAACCACAGATACCCGCATCTAAACAGGAAACGGCCGTGGAACATCTACATTATGGCAGTGAAGGGACACCGAGCTGAGACCAAATAGCCCTCCTCAGGGCAGTGTCGAGGTGGAAAAAAAAAAAAAATCAAACCCCCTCAGTAAAATCAGCCTGCAAGGGGGAGGAGCGCAGATGCATGATTCCTCATGGTAGTGGTGAAAAGTGGATGTCAGGTAGTGAGGAGGAGAGCTCAAGGCAGAGAAGACAAAGGCCATCTCCGTCAGTAGACCACTATGCTTTTCATCACCCTTCTTTTGTGTGGCTGTCAAGCTGCCTTTGGAGCAGTGCGAGCACGGTGTGTGTGTGCATATGCCGACACATTTGTTATTGTCTACGCATCTATATCTATATCTGTCTATCTATCTATCCATATATATCCATATCTATCTATCTATCTATCTATCTATCTATCTATCTATCTATCTATCTATCTATCTATCTATCTATCTATCTATCTATCTATCTATCTATCTATCCATACATTTCCATATCTATCTATCTATCTATCTATCTATCTATCTATCTATCTATCTATCTATCTATCTATATTAAATATATATATATATCTATATCTATCTATCTATCTATCTATCTATCTATCTATCTATCTATCTATCTATCTATCTATCTATCTATCTATCTATCTATATCCATATCTATCTATCTATCTATCTATCTATCTATCTATCTATCTATCTATCTATATTAAATATATATATATATATATATATGTGTGTGTGTGTATATATATCTATATATCTATATCTATCTATCTATCTATCTATCTATCTATCTATCTATCTATATATATATATATATATATATATATATATATATATATATATATATATATATATATGCATGCAAAGGTGTTTCTGTGTTGATGTATAAGTGTGTGTGTAGTGGTGAGAGGGAGCAGAGGGCAGCGAGGGCAGGGGGTTCAGGAAAGCGTAAGGTAATCCTTTAAGTGGGAGACTTTAACTCTTTCAGAGAGTAAACAGCCCAGCAGTTGAGGGAGTATTGTTGTTGGGTAGTGTTACAGAACCGCAAGAGTGCCCTGGGGCAATGTGTAGATGACTTAAAGAAGCCATGCGTGCATGTGCAGCAGGGAGGGCCGGTGTGTGTCTGTGTGTGTGTGTGTGTGTGTGTGCGCGCGGTTGTGCGAGTATAAATGTCTCGAGCCTCGTCTCACACTGGCTGCAACCTCCAGCAGCTCTGCAGCAGGACTAAAAAAAGAGCAGATGCCCTCCCCACTAGGGAGCATTGGACCACCAAATCGGAAAAATCACCGATCGCGTCCAAAGTCAATTACAACACCAGCTCACAACATGTTTCCGTGTGCTTGAATGAGCGTGTCCGTTGCATGGGCGGGCATGTGCTTGTGCGTGTGTGGCATGCACGCGGTGGTCGGTGGGATAGTTTCCGGGGTTAAGGGGTGCGGGACGGTGACCCCGCACAGCTGATGGTCAGTCATGCAGGACAGAACAACACAATAACAGTCTTGTTAACCAAGACATGACATACCTCCCACCTGTTACCCCTAGAACCTCACACAGAAAGACGCATGCTTGCACTCGAACAGACATACTTGCACACATATGCACGGGACACGGGAGGAAAAGACACACACGCACACAGACACACACAGACACATACACCTTGGGAGAGTGTTTCAAACTGCATACCGGCTGCTTCCCTTTGACGGCTCATTTGAGGTCTCTCTTTCCCTCATTTAGCCACGGATCCATTTGTCTTTGAGGCTGTCAGGGAGGTTCTCATCGCTTAGCCCACTTCCTGTCTGTCTGTCTGTCTGTCTGTCTGTCTGTCTCTCTTTCTAGCTGTCGGTCTGTCTGTCTCTCTTTCCATCTGTCTTCCCATGTCTGTCTGTCTCCCTTTCTATGTGTCTGTCTATCTCTGTCTGTCTGTCTGTCTCCCTTTCTAGCTGTCTGTCTGTCTGTCTTCCCATCTGTCTGTCTGTCTCTCTTTCCATCAGTCTTCCCATGTCTGTCTGTCTCTCTTTCCATCAGTCTTCCCATGTCTGTCTGTCTCCGTTTCTATCTGTCTGTCTTTTCATCTGTCTGTCTGTATGTATCTACGTATCTGTCTGTCTGTCTGTCTCCCTTTCTAGCTGTCTGTCTGTCTGTCTCTCTTTCCATCAGTCTTCCCATGTCTGTCTGTCTCCCTTTCTATCTGTCTGTCTTTTCATCTGTCTGTCTGTATGTATCTACGTATCTGTCTGTCTGTCTGTCTCCCTTTCTAGCTGTCTGTCTGTCTTCCCATCTGTCTGTCTGTCTCTCTTTCCATCAGTCTTCCCATATCTGTCTGTCTTTTCATCTGTCTGTCTGTATGTATCTACGTATCTGTCTGTCTCCCTTTCTAGCTGTCTGTCTGTCTGTCTTCCCATCTGTCTGTCTCTCTTTCCATCAGTCTTCCATGTCTGTCTGTTTGTCTGTCTGTCTGTTTGTTTGTCTGTCCGTGTCTCTCTCCTGTCTGTCTGTGTGTGTCTCTCTCTGTCTGTCTGTCTGCACACTGTAAGCAGGCCTCTAGGCCTCTAAGATGAATGTGTTTAGTCTAGGCCCAGGCTGGCTAGAGAGTAGAAGGAAGAAAAGAAACAGAGGAGAGGACAGGAGAGAGGAGAGGACAGGAGAGAGGAGATAGATGAGACGGAAAAAACAAAAAACGGGGAATAAGGAGAGGAGAGAAGAAAGGACAGGAGATATAAAAGGAGAGGAGAGCGAAGAAGAAAGCAGAGGAAAGGCGACACAGGAGTAGAGGAGAGGAGCAGGGGACCTGTGGAAAAGCCGTTGTGCATGTAAACACACAATGCAGTGACTTATGAAGAATTACACACACAAACACACATTCACAACACGGAGACACATACAAGTGCACATACTCTTATGCACTTAAACACAAGCACACATACTAATGCACACACAAGCTCATTCATTAGCCTCTTCACCAGCGTTGCAGTGTAATAAGACTGTATAAAAGTATTTTATACAGCAAAAGTATTATAGTGTATAGAAATATTTTACAAAAATATAATATCGCGTAATAACGCCAGCAAACCCAACAGGTTTTGGTTTTGGTATCAGACTGGGTATATACTACGGCTCCAGTCAATCAGCCATTTTTGGGATTTCTAAATCATTACCCAGTAACATGCAAGACACGGAAAATCTGTACTTACTGAGTTTTTCATTCGATTCTTGAATGTGAGGAAATATGTTTATGCATGCTCAATAATCCAGGTAAGAAAATCAAAGAAAGTTGAATCAGTGCGAGCAAATACGTTTATACACATGGTTCAATATGAGAACATTTATGACTTCAGTTGTCCTTTTTTTCTATTTTTTTCTCCCCCCTCCCCTCCTTCTTCTCCCCGATTGTACCCATCCAATGACCCCACTCTTCCAACCCGTCCCGGTTGCTGCTCCACCCCCTCTGCCAATCCGGGGAGGGCTGCAGACTACCACATGCCTCCTCCCATACATGTGGAGTTGCCAGCCACTTCTTTTCACCCGACAGTGAGGAGTTTCACCAGGGGGACGTAGCGCGTGGGGGGGGGGGGTCACGCTATTCCCCCCAGTTCCCCCCCCGAACAGTCACCCCGATCGACCAGAGGAGGCGCTAATGCAGCAATCAGGACACATACTCGCACCCAGCTTCCCACCCACAGACACGGCCAATTGTGTCTGTAGGGACGCCCGACCAAGCCGGAGGTAACACGGGGATTCGAATCAGCGGTCCCCGTGTTGGTAGGCAACAGAATAAACCGCTACGCTACCCAGACGCCCCTAGTTGTCATTTATTTTAATGCAAATTGTTGATACCTTTAAATTGTATGAATACCATATATCATACAGCTATATTTTGCAAAATGTTCTATAACTGATTATTTTTTTCCTGCAGCTCAGTGAGGAGAAACATATGTACCAAGTCTGCACAAGTTAACACGGCGACTGAAGGAACGAGTGGGTGACTGAATGAGAGATCATTTCATTTATTCACTTTAGTCAGTGAATAAAGAAAAAAGAAGATGAAATGGGGCCATGCAGCATGTTTGTGTGTGGCAGCCTCGGCTAACAGCACGCTAGGAGGCAGATAGGGGCACTGGGAGTTGGAGGCGATGTGAAAAACAAATTCACAATGCCAGCCGGACTTCCAAAAGTGTGAAAATCTCTATAAACCCATCAGCTCCAATAACAGGCAGGGCTGAATAGACGAGAAACAGAGGAGAGGGGGAGAGGGAGAGAGCAGTGCCACAGAATGAACCGGCCTCCCCCCCCCCCATTCACTTTTAAATTTCCTCCTCCACAGTCCCCTGCACACTGTTAATTACTGGCCAGGCATTCCCCTGCCACCTTTTCACACATAACAAGCCCCCATCCAGACCCACCGCTGGAATATGCCTGCAGCCCAAGGATCAAGACCAATTATGGCCTTAAGCTGGACCTATTTCTGTCTCGCCCAAGGGGGGTATAAAGGTGGGTTAAACAGAAAGGAGTAGGGGGGGGGGACATGGAGAACGCGTTTTTTTTTTTCCCCCCTCTCCCACTACGTAAATGTGTCTGTTTATCCTCCTCTGCTGATGTCGGCGTTTTGTTGTCCGGCATGCTGTTCGGTTGTAAAAGCAATTACGTTGTACACGATGTAAAGCGTTGTGTGTCCATTTCCTGCACAAGCACAGACAAATACAGACACGCACACACACACACACACACACACAAACGTGCATGTACAAACCTATAATAAAGCAAGGTGGGGTAAGAAAAAGCACAGAGAGGTGTGTGCATGTGTGCTTGTGTGTGGGGAGTGGGGAGGGGTGGTGATGGGGCATTTGTGCATGTATATATATATATATGTGTGTGTGTGTGTATATATAGTTTTCTCCTCTCTCTCTATATATACATATATATATATATATATATATATATATATATATATATATATATATATATATATATATATATATATATATATATATATATATATATTTACCCATGTAAATACACATGTATGGCCACACACAGCTCCCTCAAATGTATGCGTATGCTCATGCACACGCACGTGCACGCTTTCAAACAACTGCTACGAGGAGCCGTTAGGGTCCCATATATGAGCTCATAACGGTGGCTGGGTAAATAAAACAAATGAAAAGCCAGTGTATGGGGAAGGGGAGAGAAGGGAACCTCGGGGATTTATTGCTTGTGAAGGTCCGCTTCATTTATTCTCAGCGTTAAGAGAACTGGCTGGTGCCATCACCGAGGTGTCACCCACCATCGAACAGATGGAAAAAAAACCCCAAACGACGACAACAACCCATACCCGGTGCCAGTCTCGCTGCTCGCTCACTCACAAGGGGCGAGGAAGTGAATAAGTGAGAGACACACACACAGAGGGTATGACCCCTCTTATGTGTATCACACGAAATAAATGCTCTCACACACACACACACACACACACACACACAGTGATGTCTCACCCAGGGGATTTTCCGCATGAGATGGTGAATGAAAAAAAGGTGAAAGGTCGTGGTTCGGCCTCGTCGTCTTGTAGTGCGAGACAGCGGAAGTGTTGGTCAGTAATGAACAGGTTTATGGCAGGTGGCTGAGACTCTGACCTGTCTACCCCAGTGAAATACACAGGACCTACACAACAGGTCTAACATGTTGGTCTCTGTCACTTCAGTGTTTTTTTATACCTTTATTAGACGGTGACAGTGAAGAGGTAGACAGGAAATGAGAGCGAGAGAGAGAGAGAGAGAGACTCACACACACACGATGTGCAACAAAGGTCGCTGGCTGGAATCGAACCGGCGACGGTGGCCCTGTGGTATGTTCTGTAACCATTCGGCTATGGAGGTGCCCCTTTGTAACTTCATTTTGGCATTCCCTGTCTATCTTTCTTCTTCTTTCTCTCTATTTTTTTTCTCTTACTTCTTTTCTGACTCCCTCCTTCAGAGTATTTTATCAATAGCGAACATCCATCCAAGCATAAGCATCCAAGCCGTCCATCAGATCTTAGGAATGACTTAATGGCAGATGCACTCACTGTGTTTCTTCAGTGCTACCTGTGATGAATTAAAAATCTGAGTGTTTCAGGCATCCGGGTAGCGTAGCAGTCTATTCCGTTGCCTACCAACACAAGGATCGTCAGTTCGAATCCCCGCGTTACCTCCGGCTTGGTCAGGCGTCCCTACAGACACAATTGGCCCTGTCAGCGGGTGGGAAGCTGGATGTGGGTATGTGTCCTTGGTCGCTGCACTAGCGCCTCCTCTGGTCGGTCGGGGCGCCTGTTCGGGGGCGGGGGAATAGCGTGATCCTCCCACGCGCTATGTCCCCCTGGCAAAACTCCTCACCGTCAGATGAAAAGAAGCGGCTGGCGACTCCACATGTATCGGAGGAGGCATGTGGTAGTCTGCAGCCCTCCCCGGATCGGCAGAGGGGGTGGAGGAGTGACCGGAACGGTTCAGAAGAGCGGGGTAATTGGCCCGGTACAATTGTGGAGAAAAAGGGGGGGAAATCCAAAAAAAAAATCTGAGTATTTCATGAGAAGAAAAGTTTTACGGAGACTCTGATAAACACCATTCAAACACCACCACTCATGCGGCTTATGACTTCTATTCGGGGGGGGGGGGGGACTCTCAGTCAGCCATTTCAGTGGTACATACAGGCTCTCTAGCAATGGTGGCCATGGCCGAATAGTGAAGTTCGGGTTTCATTTCACATGATATCAGATATCCAGCTTATTTCTTTTTGCACAGAAACCATGTGGACAGATATCATTCACAGTGTATGTTGAGCTGAGGTGATAAGCTGGAGGTCAAGTGAGACGCCAACATGATGTATACCCAAAATGCAATAGTTTACTCGATCTCTAAACTGTAGTTTGACCATAAATGGCTTCAAACGGATGACATGCGCAGAGAGCATAGCGGGTCCTCGAGCCGTAACTTTCATCAAATATGTGTGCATTACACCGAGTTAGGCATAAAACCAATGTTTTTCTCTAGCTAGTATGTTCCGAGCGTCTAGGGTTACTACGCCTTTAACTCCATCAGTCATGTCTAAGTGGGTGCTGAGAGATCTAACACCCACGGTTTCGTGACTCCATGTTAGCATAGGGGCCAAAACCAGGACTCAAACAAGCTCTGGTCTCAGAGTCAACCCCACTTTGGGGTACAGCGACCCAGAGGTTAAGTTCAACTGAAAAATACCACCGGCGTAAGCCATAATTTACATATCTTAAGTGTCAACATGTAACTGAGACGGGCAGTAAAAAACAAAAATAACAAACGGTCTCAATCGTTAAGGAACGGGAGCCAGAAAGCTGAACCAATAACCCAAGACAATAATCTGATGAATATTTCAGTATGGCTCGGATCTCAGTTAAGGTCTGACAGGTAAATAGAACAGATCCAGCAAATGGAAAGAGCACTGGACAGTGAGAAAAATGGGCCTCTGTACTTCCTGTGACATGGTCGTGCTTCCAATGCTGTGGCATTTAGCATAAACAGATGAGCTAATCTGAGCCTGGGATAACGCACCTGCCTCATTCCACTAAATAAATAAGCCCCGAGCCTCTTGTCCTCCTCCTTTCCCCGCTCTCCCCTCGATCCCCCTATCCCCCTGCCATGCCACTGGCCTCCCATTTATTTCTCCTCCTCCCCATCAGTCGGGTAGATGGAAAGAAGGAGCGAAGGAAAGTAAAGGTGGTGGTGGGGGAAAGAAAAAAAAAAAAGGAAAGGGCTCATATCATTGGTGGGCCAAAGGTGAGTCGCCTGGGGAGGCAGCGGGAATGAAATTCTCCCAGCCCCATTTTACCAGCCATTCAAAGCACATTACTCTGGAGAAGGGAAACTTATAAAGCCCCTGCACTTGAACACATTTCTGTGTGTTTACGGGAGACAGAGAGGGTCTGCGGTACCCACGCCTCAGTAATAGATTCCCAATTTAGGCTCTGCCCCCCCTCTCAACATCTCCCTCACTCTATCTTTCTCTTCTTCGCTTTCCAGCCCTCCCTTTTTTTTTGTCTTTCTCCTGCTCTCTCTCTCTCTGCTCCTTTTCCTTCTCTCCCCCTATCCACCTCTCTGCAGGCCTCCGTCCTCCCCTCTGGGAGAGACCCTAGCCTGAAAGCTTACCAAAGGAATATCAGGAAAACTGTTTATTTGTGTCTGCCCCTGTAGACATTGCAAATTGTTTCGCTGAGGAGGGCTGATGGAGCTGATGATATAACTGTCATCTCCATAACCTGATGGCAGTGTATGATATCTGCACTGTAACTAGAGCTGACTGCTGGCTGAATTGCTACTGAGGCACATCCTTCGGTGCAGATGATGTGACGGCGTGCAGGAAAACAGGGTAGGGGGAGAGCATAAAAGATTGGGGGGGGGGTTCAACTCCCACTACTAAATCTCTCTCTTCTATTTTTTTTTGCCAAGCCTAGCCTGCCAAAGGGTATTGGCGAAGTTACAGATTGATAATATTACATATTCCAGTAAGACTCAGCAAATCGATTTGATCTGTCAAAGACCCGAGTCATTTTTTTTCTTTTTGTTTTGTTCAAAGTATTTTTTCATTAGTTTTTTGTTTTTTATTTGTTTGGCAAAATACAATTTGAAATACAGTTTGATATATTGTAACAAAATCCCATCCCACAAGTATAACCCCAACCTAATGCACCATTACCAAGCCGCAATATGACATAACAAAACATAAGTTCAGTGGTAAGTTTGATAAACCTATTTTTTTCCCCGATTCCCCCCCCCCCCCCCATTTTCTCCCCAATTGTACTCGTCCAATTACCCCACTCTTCCGAGCCGTCCCGGTCGCTGCTCCACCCCCTCTGCTGATCCGGGAGGGCTGCAGACTACCACATGCCTCTTCCGATACATGTGGAGTCGCCAGCCGCTTCTTTCCACCTGACAGTGAGGAGTTTCACCAGGCAGATATAGCGTGTGGGAGGATCACGCTATTCCCTCCAGTTCTCCCTCCCCCCCGAACAGGCACCCTGACCAGAGGAGGCGCTAGTGCAGCAACCAGGACACATACCCACATCCGGCTTCCCACTCGCAGACACGGCCAATTGTGTCTGTGGGGACGCCCGACCCAGCCGGAGGTAACACGGGGATTCGAACCCGAGATCCCCGTGTTGGTAGGCAACGGAATAGACCGCTATGCCACCTGGATGCCGGTCAGTTTGATATATTTTAACAAAATCCCATCCCACAAGTAACCCTAACCTAATGCACCATTACCAATTTACAATATGACATAGCAAAACACAAGTTCGATGATAAGTTTGACAAACGATTTATAAACACACAAACAAGAAAAAAGGATGCATATATAAACTTAAAGAAATTTAAAAAAAAGAAGGGGGGGGGTTATATCCATACATTTGAAGAAGACCCAAGTCATTTTGGAGGTTACTCACTACAAAACCCCAACCTCTTGAGCTATCATGGTGTAACTAAGTGGGACAACGCCGTCATTACAGTAATTACAGAAATGCTGCAAAGGTGGAAGGGTAACCTGCTCCTAATTGTTGCTAAATTAGCTTGTCTGCAAGGCATTAAAATAATCAAATAGCTTGTAGCAATATCAAACATTCGTCATTGGGAAGTCTCCCCTTGTTCCTGGTGCTAACGCTGCGGCTGGAATATGAATAGTGCATGTTTTGTCTAGCCTTATATATTCGATTGGGCCAAGAGAGCCGTGCCGAGTACGATATATTTTGTATTGACACAGATAAGTTTGAGTAAAAGTGAGCTAATTATTGTGCTATGGTTCAATTACATGAAACTGCTCACAGGCTATGATTAACCTATGCACCTTTCCTACTTTAACAGCTAAGCGGTCATTGGGTATAATATCATCTGCTTTTAATTGGGTTACTATGTTACCTTTCTCTGGATGCTCATTGGCTGCTTCAGGATATATGTATACCATTATTGCCAATTTTATGGCTATACATTTCCCTCTGTGCTAATTTCATATAATTGAGTTACAGATGTCATGACATACTAATGTTGAGGAGTGAGAACGACTCGAAGCCCAGGTCAGTGGATCGCTCCCACTGCTGTCCCTCAGCTAAAGAGCAAGAGGTGAATTGCCTTGATTCGTATTTGTTCAGAGATGCAGAATTGAGGACGATGGTGGTTTCACCGATTTCTACGGGGGGGAAAGCCGGTCATTTTCTAATGTAGTTCAACAGAACTACATTAGAAAATGATTCGCTTTTTTGTGTTTTATTTTGTATCTTTTTATTTTACTTTGCATCTTTTATGTTGTATCTTTTTATTTTATTTTGTATCTTTTCATTTAATTTTGCATCTTGCATTTTTTGTGTGTGTTTTATTGTATGTTTTACATCGCTCTATTTTTTGTAATGTAATAAAATCGAAAGAGTGTCCCAGAGTTTAAAGGGCTATGTCCCCTATGTATACCCATCCATCCATCCATTTTCTGAACCGCTTATCCTGCTCTCAGGGTCGGGGGGATGCTGATGCTGGAGCCTATCCCAGCAGTCATTGGGCAGCAGGTGGGGAGACACCCGGGACAGGCTGCCAGGCCATCACAGGGCCGACACACACACACACAGACACACACAGACACAGACACAGACACACACAGACACAGACACACACACACACACACACACACACACACACACACACACACACACACACACATACCTAGGGACAATTTCAGTATTCAGTATGGCTGATCCCTGTGTATACCTCGACTAATAAAGCAAACATAAAGTACGTCCAATTCAAATAGTTTGCTGTCATTTACAAACAAATTGTGATTTTTATATTCTGTTTCGATGCCTCTTCAGTGAATGGCGCTTTGTTTGGCATCAGCATTTTTTTTGGGGGGGGGATTTTTACGCAATTGTCACAAACATCATACAGGTTAAAGCATTGTCTGTGAAGCTGCAAGACGAAGATGTGCCCTAAAGTGAGTGACGAGATAAACATGTCATTTCCCTTTCAAACGGTGTTTCGGACAGCGGAACATGGATGTCGGCGGATGCTTTTGGAAGCCGGCCGTTTAGACTGGATGGCAGGCTGCCCATCAGTGACAGGCCCTAGGCCAGTGTACGGGTAAAGAGCCCGATAGGAGCTGGCAGGTGAGACCTGGCCTGGAGTCAGATCATGCAAGCCCAGCTGGGGCTAACACATCAGCAGATAGCGGCACCGCGCAGGTGGGCTGACACAGACACAAATCTGACCTGCCACTGATGGACTCGTACTGACCGACTTTATTCTGACCAGGTTTCAGTAGCTACTCAGAGCAGCGCATCAAGGGATGTTGTCAAAACCATGCTGAAAGTACTATGGCTCATCAATTACATTAAGATTTGCAGAACATGAATGCAAAAACACCTCACTCATGTCACTTTGATTCAGTTATTCCACATTTGTGTTAATGTTAAACAAAAATGAGTGGGATTTCATTATTAATTGTGATTCCCCCCCCCCCCCCACTTCATTTTGTTCTCAAACCTCTAAAGGACGCTGGTAAAGGGCCGTGTCTGTCGGCATATCTTGTATTTATTCCCCAATCCCCTTTCAATTTCCCAAACCTGAGGGTACACAAATGGCCTATCCCCCTTTTTCTTGAGCCTATAAGGGTGTATTTTAATCGGCATCATGTGCAAATGAAATGTCACGCCCTTTAATGTGAGAGCACTGTGGGAAATGTCGATAGAAATGTCAAGTGGTTGCAGGGATGTGAGACCAGGGGGGTTGATGTCATCCGTGGTACAGTAGGCTGAGGGGCCACTGGGCATCCCCAACCTTAACACAGAGGACAGTGGAAGGAAATTGTACTTGGTTTGAAGTCCACATCAAACCTCAACACGCGTTACTGCAGATATGAGTCATGGGCATCATCGTTTCTGAAAAGGTTCGTGTATAATTTTTGTATTTACGTCCAAGCTGAGCTCGAGATTGAGGAAAAAAATTACCATTTCAAAGTCAGTGAGCAACTTCATTTTTGTCCCTAATTTTTGTATAACAAAACACTACTTTCTTGTAAAAAAAAAAAAAAAATCCAAGTGAGTTGGATGAATCAAGATGGCAATTGCCATCAAAAAACTATTGTAAGAAATTGGCTGCTTGACTCAAGAAGAACCCTGCTGGAGCTCTGCAGAAATGGCTGATAGGCTGTTTTTTGAGTTTTTTTGTTTTGTTTTGTGGTTTATAGCCAACTATAGAATGAGAAGAAAGCAAAACAAAAAGATACCGGTAGCTACATTGTATCTCACACGTGCATGTGCACACTCAAAAGTAAGGTCCACTCAAATAAACTCAAACTTTAAAAAAAAAAATCCAAGTGAGTTGGATGAATCAAGATGGTAATTAACATCAAGAAATCATTTTTAAAAAATTGGCTGCTTGACTCAAGAAGAAGAACCCTACTTGAGCTCTGCAGAGAGAGGCTGTTTTTTGGGGTTTTGTTTTTGTTATTGTTTTCTGGTTTACAGCCAACTATAGAATGAGAAGAAAGCAAAACAAAAAGATACTATACAATTACCCCGTCACTTTAACATAACACAATCAGGTAGCTACATTGTATCTCACACGTGCATGTACACACTCAAAAGTAAGGTCCACTCAAATAAACTCAAACTTAAAAAAATAAAATAAAAATCAACTTCTTAAATAATATCTTTTATTAAGGTTTCCGAGCAGATTTAAGTAAGAGGCCTTTATGTCCTGCTACTTCGGCAACCACACACACACCAAAGAGTTGAAATGTGTTTGTCTTAAGTGGGGAAGGATTATTTTCCCTTGCTGATATCATGGCTCACCTGTCAGAGGGAGTTAGAGATGATGCCCTATCGCTGACAGCTACACCATCACCTTTCCCGAAATTTAATATTTTTCAGTGGAGAAATTAAACTATGGGGAAAAATAAGGATATTGGGTTTGCACACACTAGGAGTGGCGTCTCATATCTTACTGACGACATAATTCTAGAGAGAGGGAGAGAGAGAGAGAGAGAGAGAGAGAGAGAGAGAGAGAGAGAGAGAGAGAGAGAGAGAGAGAGAGAGAGAGAGGGAGAGAGAGAGAGAGATGGACCTATGCAGACAGACTGTGTGCTGTGTATTAAACTATGGTGCACTATAGTGGAAGGGACCTGGGCTAAGGCTCAAATTAACTGTGTGGCAGACTGGACTGTCAACTGCAATTACCTGCCTTGCATTTCTTGCACCATCTTGGTAATTTATTTCCTCTGTACCTCCCCTCATTCCTTCCTCTCCCTCTCCCCATCCTTCCATGGTCCCTCACTCCAAATATTGCCGACAAATGTAAACAGGTCCCGGCCACCTCCCTGTCAACTCGGAAGGCCTAATAATGGGAGTCTTGCCTTCCACATTTAGAGGCTATTTTCAGTGAGGAGATGGGCCATGACCCTTTTTCTCCTCTGCTCTCTTTCTCGCTCCCTCTCCCCCTCGCCCTCTCGACCACATTACAGGACAATTATCTCAGTCTAGTCAGAGAGGGCAAGGGGAGTTAAGTTGAATAGCCATTGGCTGTCGCTGATTGCTTTTTTAGATTTATTAGATTACAAATTAGATTGGAGAACTTGGCCGCGGCGGTGGTGGTAGTCTGGGTGGCTGTCTTTTGAGTACTTGTGTGTGCATGTGTTTCTGTGTGCGTGCATATGCATGTGCATGTGTGCACACATGAGCTTTCGTTCACGTTTGTGCACGTGAGACCACATTTATGTAAGACCGTGTGTTGTGTGTTCCAATGAGTGATGTGCATTTGTATACATTTTGTATAAGTATTGTGCGTGTGTGTGTGTGTGTGTACAGTTTGCCAGACTTCCTGTCTGTAGCAAGCTGTGTATGACCAGCTCTAATTCAGCCATGTCAGACTGAGTTTCTCATATATATATTTAAATATATGTCTGTATGTGTATGTGCGTGTCTGTCAGTACTTGTGTGTTTGTGTACAGGCATATTGCCCTTAATGACCATTGCTATAGGCCAAAGATGGACATATACACAGTTGCAAGGGTTACACAGACAGTGACGTGAACAAGCACAGACTGCTGCTTGCACACATTATTAGAGTATTGATATCTCTGACAGGATGGAGAAAATAGACCCGAACCGAAATACACAAGTACACACTCGGAAAAATTAAATTTAACACCCCCCCCCCCAAAAAAAACATAAAAGATACAGGCCAGTGTGTGACACCTGGACACATCGACACTCAGAGGAATGCAAAACACAGATATGTATATATACTCACAATCTAACCTGTTGAGGGGGCTTATATGTGTATTTGCTTGGATGTGATCTTATGTATGTCGGAATGTGATTTAGTGTGCACTCATGCATGCTCAGTTGTGCACACATTGATATATGTGTGCTAACATAAAAATATGCAGACATACATATAAATACATGCATTTGTGTTTGATAATGTCAGAGTCTCCGTGTTACCTCTAGCTTGGTTGGGCATCCCTACAGACACAATTGGCTGTGTCTGTGGGCGGGGAGCCAGATGTGGGTATGTGTTCTTGTCGCTGCATTAGCGCCTCCTCTGGTCCCTCGGGGCGCCTGTTCAGAGGGGAGGGGGAACTGGAGGGAATAGCGTGATCCTCCGATGCGCTACATCCCCCTGGTGAAGCTCCTCACTGTCAGGTGAAAAGAAGTGGCTGGCGACTCCACATGTATCGGAGGAGGCATGTGGTAGTCTGCAGCCCTCCCTGCATCGGCAGAGGGAGTGGAAAAATGACCAGGACAGCTCGGAAGAATGGGGTAATTGGCCAAGTACAATTGGAAGGAAAAAAAAAAAGGGGGGGGGGAGACAAGGTCAGAGTCTAGTGTGGGGCTTTTAAGATTAATAGAGCCTAAAGACTATAATCCAACCCAACAACATGGCTATAAGTATGACCTCCAGACAGCAATGCCCTTGGGAAAGGAAATGCAAAATTACATAAGAAATGCTGGTCCTTGGCTAATGTTCCCATTACCAGCTGTGGTTTGTTTCTGGCTCTGCTTACTTTTTAAACTTTTAAAAACTCCTTGAGACCTTTAGATTATTTTAATTGATTTTAAGGTTTGCTTATTTTATGGATTTTTACCCGATCATCGATCGCTGCACTGACTCCCTGCATTCCTGGCGAGAACTGTGTGGACTCAACCCTCCGCTGAGTCACATACATTGATGAACCTCATCTTGAGGGGCGGGGAGGTGGTGTTGCGGCTGTTTACAGAATGGACATTGAAACAACCACCATTTCCATTCCCACCACTCATTCTGTTGAACACCTTGCCTTCAAAATCTTTGGTCCCACTCCCTTGGTCACTACCATTATCGACCCCCCCCCCTTCCGAGCCAAACCCCTCCTTTGTCTCTGACTTCTCTGATTTTCTGACCCAGCCTCGTGCAAGCTCACCTTCCGTTCTCCCCCTGGGTGATTTTAATATCCACATTGATGACACCGACTGTAAATCTGCCACAGAATTCCTGGAACTGCTACAATGCTTCAACTTCACACAACACATCAACTTCCCCACTCACAGCCGTGGTCACATCCTGGCTTTGGTCTGCTCCACTGGTCTCACAATACATCAACTCTCCACCCTCAACCTCAATATCTCTAACCACCTGGCAGTCACTATGGACAGAAATCACACATCAATCTCCCCTCTTTCTGCCTCTCTTGTCAGTAAAATGTCTGTCTCCCCTCCCCTGCAGTCTGATAATCCTTCCAATATTGTCAGTTATTATAATGACACACTCTCAGCCTGTCTTGATCAGCTGCCTCCCATTAAAACCAAAACAGTATCATTCACACACTCAGCTCCCTGGCATACTCCTGAACTCCATCAAATGAAATCCGGTAAGCGCCAGCTTGAGAGACTCTTCAAGAAAACTGGTTTAACAGTGCATCTCCAAGCCTACGTAGACTACCTTCAACAATACGAAGATGCTGTCATCACAGACTGGTCCACCTACTACTCACACCTCATACACTCTGGCTCCACTGACCCCAAGGCTCTCTTTTCCACATTAAACAAACTTCTCAAACCCACTGAAAATACCTCCAATTCCTTCACAGTGCAACTCTTTCCTTTTAATTTTTCAAACTGAAATTGACACAATCCATAGCAATCTGACCACCTTCCCCACCTTCTCCACCTCCCCACCCCTTTACCACTCAGCCCCTGTGAAAGTTCTCCCCCTGTGCTCACCTCATCTCCAACAACCTGTTCGAACCATTTCAGTCTGGTTTTCGCTCACAGCCCAGCAATGAAACAGCCCTCCTTAAAGTCACCAATGACCTCCTCCTCCTCCTGTCCTCAGACTCTGGCCATCTCAGCATTCTCGTCCTCCTCGACCTCACTGCAGCTTTCGACATCATCAACCACAGCATTCCTCTCTCCCGCCTTGAATCCTCCCTCAACATCACCGGTATTGCCCTCTCCTGGCTAAAGTCATATCTCGCAAACAGACAGTTCATCAACAACTCCACATCCTTCACTGCTCCTCAGTCCCAAGGCGTACCCCAGGGTTTGGTGCTTGGTACTCTCCTGTTCATCCTTATACATGCCTTTGGTAACGTCATAAGTTGTCATGGTCTCCACTTCCACTTCTACGCCAATTACGTCTAGCTCTACACATCCATAAAATCCATCACCACTGCAACTCACTCCACTCTGACCAACTGCCTCGCTGAAATTAAATCATGGTTGCAAGCCAACTTAACATCGTCGTGTCGTG
>JAJHIY020001689.1:0-37819 GCA_022114975.2 Lampris megalopsis
GTGTGCTGCTGGCTAAACCAGGGAGCAAGACCTAAGACCTGCTCTACCCCCGCGGTGTCAAACCCTGAGCTCCGGACAACTAACCACCAGTCGTGCTGGGTCGAAGTGGTGTTCCGCGGTCGTAAGAGAGACTCGGACGGAGCTGCCTCTGCCCCTCGCCTAAGGCTCTCCAACCGCTACGCGACGCTGTCTGACGACACCCTGGTCATCCCAGCCGATGCCCCCGCCGATGCTCCCGATACTGCAGCCTCCACCCCTCCTGTGGCTGGCGCTGCAAGGGCAAGTCATCGGCCCTCGTCCCGGCCAGTGACTTCCCGTTGTAGGACTCTGAGAGAGGCCGTGCTCAGAAATGGAAGACTTCCTGGTCCCGAGTCGGCAGGGAATCCCTCTCGCAGGTCTGTTGTCGCTGCCTCGTCACAACAGTTGCCAGCCCAGACACCCCATCATCAGCCAGCGACATGAACACAGCCTGCGGAGACAGGTTATGCTCTCCCCCGCCCTGACAACCCACAGCCATCACCTCCGCGCCCCCTCTTCTCCCCAACTACATTAATAGTGGGGGACTCCATAATCAGGAGAATCCGTTTCTTTAACTCAGCTACACACCGTTTCCCTGGAGCCACGGTCCCCGTCATCCTGGCTAAGCTCCCGGGGCTTCTTAGCTCGCTCCCATCCTCTACCAACCGAGTCCTAGTGCATGTGGGGCCTAACGATGCAGCGTGTCAGCAGTCTGAACTAACCAAAAAGGATTTTATCAACCTTTTTAAACCTTTTTAAGTTTTTCTGGAAAATCTGTTTTTATTTCCAGTCCTATTCCCACAGCGGCCCGTGGAGTAGGGCACTTCAGCAGAATCCTCAGCCTCCATACTTGGCTCCAGTCAGCATGCAGAGCTCATCATTTGGGCTTCCTTGACAAACTTGATTTGTTCTGGGAACGCTTTTCCTTCTTTAGAAGAGACGGCATCCACCCCAACAAGCTGGGTAGCCGCATGTTAGCAGCCAGTTTTCATTATGCTTTTTACACCCCTCACAGTCCCCCGGGTTAGTCCCATAGCTACAGATAAAAATACCTTCGTTACATAGAAGGTGATGTCTCCAGGTCATGATCACCTGCTGCCCTGTGGAATCCAGCTCTTCTAGAGATGAGATGAGATGAGATGAGATGAGATGATATTTTTAATAAGCAGTCAGCAGCCATGTTTTCTAGTTATTTTTCCAGTCTGACCAGCTGCCCTTCTCACTTCACCAACATTAATGACCAAGTTAGTTGGTTTAATGATCTGCCCTTGATTTCTCGGCTCCATATACTTCCGGGCCTGTCCCAGTTATTAACACTAACCCTTGGATCAATGAAAACATCCGTCAAAGAAGAAGGGAATATAGGAAGGCCGAACGCAGATGGAAAAAATCTGCTCTTGGAGTTCATCAAGTCCACATGAAGGAGTTATTCTCTGATTTGAATCAAACTGTGAAAGGTTCGAGAGCGGCTTATTTCTCTGACTTGATGGAGAGTAATGAACATAACCCTAGGTTTGTGTTTAGCACTAGCAATCAGCTTGTGAATCCCTCTCTTCCTACCAGTTCTGCCTCTTCTGCTAATGACTGTGAACATTTCTTGCCTTTCTTTGTTGACAAGATCGATGGTCTAAGGTCCAATTTTACCCCCACTGCCCCCCCCGCCCCTTTCAGCCGTCCGATTTTAATGTTGGAATTTGCTCCCGTTTCTCTTCAGTTCCTTGTTAACACTGTAGACCTCATGCGTCCCTCCTCCAGTCCCTGTGATGTAGTTCCTACAACATTCCATCCTCCATGGCTTAGATCCCTGCCTGCTCTCTATCATCAACTGCTCACTCACATCCGGGTCTGTACCCGACTACTTTAAAATGACCTGTGTTCCCCCCGTCCTCAAAAAACCCTCCCTTGATCCGGCAAGGGTAGAGAATTATAGACCGATTTCCAAACTTTCTTTCTTATCCAAAATCCTTGAAAAACTTGTTGCAGACCAAATCCTACTTATGACTGGGGGCCATAACATTTTCGATAAATTTCAATCCGGCTTTCATCACGAGCATAGTACTGAGACTGCATTACTCACAGTGTCCAATGACATTCTTATGCATGCTGATAAAGGGGAATACACGATTCTCATTCTTCTAGATTTAACCGCTGCCTTTGACACCATCCATCATGCCATCTTACTTGATAGGTTGGAGAACTGGGTTGGCATTTCTGGTACAGCGTTAGATTGGTTTCTCTCTTATCTGACAAATCGATATTTTAATGTTTGTATTAACAGTCTTGTATCCTCGCAGCTCCCCTACTGTGTGGAGTCCCTCTGGGGTCTGTCCTTGGGCCAATCCTCTTCTCTTTATACTTGCTTCCTCTGGGTCATTTGTTTAGTCACTTTCAAGACATGTCACACCACTGTTATGCTGATGATACTCAGATCTATTTCTCTGTCAAACCCAATAACCTGAATCAACTGTCCTCCCTCCACGATTGCTTAGCTGCCACCAAAGACTGGATGTCCCTTAATTTCCTCCATCTAAACCCCGAAAAAACTGAAGTTCTCTTAATTGGTCCTGAGGACTTTGCCACTGCAGTTGATCAGTTTATTGGTCCACTTCATTCAAACATCAAACCTACTGCTAAAAATCTTGGTACCATCTTTAAACCAGAATATGTCTTTTGATCACCATGTTACTAAGCTTGTCCAATCCTGTTTTCTTCAGCTAAGAAATATTGCAAATATTTTATCTTTTAAGGATATCGAAATATTAATTCACACTTTCATTTTCTGCTGTCTAGATTACAGTAACTCCCTCTACTCTGGCCTCAACCAAGCTGCTTTAAATAGTCTACAGTTGCTCCAGAATGTGGCTGCTAGACTGCTAACTAGAACTAGACTACTAACCAGAACTAGACTACTAACCAGAACTAGACTACTAACTAGAACTAGACATAGGTCCCATATTACCCCTATGCTTGCATCCCTCCATTGCCTTCCTGTAAAATTCAGAATAATTTATAAGATCTTATTGATTACATTTAAAGCCCTGCAGGATCTGGTCCCCAGTTACATTTCTGATCTTCTCATTCCTCATTCCACTTCCCGACCACTCCGATCCTCAAACCTCGGTCTTTTATCCATCCCTCACTCCAACTGCAAAACAAAAGGTGACCGTGCCTTAGCAGTCTTGGCCCCGAGCCTCTGGAATAATCTCCCCCACTCCATTAGACTCGCTGAGTCTTCGGACTCTTTTAAGCAGCTTCTAGAAACCATCTTTTCAGGCAAGCCTTTTTATAGACCCCCACCCCTGACTTCGGTTGTGTTTCGTTTTTAGCTTGGTCTGTTACTCCCAATGCCATGTTTTATATTCATCCATGTGTTTTATGTATTTATTCGTATTATGTGTATGGAGTGTAAAGCACTTTGTAGCTGTGTGTTTTTAAACCTGCTACAGAAATAACACTTTGCTTGCTTTTTTGCTTGATACAAACGGTCCACAGACAACGGGACGTCTCTTACACAATACATGTTATTGTATATTCAGACAGTGGGATATAGGATGCATCATTGTACATGATTTAATATCCTTTCTCTCGCGCTCTCTCTAGATATCTGCATAGCAGACCTGGATAGTGTTCTCCCTCAGAGCATCGCAGACAAACATGGAGGGACGAAACTGCCCTCTAAAAAGAGAGGCTGGCGGAAGAGAGACAGAACTGCCTCTATAAAGCCCTCCTTCAAAGGTATCTACCTTTATCTCTCCTCCCTTCTATCTGGAACATGTAAGATTCTTGCCGTTCTTTCAATTGTCATCTGGTTTGATGTTGTTGCTATCAATCATTTAATCGGAGTGGGCGGGACTTCACGTGATGGAGATTCGTGTGTGTGTGTGTGTGTTTCAGCTCAGACAGGGGACCCCTGCCTGCGTTCGGCTGATTGTTCGGCGGGTCTGTGCTGTGCACGTCACTTTTGGGCACGGATCTGCAAGCCCGTGTTGCAGGAGGGACAAGTTTGCACGCGACACCGCCGGAAGGGCTACCAGGGCCTGGAGCTGTTCCAGCGCTGCCACTGCCGAACGGGGCTCGGCTGCCGCATGCTGAGACAGCCCACCTCTCCTTCCTCACCTTCACCTTCGTCTTCATTGGCCTCTCTGCTGGCGGCAACACAATCGAAGTTCTCATCCCCATCTTCCTCACCCTACACATCGCTGCTTTCCCCTTCACCGTCATCATCGTCGCAGTCATCATTTCTAGCTGCATCACCAGCATCACCCTCGTTATCATTTTCTTCATCAGAGCCAGCAGCCAAGACAAGACTTCATGTGTGCCAAAGAAACTGAAGACTGACAGAGGGAGGGAAACAAGGAGGATTAGAGAAGGAAGGATGGATAAGACAGGTCTCTCACACTGAGAGAGAGAGAGAGAGACAGACAGACAGACAGACAGACAGACAGACAGACAGACAGACAGGGGTGTCTTACTAAACCTGTTCCCCTTGTTAAAAGCACCTCCCTCCGTCTGGTACTGGCCCCGATCTTGGTTTCCTAAACCTATTCCAATGTTAATGATGAGGGTCTGAGGAGGCCGAAGGTCATTCTAACTTAGTAGACCAACGGCCCCCAGCTTCAACATTACAGTCCAAAGTGTTTGTTTCTGGCATATTCTCTCAGGTAAAGTCGGCAGACTGACATTCATATTAGAATATGCATTTACTCACCCCATGACCTCTCAAATGGCCACCACAGGGGCTGCAGACAGGCTTTACGCCTGCATATATATATATATATATAAAGAAGCAATTTGAGGGACTGTAGGTTTCAGTTGGTTGATTGGATGATTTCCAGTTTCCTTTTTGCCGTATTTCCTGGAGGTCCTGACTGAATCTCGTTTGTGACGGACTCTTTTGTTACTCGTTCAAACAGCCAGGAGAGCAAGCAGACATGAACCACAGTCTGTATTAGAAACAAGTGTTAAAATCCAGCCTTAAAGTGTCTGTAGACAACCCCACCACCACCACCACCCACCCACCCCCACCCCAGCGTCACCACAGTTTGTGCCGCCGGGTCGCTTTGCGCTTACCGGCAGCCTGACTCCTGTCTAATGCAGGAAACAACCGCTAGAACCCCGATGTGAACTAGAAACCCCCAGCTCAGTGCTATGGTAAAGACAGGGCAAAACATCCAGTAGTACTGGTAAGCAGGCAGGTTACTGAGCCGGTAGAAAGAATGCCAACTGCATGTCGGTGTGGAACCCTCCCAAGTCTCAGGTGTTGCATCAAACTCTGTTTCTCTGTCGAGATCTGTCTCCCCCGAGCCACAGTTCCATACAACACCGGACCGCTTGATTAACCTTAGCATGACCTTAACCTCAACCTCAACCTAAGCTTAACCTAATGCATACCTTGACCCAATCATAACCGATAGCTAACCTGTTTCCATGGGAACAAAGCGTTCCCATGGAAACAGGTGGTGTCATTATTCTATAGCCAATACGCTGCGCAATCAACATCTACTTCATAAGGACAAGTTAAGGCACAAAAAAAGAAAGAAAGTTGTCTACTGCTGCTTAAAGGCCTGTTGTGGGGAAACCGGTTCAGAGAGGCGAGACTGGCGTCTGTCTCGCTGACGCTTCAAAGACTCATTTGAACGGAAACGACTCTCGTTTCAGATTCAAGCACACATGTGAATCCACATGGACCCACTACACTGAGTTTCTCCAACCACGCAGGACGTGATCTGACCAATCACCCTGTCTCAGCACCACTCTAGACACCTTACTGGATGCTAGAGGAGAGGGGGCGGAGTCAGAGTAGTCTACCGTTGCATGAAATGGAGCTGGGATACCTCCACACTCAAATTACAAAAGTCTACATAGGAGACAGGTAGTTCAACCAAACCAGAATATTCATTTTGATTGTGAAGTCAAGGCTGTAGAGATGGAAACAGATGATCCCCTGTGGCGACCCCTAATGGGAGCAGCCGAACGTAGTAGTAGTCACTAGTCAAGGCTGTCAAGCCCCTTTCCACAACTTCAGATTCTCACGTTTAAGAGAACCAACTTGTGTTCCCCATTAAAACATCGTCAGCTGCAGTAAATCACAGAACGTTGAACCAGTTCATCTGGACACAGCGACTATTGAGAGAAACGTTTCATCATCAGCTAACTGACCTCTTCAGTCTCACCTGACTGCAGGTACCCCACCCTTATAACCAATACACTGACTGCAGGTACCCCACCCTTATAACCAATACACTGACTGCAGGTACCCCACCCTTATAACCAATACAGTGACTGCAGGTACCCCACCCTTATAACCAATACACTGACTGCAGGTACCCCACCCTTATAACCAATACACTGACTGCAGGTACCCCATCCTTATAAACAATACAGTGACTGCAGGTACCCCCACCTTTATAAACAATACAGTGACTGCAGGTACCCCCACCCTTATAAACAATACAGCGGCATAACGACTGAACCCAACCACCGGCTTCCTATGCAGATATGAATATGAGCATTAACTAGAGTCACAGTGGTCATGTGTACTATTCAGAGGACGGGGAATAGCTGTTATCACAGCATTGTAAGATGGTGACAGATGTACTCTTAACCCCCCTCGGTTCAGGGATGACCGGTTAAACCCGCGTCCCTCCCTATCAAGGACGTGCACCTCCTTGATAGGGAGGAACGCTGGTTTGAAGGGTCATCCCTGCCACAACACCTGTCACACATTCACTAGGAAGATGGATGTTAGCTGACGCTGCTGTGTCTGGGCTGTAACAACGGAGTTTCTTTAGATATATCCTGTGTTTTTCTTGTGACGGTTTGGTGCTGTTGCTGCTCTCGGTTCCCCCCAAAGTGGAAACAATCTGTTGTGAGGTTTTTAACAATCATTTTCTCATCTTTATTGTAAAAGATAAGGAGGGTTTACTCTACTAGTCCATGTATACCAGCCATCCCTGCCAGTATTGTTGTGTTAATTGTGATGTATTTACATGTACAGTATATGTGTGTTTTCATATCTGCTGCCCCCCCCCCTCGGTTCAGGGATGGTCGTTCCCTCTTCACACAGATGGCTTCTTTGACTCCCCGTCCAAACCAGCGTTCCTCCCTATCAAGGATGTGCACATCCTCATCCTTGAAAGAGTGCCCACTGGTCTGTAGATGGTGTAGACTGTGGAGTCCTGGTCTGTAGGTGGTGTAGACTGTGGAGTCCTGGTCTGTAGGTGGTGTAGACTGTGGAGTCCTGTAGTCTGTAGATGGTGTGGACTGTGGAGTCCTGGTCTGTAGATGGTGTAGACTGTGGAGTCCTGGTCTGTAGATGGTGTAGACTGTGGAGTCCTGGTCTGTAGATGGTGTAGACTGTGGAGTCCTGGTCTGTAGGTGGTGTAGACTGTGGAGTCCTGTAGTCTGTAGATGGTGTAGACTGTGGAGTCCTGTAGTCTGTAGGTGGTGTAGACTTTGGAGTCCTGGTCTGTAGATGGTGTAGACTGTGGAGTTCTGGTCTGTAGATGGTGTAGACTGTGGAGTCCTGTAGTCTGTAGGTGGTGTAGACTCTTCCCAGATCCTTTAGTGCACACGGCCATCATCAGTAAACGCTGTGTCCAGGTGAACTGGACTACTGGATTACTGAGCATGCACAAAGTCAAGCTGCAGTAAAGTTAAAGATATTTTGTGGTATTATTGAAGTTAGGAGTTAGGGTTTTGAAATAAAAAACAAAACAAAACAAACTAAATCAAGTATTCTGCTTTTTCAAGAGTGGACCCATTTGTGGTTTTCACATTTTCTCCGACAAAGTAATTCTCTTCTCAAAAAATGGATTTTACATTTTGACGCAAAACCCTGCACAGTGTGTAGACAAGTAATGAACAGGGTCAAATTATTGTGACTCGGTTTTGAAGAAAGGCCACTTTCCCACCAGCAGTAGAGCAGACTCCGTGTAGACTGGCAAAGACCCGCCTGAGAAGTTAACGTGTACCTGACCTATTTCCACGTTGAAAATGTAAAACCCGTTTTATAATAAACTGTTCCCTGGGGAGGAGGCAGCACTGCTCTTTCTTTCCCTTTCCTTCTGTTGGATGAAACATTTGTGCCAGTTTTCAGACTTGTCTCACACTCACAGTAAACTCTCGCTCTGACACTCCGTCTATCCACCCTCTGGTCCATTAGTCCGGCTGTTTAAATACACGGCACTGACACCAGGGGGCAGCATTTAGCTAGAGCCCACACAACACGCCTTTAATGGCGGATTGAAAACCTGTCGTGTGTGTGTGTGTGTGTGTGTGTGTGTGTGTGTGTGTGTGTGTTTGGGGGGTGGGGTGGGGTGGGGTTGGGGGTTAGAGATATACCTAACCATAGATGGTTATATATCTGTTTTCCAGAAGGTTCTGATTTTTGATTTTTTGTTTGATCTGCTGGCTTCTGAAGTTTCACTAATACACATTGTGTGTGTGTGTGTGTGTGTGTGTGTGTGTGTGTGTGTGTGTGTATGTGTGTGTGTGTGTCTTATCTTAACCATATCCACACTAAAGACAGTGATGCCCAGCAGCCATAAACCACAAAAGAAAGACTGTATTAATTGTCATATTCTCTCTCTATATATATCTTTCTCCCCCCCCCTCTCTCTTTCTCTCTCTCTCTCTCGCTCACACACACATACACATACACACACACACACACACACACACACACATATGCACACCATTTTCTTCTGCTGTCTGTATTATTTGGTTGTTGCCGTCACTCCGACCTCCACAGATAGAAATCTACTGTGTGTGTGTGTGCGTGCGTGTGCGTGCGTGTGTGTGTGTGTCTGCGTGTGCGTGTGTGTGTGTGTGTAGATGGGCGTCAGTAGGTTTTGAAAATGCTGGGGACATCAACGGGTTCGACATGTTCACACCTGGTCCACATGCTGCTGATGGATGTAGACTTAGACTGCTTTTACTGTCGTTGTCTCACACATACAAGGGAACGAAATTATGCTTCACGTGGACCTCAGGGCCACACAAAAACAAATAACACACAATAAACATTAAAAACAACAAGGGCTTTAAAAACAAGAATTACTTCACACACCTAAACATCACAAGCACACCTGACACGCACAGCGAGTAAGAAGGTCAAAAAGCCATGTCGTGGAAGGTCTCAGTGTTCAGGCTGTTGAGGATCCTCACAGCCTGATGAATGAAACTGCTGCATAGTCTGGTGGAGGCAGCACGGATGCTCCGGTACCTCCTGCCAGAGGGTAGGAGGGTGAAGTGGATGTGGGACGGGTGGGTGGGGTCCTTCACGATGCTGAGAGCCTTCTAGGTGCACCGTGCATCATAGATGGCCTGGATGGATGGGAGAGCAGTTCCTATGATCTTTCCAGCTGTCTTCACTAGCCGCTGTAGGGATTTGTGGTCAGAGGCCTTGCAGTTCCCATGCCAGACAGAGATAGCGCTGGTCAGGATGCTTTCTATGGTGCCTCTGTAGAATGTAATGAGGATGGGTGGGGGGGAGACTCGCCTTCTTCAGACACCGCAGGAAGTGAAGAGGCTGCTGGGTCTTCTTGGAGAGCGCAGTACATGTGAGGACCAGGAGGGGTCCTCTGTGATGTGAACTCCCAGGAACTTCACACTGCTGACTCTCTCCATGTCCATACCACTGATGGTCAGAGGGGTGTGGTGAGCGCTGGTCTTTCTAAAGTCAATAATGACCTCCTTAGTGTTTCCTGATCCACATTCGCTCTGTATGATGATTCACCGTTGTTGCTGATGAGACCTTCCACTGTGGTGTCATCAGCGAACTTTATAATGAGGTTGGAGGTGGATGATGCTGTGCAGTCATGAGTTAGCAGGGTGAACAAGAGCAGACTGAACACACAGCCCTGTGGAGCACCGGTGCTCAGTGTGATGGTCCTGGAGGTGATCTTGTGTCCTGGAGGTGATCTTGCCAATTTGCACTGACTGTGGCCTCCTGGATCCCAGTCTGGGTTCAAGGTGGGTCACTCGACAGAGATGGCCCTCCTTGCAGTGACAGAATCGCTGCACTCTGCGAGAGCAAACTCTCTCTCCTCTGCCCTGATACTCCTGGACCTGTCAGCTGCGTTCGACACAGTGAACAACCAGATCCTCCTCTCTACCCTCGAGGGGCTGGGTGTCACAGGCTCTGCACTCTCAATGTTTGTATCCTACCTGACGGGTCGCTCCTACCAGGTGACATGGAGGGGATCTGTGTCGGAGCCTCACATACTGGCTACAGGCGTTCCACAGAGTTTGGTTCTGGGTCCTCTCCTTTTCTCCATGTACACGACATCCCTGTGTTCTGTTATTCGCTTGCATGACTTCTCTTAACATTGTTATGCTGATGAAAGCAGAGGTGTCCCAAATGTGGAGGTGAGCACAGAATTGAGGATTGCAAAGATAATGTGCAAGAGAAGGGTTGTAATTGTGGTGGACAACACAGGGTAACATATGGTGGTTGTGAAGTCAGAAAGAGGGCTGTGGAAATTGGGCAAGTGAAATTTATTAACAACATAAGCTTTGCAAATGCAGTGATGAGGGTACAAGGACAAAGGAGAAAGGATGAAATGGACAAAATTAGTCAACCCTTGAGATCAGAAGTCGGTCAAACAGAGAAAACTACCGCAGCACTGACAGGGGATAAACTTATTCTGTTCATTGCCTATGTTATCAACTGTTCTGATCAAGTCAAACACAAAACAGAGAAAATTAAAATAATTGTGAAAGGAGTTGAGAAGCTTTTGGGTATAAAAGATGTAACCTGGGAACATATTACTAAAAGACTTGAAGCAGCTGGAAAGCCGAGAGGACCAAGTGATAGGACAGTCTGATTATTTTGCAATGGAATGCAAGAAGTTTGATGTCGAATGACCAAGAGTTTAAAGAATTCATTAAAGATCTTAAAAAGAAACCAGAAATCATATGTGTTCAGGAAACCTGGCTTAAACCAGAATTAGCATTTGTGATCAAGGGATATGATAGTTTCCGCAGCGATAGGGGGGAGGGCAACGGAGGAGGGTGTATTATATTTTTGAAGCAAGGGATGCAATATAGAGTTTTGGGGAAAGGAGCAGAGTTGAAATATTTGGTAATTGAAGTTGGGAAATGATAAAATTGTTTAACTTTTACAATCCATGTAAGAAGCTATCGATAGAATTAATGGATGAGCTCGCTGTACATTTAGGAGGGAAAGTGGTATGTTGTGGTGATTTTAATGCCCATAGCACGTTATGGGGTAATGGTAACGATGGCAATGGAATGGTGATTGAAGAGTTCATGGAGAATAGAAACCCAGTGTGCCTAAATGACGCAAGTGGTACAAGAATTGATATCAGAACAGGCACAGAATCGGCATTAGATCGTACACTAGTGTCAGATTCATTGGAGGTGTTTGCTCGTGGGAAGTAATCAGAGGAACGACTGTAGGAAGTGACCACTATCCTATAGTGATTGAAGTAGGGTTGAGTTTGGAAGAACATGATACTGAAGGCTTACAGAAATGGTCTTTTATTGGTGCTGATTGGGAGAAATTTACATATACCAGTGAACAAGAAATGCAAACAATTGCTATTAATGACGATATTGACAGTTTAAACGTTTCTGTTTTTAAAGCTATTCTAGAGGCTGTAAAGAAGTCCATCCAGATGAAGGGAGGCAAGCAAAAAAGGAAGATTGGACCATGGTGGACAAAAGAATGTGATAAAGCAATTTAATCTAGAAATAAAGCTTTCAAAATGTTGAAAAGGAATCACAATTTCAGAATCTTATTGAATATAAAAAGAGCAAGCAAGTGTAAAAATAATCGTAAAAAACGCAAAGGACCTTTGGAGATCATTTGGTAACTCTGTGGGGAGGGAAACAAGAAGCTTTGAATTAACAATGACACAGAAAGCAGCAGAACTTGAAGTCGACCATTAAACATTAGTCCAACAGCGCCACTGCCAGCAACACCACCTGGGACACTTCCAGATGCCACCGTAGAGTTCACACGATTAGAAAAGAAGACCAAAGATAAAGAGTTTAGTTATGATTCACGTGCCCTACAGGCTTATATTGATAGTCACCACAGTTACGTCCAGATTTACACGGCTGCATCAAAGAGTTCAGTAAATAGAGTAGGAGTAGCATCTATTGTTCCAGAATGTCACATTAAAGCAGGGAAAAGGATCAATGAGGACATATCAGGACACACAGCAGAAGAGCTTGCAGTGTTGTTAGCAGTGCAGTGGATCGAGGAAACGAGACCGTTGAGAACAATTATTTGTTCAGGCTCAAGTTCATCGCTAGTCAGTTTACAACACAGTCACTCAGACAGCAGCCCAAGCATTTCAATACAGGTGCAACAAACATGATATAGATCCCAAATGACGGCTCTTACAGTATCATTTCTCTGGGTACCGGCACGCATTGGCGTTGAGGGAAATGAAGTAGCAGATAAGGTTGCAAAGAAGGCTACAAAGCATAATCACATTGGTTTGGTAGTTACTTTAAGCAAGACAGAAATAAAGAGCACGATGAAGCACAGACTGAAGGAAGGGTGGCAAAAGCAACGGCAGGAGGAGAGGAAAGGACGGTGGTTTTACACAGGTCAAAGGACAGTGGGAGAACTGAGGTGTGCAGGCAGCAACAGGAGACATGAGACAGTAACTTCAAGACTCAGATTTGGACACACTGGACTGAACGGTGCACAAAATAGGCAAACACACTCCAGGCAGATGTGACTACTGTGGGCAAGAAGAAACAATAGAGCATGGTATATTGTCAGAAACATAGAGTGTATAGAGAGGGCAGGCAGGGTGGAGTGGGTGGAGAAGAGTGTCAGGAGTGATGTGTGACAGAAGGGTACCAGCAAGAGTTAAAGGGAAGGTTTACAAGATGGTAGTGAGACCAGCTATGTTATATGGGTTGGAGACAGTGGCACTGATGAAAAGACAGGAGGTGGAGCTGGAGGTGGGAGAGATGAAGATGATAAGATTTTCACTGGGAGTGATGAAGAAGGACAGGATTAGGAACCAGTATATTAGAGGGACAGCTCAGGTTGGACGGTTTGGAGACAAAGCAAGAGAGACAAGATTGAGATGGTGTGGACATGTGTGGAGGAGAGATGCTGGGTATACTGGGAGAAGGATGCTGAATATGGAGCTGCCAGGGAAGAGGAGAAGAGGAAGGCCAAAGAGGAGGTTTATGGATGTGGTGAGGGAGGACATGCAGGTGGCTGGTGTGACAGAGGAAGATGCAGACGACAGGAAGAGATGGAAACGGATGATCCGCTGTGGCGCCCCCTAACGGGAGCAGCCGAAAGTAGTAGTAGATATTGTCAGAAATATGAGGCAGAAAGAAGGCTTCTGACTCCAAATCTCAGAAAAATAAAAACACAATTTGATTTAGTAGATATTTAACAGAAGAATTCAACTGAGAGAATTATAAAATCTTGTTTCAGTTACTAATTCAATTAAGATTTGAGTTTGTATTTTTTGTGTGTGGAGGGAATAGCAATAGACAGTCTGAGCCACACCATACCACCTGGTGGCGGCAATGCACCATCTCGTTGTTTGCCAACCGCCAATAAACACGAAGAAGAAGAACAAGAAGAAGAAGAAGAAGAAGAAGAAAAAGAAGAATCGCGCGCTTTTTGTCATACATGCGAGAGGTAAGCGGCAGTCTTTTCCCAGTATTTACTTGCTAGCTTAAACTTACTGTGTAGCCTGCTAACACAGTAAGGGGCTGAAGAGTACGTGTCACTGTTAACCGGGGATTTTGATTCTTTTTATTTTAACTTTGTCCGAATAAACGGAGATTGCCTCCAAAGATACCCCGGGCTGGGGCAATTCTTCAAACACAACGCACGCGAGACGCCACCGGATACAGTTGCGTCCTACATGAAAGTGCGCAGCAGCAACGGAAGTAGATTCATCGATCAGTAAGCATGGTGGGTCTCTCTCTTTATTGATTTCCCCCCTTTTCTCCCCTATTGTACCCGGCCAATCACCCCACCCTCCCGAGCCGTCCCGGTCTCTGCTCCACCCCCTCTGCTGATCTGCGGAGGGCTTCAGACTACCACATGCCTCCTCCCATACACGTGGAGTCACCAGCCGCTTCTTTTCACCTGACAGTGGGGAGTTTCACCAGGGGGACGTAGCGCGTGGGAAGATCACGCTATTCCCCCCAGTCCCCCCCCCTGACCAGAGGTGGCGCTAGCGCAGCGACCAGGACATCCCGCTTCCCACCCGCAGACATGGCCAATTGCGTCTGTAGGGGCGCCTGTAAATGATTCCAAATAATGTGTATTAGTAAGGTAACCGCTTCATCCAAGCTTTTATTTTGTAATATCCTGCTCTTGTTTTATGGGGCTTTTATTTTGGCGCTGTTCCGGCAGAATAGAGAGCGTACATGTGAAAGAGTTTTGAACTGACGTAGACGCGCCAGTAAGGAAGGTAATAGGCTCTGAATCGTCAAGCTTCTGTGGCTTGAAAATCAAGCGCCTGGCTGGAATGGGAACAAGCTATATTATGGGATGTAATTTGTGTTTGACTGTGGGCCGTTACATGTCATTTGGTTGATTCAGCAGTGAAGTAGTTTTACATGTATCGCTACCGTAGCACTCATGCTAACGTTAGCTCCCGCCAGTAAGGTTTAAATAAATGGCCGTAAGGCCACAGTCCTGCTAGCCGTCCAGCTTTTCATGTGGCAGCCACAAGTCTTGAGTCAGTAAACATTTCGACTGATGCTCACATGTAGTATGGTTCATATGGCCTAGTACAGCTAACGGTTTTATGTGTGTAAAAGCTGATTTATGTTATTTGTTCTTTAGCTCTTAGGGTGTTTCATGAAAGGTGTAATGGAAGGAAAAGTAAATGTGTGTTCAAAACACGGAGTACGGCTGAACATGGATTAAGCTATCTGGAAACATCAGTATGCGTTGTAGCGCTATAACGCCATGTATATCCACTGGAACTACACTAGGTGTTCTGTACTACCCGGACTGTTATTATGGTTACACCACTACCATGTATGGTTATTACGTCTGCCTACTGAGCCACGATTAAACCTGAGTTCTATAACCCGGTGTGGTCATTGATCCTCTACCAATACTACCCCAAGTATTACTTCATGGTGGCAGCGGTAAAGTACTCTCTATGAAGAATGAAGATAGACTGATAAAATTGTCCGTGGATAATTTCTGTCATCATTCAAGCAAGAGTGCGCCGGAGCTGAGCTAGCCGCAAAGCTAACTAGCTAGCTAGCAACAGGAGACGTCATGGCATCGCATCTACCTACGATGAATTGGTCCGACCCGGACCTGGGTGAGGCAATTTCACTGTATAAACAGAAAATGACTCTGTATTTAGAAGATGAAGAAATACATGGCGCAGCTAAACAAGCTAGGAAAATATGTCGTGGAATCGGAGATGAAGGATTACTTCATGCGTCATCACTTTCTGGCTGGGTTTCACTGTAATGCCCGACCAAGCCAGAGGCAACACAGGGATTTGAACCAGGACCCCCCATAGCGAAATTGCTGTGGCCCGGACCTGTCCACACCCGACACTTCATCCGGCCCACATGCCGCGTGGAATGATGGCACTTGGGCGGTCCGCTCCTGTTTGCCAGATCTGGGCCAGAACCAAGCCAGAGCAATGCCGCATGTGCCACATATTTGCCAAAGGTGGCCATATTTGGTTTGCGATATTTGGGCCATATTCACCATTTACCACACGGGGCCACTTCAGGGTCACATCCAGACTACATGTTGCCCAGAGCACCGCATCTTTGCCACAAAAGGCCCACATTTGATTGGGTATATTTGGGCCATATTTGCTGTTATACATGTGGGCCACTTCAGGCTCACATCCATTTTGTCAGGGCCAGAAGAAGGCCACCAGTGCCGCATCACTGCCTGAAGTGGCCCACATCCGGATGCTGTCTGGGCGTTGGCAGGCAACGGAATAGACGGCCACACTACCCGGACGCCGTTGGGCCTCTCTCTGAATGACAAAATATGTACCAACATAATTTTATTCATTATTAAGTTCAGCTAACTAAAGGCTTTCAAAAGGTGGTGGGGACGAAATGGGCCACGACAAAAAGCAATGGGGACATGTGGGCTCCAGTGTAGATGATGCCTATGCACATGTACACAATCGCACAATGAAGATCATCACATACTGACGTCACAACAAAGGCCCAGATGCTCTTTTAGTAATAACGAGAATACTGAAATTGTGTGTGTGTGTGTGTGTGTGTGTGTGTGTGTGTGTGTGTGTGTGTGAAGCCACTGAGTAAAATGATATCATAGCCAATATGTGTGATGGAAAAAGCTCTGAAAATAAAAGCCAGGCTGTAGAAAAAACGGAGTGTTCCTTTAAAACACTCAGACTTCAGTCTCCCTTTAAATTAACCCAACAGAAAGTCCGCTCAGTTTTACAACCTAATGATACACACTGGTGTCCTATCCTGGTTACTGTTTAACCAGTCTACACACACACACACACACACACTGAGTTACAGTCATACTGAATGCTGCAGTGTTTGTCAGTCACTCACCTGAGCAGGTAAGACTTCTCTTTTGCAGTAACATGTTGTACGTAGCATGGCCATGGGCAGTATACCTTGGTACTGTATATTTAGCTGAATACTTTCTGTTTCTTCATACACATTGGGCCACTGCATCAAAACTTAACAAGAATAGTGAATTGTAAACCAGTGGTGGATCTAGAGATTTTTTCCTGGGGTGGCAAGAGTGTGTCCCAGAGGTGGCAGCTGCCACCCCTTGCCACCCTGTAGATCCGCCCCTGTTGTAAACCCATGCTTGTATGGACTATTCAAAATCCATGACATCCCAGAAAGTTGGATCATTTTATCTGGACACAACATTTGTTGGGAAACACAGTGTAAGAAGGCTGACCTGTCATGGTCCACATCCTCCCTGGTGGACTTGATGTGGTGTCCACAGAGTTCATGTGGTCGGTGAAATGTGCTGCCTCCTGAATTTTAACCCAGGTGTCGTCCACAAATCTGAACCATGGCTAGGTGGTGTCCCTGGATAGGACACCAGAGCCTCTTTTCCACTTCCTCCATGTACAAGTTGGCCACTACAGGTGAGACTGGGGGACCCATAGCGCCCCCGTGCCTCTGCCTGTAGTACTGCCCCTGTATGTGAAGGACGTGGACTGAAGACACAGCTTCAGGAGCAGACACGCTTGGTCGGTGTTAAGGGTGGTCCTGTTGCTAAGGGTGGGGTCGTTCTGTAACGTCTTACGGACCACCTCCACTGCTTCATCAACAGGAACACGGGAAGAGAGACCACTGTTCCATCCTCCTCCATGATGATGTCCCTCACCTTGTCCACAGCGCCCCTAGTGTTGTGGATGTGATGTTCATTACTGCCTACCAAGGGCTTCAGAACAGATGCCTGAAACATAGAGACGTTGTAGGTCCCTGACTTAATCATACTAACAATAGGCCGTAATGGCCCATCCTGTTTATTACATGACATGACGTTCCAGTCATTTAGCCGACGCTTTTATCCAAAGCAACTTACAAAAGTGCATCTACCGTAGGAAATCAGGGGTACTACTAGTCATCAGAGGTCATAGGTTTATGTATCTTATCCCCCCCCCCTTTTCTCCCCTATTGTACTTGGCAATTACCCCACTCTTCCGAGCCGTCCCGGTCTCTGCTTCACCCCCTCTGCTGATCCGGGGAGGGCTGCAGCCTACCACATGCCTCCTCCCATACATGTGGAGTCACCAGCCGCGGCTAAACTGCACCCAGCTACCACATTTTGTTCCATCGGTTTCCCCCCTCTTGGTCTGTCTGCCCGTCCTGCCATATTCTCTGCTGTTTCAGTGATCTAAGAAGGGCGTCTTTTACCTCCTTATTCCAGCTTTCTGTCTCATCAAGTCTCTGTTCGCCTCCCTCAGTTCTCATGGGTTTTGTTGCTTGCTCTTTTATTGTTTCTGTGAGCTTTTGGTTCATTTCCCTCTTAAAATACCTGAGTTCTTCCTTTATTTCTTTTTTAAATGTAGAGAACTCTGTTTTCATCCGAGTTTTAAATTCCTGAATTTCCCCAATATCTTCCAAACCCGAGCATATTGCATCAACCTCCCTAAGTTGATCCTCTTCGCTGCCCTCTGTATTTGACTTGTCTCCTCTGTATTTGACTTGTCTCCTCAGTATTTGACTTGTCTCCTCTGTATTTGACTTGTCTCCTCTGTATTTGACTTGTCTCCTCTGTATTTGACTTGTCTCCTCTGCCTTCGTTGGTCAGTGCGAGTTGTTTTGCCAGGTTTTGATATTTTTCTTTTTGTCTCCTTGATCTTCCTCTCCTTTCCATTGCTGTTTTAGACGTGTTTATTTCTTTTTAAACATTTGAGCTTTGGGATTTTCATCGAGTGTTGATCGGCCATTTTGGGATGGGTTCAACCGGAAGTCAGTTCTCAAGACTTTTAAGATGGACAGACTGGACAGATTTTAGATTCACCCATCCATCATCCAAACCGCTTATCCTTACTCAGGGTCGTGGGGATGCTGCAGCCTATCCCAGCAGTCGCTGGGCGGCAGGCGGGGAGACACCTGGACAGGCTGCCAGGCCACCACAGGGCCAGATGTTAGGTTACTGTAGTTAAATGAGATGTTAAACTAGAAACATGAAGTCTAAATCAGTTCACTTTGCCAATCACTGATGAAAACTGAAAACAGAAGCTCTGTATGTGAAAAGTAAAAAGGCATAAAAATAATTTTGCCACCAAAAAGAGAAAAATCAGACAAACTAACAAGCACACACGAATCAAAACTTGCTTATTTCATCCGTCCTTTTCTTTTATTGGCTGTGACAGACCTCGCCTCTGGATTTAAACCCTTCGGTCAAGACACAGAGATGAATCTCAGCAACAAGGGCAACCATGGTGACCCCTGTGGCGTCCTCAGCATGTTTGGTCAAATCCACGGCCTAGAAGGCAGGGCCCTGTCACTTAACGTGCTGTTGCTTGGTGACTGGCAGAGTGGGAGGAGCTCTGTGGGGAATGCCCTGATTGGTCGGTAACACTAGATCAATGGTTCTCAGTTAGGTCCCTGGGTACCACCAGTACTGCTGGGCTGTGTCCCAATACTCTACTGTGTACTATACATCAACAGAATATACTGCATGCTAACTGTGCTACACACTGTTTAGTACTTCCTGTTCCAATGAAATATGTTTATGATGCAATGTAATTCTTTTGCAGGTGGTGAGGAGTTCCCAACAGGAAGTTGTGCACCTTGTATTCCCATGACAACTGAGTGCCAACTCATTTGTAGAACGTTCCGGCATTTCTTCAGGAGGCAGGGGGAGGAGTCTGACCTCAGGCTGAGAGTGATCGACACCCCCCCTCTTCCGCGCTCCCTGGATCTGAGAGACAGAGTGTGCGAGCTTTTCCCGGAGGGCGTACACGTGCTTGTGCTTGTGGTGAGAGTTGATTGGCCGTACGAGAACGTGGAAATGGCGGCGTGCGCTCAGGTAGGAACACACCAATGATGTGCGGTCAGGGTGCCTACCCTGTTATAATTTATCAAAATAACCATACAACAAATTCATAACAACATATCAAAATCTCACTCTAGTTGCAAGTATGCTGTGTTATAACGTATTTTAGTGATGTTTTTATGTCCTTGTGCTTTTTAAGTCCTTAAACTTCTAAGAGTGAAACGCCGTATAGCGCACAAGCTTGCCTGCTTTTTGAGTGGGAAGGGTAGGCTCTGCTCTTTTCAGGCTCGCCTTTAACGTTGTGAATTTTGGAGTTGGCACATGTGTATTGCGTAGCTTAAGGTGAAATCAACGGACAAGGAAAGGCACTGCTTATGGCGGGAGTGCGAGCCAATCAGAGCCATCAAGGTGCTAAATTGCTACAATGTCATAGATATTTGCGCTACCAGTAAAGCAAGCTAGCTCATTTGAATTTGAGCAGCTTAGCTACACTTCAGAGCAAAATCGGTAATGCTGACCATCGACATTTTCAGAGTTTTAATAAACTGGGTTACCTGCAAAAACTACTTGTCATCAAGCAAGGCAGGCCTACACCAGCTCTCCCTGACCTCCACCAGCGTAACGGGCAGAAAATCATCCGATCATTCCAGCCGGAGTGGTGCATAAGGAAAGAGTTGCTATGCGGCTCTGATGCTGCCACCTGCAGGCTGTACCGCTTCCCTTGTTTGCTGTTTTCCAGAGAGCAGGACGATGTATGGGTGGGTGCTGTGACCGGAACAACCTGCCTGTAGCTGTAGTCAAGCACGAGTAGTCCAGTTCACACATTCAACATCAAATAGCTTTGAAAACCTTTGGAAACGGCACTCTGATCAAGCTAGCTTTAAACGAGGCTAACAAACAGCAAGTCTCCGCGCACAACATGAATCATACTGGACGGAGGTGGACGGAATGCCGGAGATTGTACTCTATTCTGAATTCCAACTCTTTCCCCTGGTGTTTACACTTCCCCCAAGGCGTGTCTCCATGTTGTTTTGTTTAGCGTCTCACAGGCTCTGCTCCACCATATGAATTATGGTGACTAATACTTCATCTGTTGTTTACAGTTGTTCTCCTGTCAAAATCAGTGCTGATGAAATAGGTGCACAAGTAATAAGAAGAACAAACAAAAGAACATATGCACAGGGCGTCGGGGTAGCGTAACGGTCTGTTGCCTACCAACACGGGGGTCGCCGGTTCAAATCCCCGTGTTACCTCTGGCTTGGTCGGGCGTCCTTACAGACACAATTGGCCGTGTCTGCGGGTGGCAAGCCAGAGTTGGGTGTGTGTCCTGGTCGCTGGACTAGCGCCTCCTCTGGTCGGTCGGGCGCCTGTTCGGGGGGGAGGGGGAACTGGGGGGAATAGCGTGGTCCTCCCACGCGCTACGTCCCCCTGGTGAAACTCCTCACTGTCAGGTGAAAAGAAGCGGCGGGTGACTCCACATGTATGGGAGGAGGCATGTGGTAGTCTGCAGCCCTCCCCGGATCAGCAGAGGAGGTGGAGCAGAGACCGGGACGGCTCGGGAGAGTGGGGTAATTGGCCGGATACAACTGGGGAGAAAAAGGGGGGGGGGGAATTCAGCGCTACTACAAACATGGACAGCACGGGGTTCCAGTGGTTATCACTGGAACCTCACAGCAAGAAGGTCCTGGGTTCGAACCCCAGGCCATCCCAGGTCCTCTCCGTGTGGAGTTTGCATGTTCTCCCCGGCAGAGGGGGTGGAGCAGAGACCGGCTCGGAAGAGGGGGGTAATTGGACAGGTACAATTGGAGAGAAAAGGGGAAAAAAACCATAAGCAGGCTCAGTGGAGCAACCAAATAGGTGTCTGGACACAGCCGCACCATCTTGAAGGCTCACAAGATCTGTGTGTGTGTGTGTGTGTGTGTGTGTGTGTGTGTGTGTGTGTGTGTGTGTGTAGATTCTTTTTGGTCCAGAATGGTCCGGCCACGCCTTGCTGGTGCTCACACATGCGGACCACCTGAGGAAGATGGGGCTGAACCCAGCGCGCTACCTCACCCAGGCCTCTGATTGGTTGCGGTCTCTGGTTGATATGGTGGGAGGCCGAGTCCTGTTCCTAGACAACAGCTCTGATTGGCCGGTGACCAGAGGGAAGCCCCTGAGAGACAGCCTGCTGAGCCTATCAGCGAGTAACCACCACACCGCTCTGCTTGTGAAGACGGAGGGATCAAGTGAGTTTGATGCCAGAGGCGTGACGGGAAATATCAGGAAGTGATTTATTTCCCTGCTTTGTCACAGAATACCTGAGAAGCCGAGCTCAGCAGCTCAGAGTAATAAGATATGCACTTCTGCAGGAGGAGTCTTCTGTCACAATGATCTTTGTATCCAGAATCCAGTATTTAACCATGGTCGGTGATTTTGTCGTGATGCACGCTCAAGTTTCTTGGTGTCCAGATGAACTGATTCAACTTTTCTGGGATCAGTGATTTTTATTTTTTTGATAAAACAATTTGAAATAAAGAAAAAAAATATCCTCTTCAAGTTCCCATCATGCGTCTTTATGACAGGCTCTTGGGGATGGGCAGAAATGTGTGCAGAACAGGATGCGATTTGGATTTGTAATGCTGAACTTGAACTGACAATAATGAATAGCTTCACTTGAACTTCATCTTCACAAAGTGATATTCAGTGTATAACTTTTGAAACTGAATTTGATCTGGATTGACCAACTTTAATTTCAAATGAAAGACTCAAGGTTAAGACACTTCTGAATCGGCTCTGTGAATAACTGTAGTCCACTGACTTCCGGGTCTACGGCAGCGGTCATACCAGTTTCCCGTTTGTTGGCGTGCGCTGTTGACAATGGCACATTTTTGGCGATACCTGTAAGATTTACCATGGATAAATGTCCACACATGCACACCATCCGTCCATCCGTCCGTGGACGTAGTGACTTGATATGCACAACTTGAAACTTTCCCCCGTGTGCTGGTAGGTGCAGGTGAAAGCGTGTGGACAGTTCTGTGCATGTAGTTGACATTTATCCATGGTAAATCTCGCAGGCATCGTGAAAAATATGCCGTTGTTTATGGCTTAATCTCATATTACGTCACATATCACGTGATGGCAACACATCCGCCATGTTGGAGGACAACGGCTCCAATCCATAGGATACCGTGTTGCTGTCACAGTGACAGAATGTGTTTCAATGGTTAATTTCTGCACTGTTTCCGTGGCTCGAATCTGACCCTTTGTGCCGTTAGGCCAGAACTTTGTAAAATGTATTTTGCAAACTGTTTTTCGAAGAGTAGATCATAACTTGCGATGTTTTATTTCAGTACGTTTGTCCGATTTTCGCAGGTCGACAGTGAGAACGTCAGTGTAAACAGTGGTTGCTGAGGTGTAGCTGTCCTCCAACATGCCGGAGCTTTTCGTTGTCACTTAAAGTCACGTGTTTGAGAATAACCCATTGCACACGCCAACAAACAGGAAACTGGTATGACCGCTGCAGTAGACACCGGAAGTCGGTGGACTACAGTTATGCACAGAGTCGACTCACTTTAAAAAATATGTAACTTCAGTTTACTGCACTTCTTGAGATTTAGGATGAGCAACTGAGCAAAGATTTGATTCAGTTTCTACTTTTAGATTTTTTTGTTTTTCTACAATAAAACTCTGAGTGTCTGCAGGATTAACAGTCAACAAACCAAAGAGTCAGTACTTGAAAAGGGTTTTCTTTTATTTGTTAACACCTGGTCGGGGATTTCATGACGTTTTATTTGATTTTACAACTGGTGAGGGTGGGCGCTCTGCACAGGCCCTTCCCCCTCACCTCAAACCCCGCCCCTTTGTAGTTAGCCACGCCCCTCGAGTCAGTGTGCAGGTCTGGCTGGATGCTCTCCCACACGCGCTCCTTAGAGAGCAGCTCCTTATCTGGCTCACCTAAAACACACAAACAAACACACGAAAAAGAAGTGGCAGTTATTGTTAACTTTCATTCATTAATTCATGTTTATTTGCTGGTTTAAGTGTATATAAACAGTAATTTCATTCATTCATAAAAATACCTGTTTACCAAACGTAATGAAACGTTCCCTGACTAAAAACATAATGAAACATTCCCTGACTAAAAACATACTGAAACATTCCCTGACTAAAAACATAATGAAACATTCCCTAACTAAAAACATACTGAACATTCCCTGACTAAAAACATAATGAAACATTCCCTGACTAAAAACATAATGAAACACTCTGAGTAAAAACATACTGAACATTCCCTGACTGAAAACATAACGAAACACTCTCTGAGTAAAAACATAATGAAACATTCCCTGACTAAAAACATAATGAAACATTCCCTGACTAAAAACATACTGAACATTCCCTGACTAAAAACATACTTAACATTCCCTGACTAAAAACATAATGAAACATTCCCTGACTAAAAACATAATGAACATTCCCTGAATAAAAACATAATGAAACATTCCCTGACTAAAAACATAATGAAACATTCCCTGACTAAAAACATAATGAAACATTCCCTGACTAAAAACATAATGAACATTCCCTGACTAAAAACATACTGAAACATTCCCTGACTAAAAACATAATGAAACATTCCCTAACTAAAAACATACTGAACATTCCCTGACTAAAAACATAATGAAACATTCCCTGACTAAAAACATAATGAAACACTCTGAGTAAAAACATACTGAACATTCCCTGACTGAAAACATAACGAAACACTCTCTGAGTAAAAACATAATGAAACATTCCCTGACTAAAAACATAATGAAACATTCCCTGACTAAAAACATACTGAACATTCCCTGACTAAAAACATACTTAACATTCCCTGACTAAAAACATAATGAAACATTCCCTGACTAAAAACATAATGAACATTCCCTGAATAAAAACATAATGAAACATTCCCTGACTAAAAACATAATGAAACATTCCCTGACTAAAAACATAATGAAACATTCCCTGACTAAAAACATAATGAACATTCCCTGACTAAAAACATAATGAAACATTCCCTGAATAAAAACATAATGAAACATTCCCTGACTAAAAACATAATGAAACATTCCCTGACTAAAAACATACTGAACATTCCCTGACTAAAATCATACTGAACATTCCCTGACTAAAAACACAATGAAACATTCCCTGACTAAAAACATAATGAAACATTCCCTGACTAAAAACATAATAAACATTCCCTGACTAAAATCATACTGAACATTCCCTGACTAAAATCATACTGAACATTCCCTGACTAAAAACACAATGAAACATTCCCTGACTAAAAACATAATGAAACATTCCCTGACTAAAAACATAATGAACATTCCCTGACTAAAAACATACTGAACATTCCCTGACTAAAACACAATGAAACATTCCCTGACTAAAAACATAATGAAACATTCCCTGACTAAAAACATACTGAACATTCCCTGACTAAAATCATACTGAACATTCCCTGACTAAAAACACAATGAAACATTCCCTGACTAAAAACATAATGAAACATTCCCTGACTAAAAACATAATAAACATTCCCTGACTAAAATCATACTGAACATTCCCTGACTAAAATCATACTGAACATTCCCTGACTAAAAACACAATGAAACATTCCCTGACTAAAAACATAATGAAACATTCCCTGACTAAAAACATAATGAACATTCCCTGACTAAAAACATACTGAACATTCCCTGACCAAAAACACAATGAAACATTCACTGACTAAAAACATAATGAAAATTCCCTGACTAAAAACATAATGAAACATTCCCTGACTAAAAACATAACGAAACACTCTCTGAGTAAAAACATAATGAAACATTCCCTGACTAAAAACATAATGAAACATTCCCTGACTAAAAGCATACTGAACATTCCCTGACTAAAAACATACTGAACATTCCCTGGCTAAACACATAATGAAACATTCCCTGACTAAAAACATAATGAAACATTCCCTGACTAAAAACATAATGAACATTCCCTGACTAAAAACATAATAAAACATTCCCTGACTAAAAACATACTGAACATTCCCTGACTAAAATCATACTGAACATTCCCTGACTAAAAACACAATGAAACATTCCCTGACTAAAAACATAATGAACATTCCCTGACTAAAAACATAATGAAACATTCCCTGACTAAGAAAATAATGAAATATTCCCTGACTAAAAACATAATGAAACATTCCCTGACTAAAAACATAATGAAACATTCCCTGACTAAAAACATAATAAAACATTCCCTAACTAAAAACATACTGAACATTCCCTGACTAAAATCATACTGAACATTCCCTGACTAAAAACACAATGAAACATTCCCTGACTAAAAACATAATGAACATTCCCTGACTAAAAACATAATGAAACATTCCCTGACTAAGAAAATAATGAAATATTCCCTGACTAAAATCATAATGAACATTCAAAATATAATGAAACATACCCTGACTAAAAACATAATGAAACACTCCCTGACTAAAAACATACTGAACATTCCCTGACTAAAAACATAATGAAACATTCCCTGACTAAAAACATAATGAACATTCCCTGACTAAAAATATAATGAAACATTCCCTGACTAAAAACATAATGAAACATTCCCTGACTAAAAACATACTGAACATTCCCTGACTAAAAACATAATGAAACATTCCCTGACTAAAAACATACTGAACATTCCCTGACTAAAAACATAATGAAACATTCCCTGACTAAAAACATAATGAAACATTCCCTGACTAAAAACATACTGAACATTCCCTGACTAAAAACATAATGAAACATTCCCTGTCTAAAAACATAATGAAACATTCCCTGACTAAAAACATAATGAAACATTCCCTGACTAAAAACATAATGAACATTCCCTGACTAAAAACATAATGAAACGTTCCCTGACTAAAAACATAATGAAACATTCCCTGACTAAAATCATAATGAACATTCAAAACATAATGAAACATTCCCTGACTAAAAACATAATGAAACACTCCCTGACTAAAAACATAATGACATTCCCTGACTAAAAACATAATGAACATTCCCTGACTAAAAACATACTGAACATTCCCTGACTAAAAACATAATGAAACATTCCCTGACTAAAAACATACTGAACATTCCCTGACTAAAAACATACTGAACATTCCCTGACTAAAAACATAATGAAACATTCCCTGACTAAAAACATAATAAACATTCCCTGACTAAAAACATAATGAAACATTCCCTGACTAAAAACATAATGAAACATTCCCTGACTAAAAACATAATGAAACATTCCCTGACTAAAAACATAATGAACATTCCCTGACTAAAAACATAATGAACATTCCCTGACTACATAATGAAACATTCCCTGACTACATAATGAAACATTCCCTGACTAAAAACATAATGAACAATTCCCTGACTAAAAAGGAGGAGGAAGAAAAAGCTGATATTACTTGTCATTCTATTTTGTTTAGATAAATAAATGACAACCATGTAGATAGACCGCCAGTCTAGTAATTCTTTATTTTACAGATGATTTTACTTTCATTTTACTTTATTTTTTAAAAAATATTTTATATTATTTATTTTACTTTATTTATTTATTTTATATTTATATTTTATATTTATATTTTATATTATTTATTTTACTTTATTTTTTATTCGTTTTTTGCTAGAAAAATGGATCACATCAATGTCATAAAATAGTACAAAAATACACAATACAATTCAAACAGCTACAGCTAGACATCACTTATGTGGCTCATTTGTTCAGTTGCTTTTTATTTATGTATATTATCTAAACCCAACTATCTAACGATCTAAAACCTGAACCTTTTCATGGTGAAGTGTGTGTTAATGTAGAGTAGCTACACTAACCAGACACGGACAAACATTACAACTATTCGCACACCATCCGTTATCATCTATTATCCATCAACCAGTCGGTTGATCAAGTCCAACTCTATGAAATCTGATTGGCTGACTGTGTGCATCACTACTTCCTGGATGCTGCTGAGAGGAAGCTCAGTTTCGCAGCACTGTCCACTAACGTTCTCATAGACACGATTCCAGCTTTGATTGTGAGATGGCTTGTCATCATAATTCATTATTAATTTATTCGGTGATTGTGCTGTTGTTAGTGTAACGATCACGGATGAATAGATTAGCTAGCCCTTGGCTAACGGGTCGGACCCTTTAGTCGACTGGCTAACGTAGTCGCCCGTGGTGCGGGAGATCCTGGTTCGCGTCCCGGCTGCGGCGGTTCCCGGGCTGCCCGCGACAACCTTAACCAGTCGACTGAAGGGTCCGACCCGTTAGCCAAGGGCTAGCTAATCTATTCATCCGTGCACGTTACATTAGCATGGCGAATATAGCAAGTTTAAAGACGCTGGTACAACCATGCTTACCTGGGTAGTTGTGGAAGGTGATTTTGTCTCCGGGCACAGCTCCGGAGGGAGGGGCCAGCAGCTCTACTTCATCGATGGAGGCGGAGCAACAGAGCAGGCGGGCCTGTGAGACCACCCCCCTCAGCTTGCAGGGTCTAACGTTGCACAGTACCACGGCAAGACTGCCCTGCAGCTGGAGAGAGAAGGTCTCCTCACATGTAAAGAAAAACCCAGCAATACCCAAACGCAACACAGCCTGGCCCATAGATACACACCGCCAGTGTGTGTGTGTGTGTGTGTGTGTGTGTTTGCACACCTCCTCTGTGTTAATCTTGGATCCCAGTTTGCTGACCACGGTTCGAGGGGTGGGCTCTCCGACGTCCACCTCCTGGACAGACAGGGCTTCGGCCAGTGGGTGCCTTCGCGCGCTAATGATGCGACCAATCCGGATGTCGAGGCGGGAGACGTCCACGCGAGGCTCCTCCCCCAGAGAGAGAGACTCAAACCCGGGACGAGCTGAGAGGAGGAGAGAGATATACAAGGTGAATTCAAAGCGTCATTCAATGACACCTAGATAGATAGAGATCGATAGCTAGCTAGCTAGCTAGCTAGGATTAGATAGAGAAATAGATAGATAGACCTTTCTTCTCTCCTCTCCTCCTCCTGTTGCGTCTCTCTCCCTGGCTGGGGGTTTGGGGAGGTGCAGCAGCAGCTGGAGGGGAGGAGTCAGGTTGTTTGACAGGCAGGCTAGGGGCTGGTCTTGTAGGGGGCGGAGCCACGGAGTGCAGAGCCTTGCCTGGGTGATTGATTGACAGATGATTACTAGAGAAATTAATTTTCTGTCATGTTGGTGTGAATTAGTATCGTTTAATTATTGTGTGTTGAACATAGTCTTTCTTTTCTTCTCTGTCACTGCTGGATGTTTATTCTCTTCTCAAACAGAGACAACACAAACACAAACATACAGGTGTAACACAAACCTCTAAAATAAGACTCGTGTATAACTTCAAAGTTTTTCTAATGTATAAAATGAATGTGTTGTACTCAGATTACAGATATATTGGCTTCACAACATGAATTAACTTTTGTGCCGTTACAAAAGCAGATTTGAAGTTCAGTATCACATTTAAAAATGTATTTCAATGAGTCCGCGGTGGTGTAGCGGTCTAAGCATCGGCTTTGTGTGGATGCAGTTGCCCACTGGGGACTGGGGTTCGCGCCCCGGTCTCGTCAGATCCGACTATGGCCGGACTCGATGAAGCAGCAATAACTGGAAACGCTGTCTTCTGGAGGGGGCGGAGTCAGCTTGTGTTCGTCACATGACTGCGTCTCTGGGTGTGTGTGGGGAAAAGCAGTGGTTCGGCCTGGAGTCGCCTTGTCACGGAAGTGGCGAGGCGTCTCCTTCCACTCTGCCGGCCGGAGAGATGCAGCTGGCGAGCACATGCAGTACGAGGGTGGTGTTTGAACTAAAATGGGGATCGATTGACCACTGAAAAGGGGGAAAATCAGAAATAAATTTTTAAAAAATTATTTCAATCTTTATTTTGTTTTTTTCCCTCTTTTTCCATCCTCATTCGTTCATTCTTACGTTCTTGGTCCGTTTTAGTCCCTGCTGTGTTATGGTGAGTTATCACGTGTTATGACGTGATATGTTTTATGATGTCATATGATGTGTTATGACGTGTTATCCAAAGGAGGTGAATCAAGTGCAACTGGACTTGGTATATATCCGTGAAGACGTTTCGCCTCCCATCCAAGAGGCTTCCTCAGTTCGTGCCTTTCTGACTAGACCAAGCTAGTCTGACTGGCTGCTGATGAGACTCAGCATTTATCCTCTAGGAGTCGTTGTCAGAGCTAGAGATGTCCATGGCTCTTTTGTGTACCGATGTCCAGCTGGGCCCGTCGTTATCGGAGCTGTTGATATGCATTTGTTTAGCAGCGGAACAGCTTAGGTTAAAGGTATCAGCAGCTCTGTCCAGTGCGAAACTCCCTCCTTCCAACCTAACCATGGAGGAAAGGTAAGCCGTGACAGCCCTGAGCAAGGATGAAAACATCACTATCCTTCCAGCAGATAAGGGGAGATGCACGGTTATCCTCAACACAGCAATGGACTCCCTAAGATCCATAAAGATGGGGCCCCCCTCAGGCCCATCGTCAGCAGCATAAACTCGGTCACGTACAACATTGCCAAACATATAGCCAACATCTTGACCCCTTTAGTGGGCGAAACACCTCACCATATCCAAAACTCCACTGACTTCATGGACAAGGTCCAAGGTGTAAAACTGGAACCGGATGAAACCATGGTATCCTACGACGTGACCTCGTTATTCACCTGCATCCCAACCATGGAGGCTTCGGAAACTGTGAGGCAACGTTTGCTACAGGACGACACCCTCCACAATAGGACCAACCTCAGCCCAGACCAGATTTGCCAACTACTGGACCTTTGTCTGAACACTACATATTTCCAATTCAGGGGCCAGTTTTACAGACAGAAACACGGCTGTGCAATGGGCTCACCAGTATCTCCCATTGTGGCCAACTGGAAGAGGTAGGACACAGGGCCCTGAACTCCTTCAGGGGAACACCTCCGAGCCACTGGTTCAGATATGTGGACGACACATGGGTCAAAATCCCAACACAAGAGGTGCAAGCGTTTACCAAACACATCAACTCAGTGGACAAGAACATTAAGTTCACAAGGGAAGACGTAAAGAACAACAGTTTGCCCTTCTTGGACTGTGACGTCCACATTGGGGAAGACCGGAGCCTCCACATTGGGGTTTACAGGAAACCTACTCACACAGACCAATATCTACTTTTCGACTCACACCACCCGCTGGAACACAAACTGAGCGTCATCAGAACTCTGCAACACAGAGCTGACAATGTGCCCAGCAGCACTCAGGCCCAACGAGAAGAACATAAACACCTGAGGGGAGCTTTAAAAACCTGCGGCTACCCCAGTTGGACCTTTGTGAAAACTGCAACACGTTCCAGAAAGACCAACCAGGTGAGCGACGAGGAGAAAAGGAACAGAAGGAATAGCACAGTCATCCCGTATGTTTCTGGGGCCTCCGAGAAACTCAGGAGAATTTTCAACAAACACCGCATCCCGGTATACTTCACACCCAGCAACACACTCCGACAAAGACTGGTTCATCCCAAAGACCGTGTACCACACACCCGGAAAAGCAGTCTGGTGTATGCTGTACAATGCAATGAGGATTGCACTGACCTATACATAGGAGAAACCAAACAACCACTACACAACCGGATGGCCCAACACAGAAGGCCAAACTCCTCAGGACAAGACTCAGCAGTCTATCTACACCTAAAGGAGAAGACACACTCCTTCCAGGACAGCAACGTACACATTTTGGACAGAGAAGATAGATGGTTTGAAAGAGGGGTGAAGGAAGCATCTATGTGAAACTGGAAAAACCATCCCTCAACAGAGGAGGAGGTCTGCCACACCACCTATCTCCCACTTACAATGCCGTCCTTTCATCTCTACCCAGGAGACTCAAGAAGCCTAGCCTCCAAGAACAACAGTCGCTCCCTAACGGCTCCAACCACTCTCATGACCACTGAATGATGAAGTCGAAACTAACACCCCCAACCACCGTCGCTGCTAAACAAATGCAAATCAATAGCTCCGATGGCGACGGGTCCGGCTTGACATCGGAGCACAGGAGAGCCACGCATATCAACAGCTCCGATAACGACGGGCCCGGCTGGACATCGGTACACAAAAGAGCCACTCATATCAACAGCTCTGACAACGACTCCTAGAGGATAAATTCTGAGTCTCATCAGCAGCCAGCCAGACTAGCTTGGTCTAGTCAGAAAGGCACGAACTGAGGAAGCCTCTTGGATGGGAGGCGAAACTTCTTCACGGATATATACCAAGTCCAGTCGCACTTGATTCACCTCCTTTGGATAACCATGACCTGGATGAATGAGAACATTCACTGACACGTTATGACGTCTTATGACGTGTTAGGATATGTTTTGATGTGTTATGACATGTTATAACGTGTTGTGATGTGTTATGATGTATTGTGATCTGTTAAGATGTTTTGTGATGTGTTAGGACGTGATGGGACGTGTTAGGATGTGCTATGACGCGTTAGGATGTTTTTGCGTGTTGTGATGTGTTAAGATGTTTTGTGATGTGTTAGGACTTGTTAGGATGTGTTATGACGCGTTAGGATGTTTTTGTGTGTTGTGATGTGTTATGACATGTTAGGATATGTTAGGACGTGGTAGAATGTGTTAGGACGTGTTATGGCGTGTTAAGACGTGTTAGGACGTGTTAGGATGTGTAATGGCGTGTTAGGATGTGTTATGACGTGTTATGACGTGGTAGGATGTAGTAGGATGTGTTATGACGCGTTAGGATGTTTTTGCGTGTTGTGATGTGTTATGACGTTATATGACATGTTATGACGTGTTGTGATGTGTTAGGATGTGTTGTGTTAAGATGTTTTGTGATGTGTTATTGTGTGTTAGGATATGTTATGATGTGTTGTGATGTGTTATGACGTGTTAGGATGTGTTATGATATGTTATGACGTGTTAGGGTGTGTTTTGACGTGTTAGGATATGTTATGATGTGTTGTGATGTGTTATGACGTGTTAGGATGTGTTATGATATGTTATGAGGTGTTATGACGTGTTGTGATGTGTTATGACGTGTTAGGATGTGTTATGACGTGTTGTGATGTGTTATGATGTGTTGTGATGTGTTATGACGTGTTAGGATGTGTTATGATATGTTATGACGTGTTAGGATGTGTTTTGACGTGTTAGGATATGTTATGATGTGTTATGACGTGTTATGATGTGTTGTGATGTGTTATGACGTGTTATGATATGTTATGACGTGTTATGATGTGTTTTGACGTGTTAGGATATGTTATGATGTGTTATGACGTGTTAGGATGTGTTATGACGTGTTGTGATGTGTTATGATGTGTTGTGATGGGCACACACATTAATACCACCAGTCTTAACTGTCTAGAGAGATGCATGGAGACAGGGCAGTGAAGTGAGGAAGAAGAGGAGGAGATGAAGATTTTACATTGAACTCGTATGGAGGCTCCTGGCGGGAGAGGAGTCCCCACCTCTACCATCCACAACACACGTTTATATTTACATTATATGTATAATGCACAACACGTGGCAGTGTCCTCAGGGAAGAGTCCAGACATCTGCCATAAAGGAAGAACGTCATCACCTGCCAGCTTACTGATCTTCATCTTGCTGCTCCAGATGGGTTCTATTTTCCAGCATGGTCAAGATAGACTGTAAATACAGCGTGTGTTTCTGATTGTGTGTATATTTGTGTGCTATATATATGTTTGTATATATAAGTGTGTGTGTGTGTGTGTGTGTGTGTGTGTGTGTGTGTATACCTGCCCGTCTCCTCTGTTTGTCTTGTAGTTGTAGTCGCAGCTCAGCGATGTCTTTCTTCAGTTTGGCGTTTTCTACCAGCAGCTTCTTCTCCTCTCTCACAGACGCCTGGAGTACTACACACAAACACACACACACACACACACACACACACACACACACACACACACACACACACACACAGAGAGAAACACAGCGTGGTAAAGGCAGGCGTTGCTCGTCGTGTTTTGCTGCGTGTGAGTGTGTTGACGTCATCAGATTATGTTTACCTCGTTATCGATCAGTCATGACAGCGCAGTTTAAACTGGCTTGAAGTTATATCGTAGAACAACGAGTCACGTGACGCGGGCTGGCAGGCAGCATGCAGGGTACGTCATATGTTCAAGGGAATCGCTTTTTATTTTCAAACGTGTGGCTTTGTATCCCCCTGGTGGTGGCGTGCAGCGCTGCACGTCATGTCTGCACTCTGAAGCCGCTGCGCTTCAGCCTCCTGAGCTGCGATTGGCCCGTCCGTTGTTGGGCTAGGACCGCCTCTTTGAAAGTGCTCATTGAAGAGGAAGGGGGGGGGCAGAATCCGTGTGTTTACAGGAAGTTAAAGGAAGTGGATTTATTGTGTTAGTCTGACTCAAACTGGACTTTCAAAACACATGTAAACGTGTTAGTCCCACTGAAGTCGTACTACATCGAATTTCTCGAGGTGGGACTAACACAACTAGATGATGGGGTTTGGGATCAGTTTACTCTGGCATGTATACATTACATTACATGACATTACATGACATGACATGACATGACATTCCAGTCATTTAGCCGACGCTTTTATCCAAAGCGACTTACAGTAAGAGCATCATGTAACGTAGGAGATCAGGAGAACTACTAGTCATCAGAGGTCAGAAGTGCATCTAAACAAGCATCTAAGAGCAAAACCAGTGCTAAAGTAAAAGCACAAGAAAGAGGTTTGTGTTTTAAATGAGTGAATACAATAAGTGCTAAGAACAAATAACAGGGTACCAGTAGTTCTTGAAGAGGTGAGTTTTCAACCTGCGCTGAAAGATGGGCAGCGACTCCGCTGTCCTGACATCAGTGGGGAGTTCATTCCACCACTGTGGGGCCAGGACAGAACCGAGCCGGGACCGGGTCGATCGGCAGCAGGGGCCTCTGAGCGACGGGGCAACCAGGCGTCCCGAGGCAGCAGAGCGAAGTGGTCGGGCGGGGGTGTAGGGCTTGACCATGGCCTGGAGATAGGAAGGAGCTGTTCCTTTCACTGCCCTGTAGGCCAGCACCAGAGTCTTAAACTGGATGGGAGCAGCTACTGGGAGCCAGTGTAGGGACATGAGAAGGGGAGTTGTGTGGGAGAACTTAGGGCGGTTGAACACCAGACGAGCTGCAGCTTTCTGAACAAGCTCCAGAGGTCTGATGGCCGACGCTGGGGCACCAGCAAGGAGGGGGTTGCCGTAGTCCAGCCGGGAGGTGACCAGAGCCTGGATGAGCACCTGTGGCGTCTCGTCGGTGAGGAATGGGAGAATCCTCCTGATGTTATAGAGGAGATATCTGCAGGAGCCACCAACCGATGCTGCGTTTGCAGCAAACGACAGTTGGTCGTCCAGAATCACACCCAGATTCCTCACAGTCCGAGCTGGCGTCACCACGGTGTTGTCATGGTGATGGCCAGGTCTCGGTGCGGGCAACCTTTCCCCAGGAGGAACATCAGCTCTGTCTTGTCCAGATTCAATCGGCCCCGAACTGGCCTAGGCGTTCTGCGCATTAGCCATAGTGCCCGCGGTCCAGTAGCAGCCAGCTGAAAGGGGCATATCGCCACCTACCGTACCGGGGTCGGACATACTGCCGTCAATAAATCGATCCCCCCCTGGTTCTTATATACTGGGACGACGACAGTACCCAGACAGCATCCGGATGTGGGCCACTTCAGGCAATGATGTGGCACTGCTGGTCTTCTTCTGGCCCTGACAACATGGATGTGAGCCTGAAGTGGCCCACATGTGTAACAGCAAACATGGCCCAAATATGCCAAATCACATGTGGGTCTAGTATTTGGGCAGAGACACGGTGCTCTGGGCAACATGTGGTCTGGATGTGACCCTGAAGCGCCCCGTGTGGTAAATGGTGAATATGGCCCAAATATCACAAAACACATATGGCCAGCTTTCGCAAATATGTGGCACATCCGGCATTGCTATGGCTTGGTTCTGACCCAGATCTGGCAAACAGGAGCGGACCGCCTAAGTGCCATCATTCCACGCGGTATGTGGGCCGGATGAAGGGTCGATGTGGGGCGGGTCCGGGCCACAGCAGTACTGCTATCTGGGTAGTCCAGTTACCTGCCTAATGGAGCTATAACCGTAGCGCGACTTCACGGTGCATGTAAACGCAGCCGCTGGCCAACACACCAACGGCATCGTGACAGGCGATGTGGACTCGAGATCATGGAGGGTTCACATAGGTGGAGCTGGACTCACACTGAACATGTGGAAGACCTCAGTAATGTTCGTCGGGATAGCAATATGCCAGTTGCCCGTGTGTGTGTGTGTGTGTGAGTGTGTGTGTGTGTGTGTGTGTGTGTGTGTGTGTGTGTGTGTGTGTGAGTGTGTGTGTGTGTGTGTGTGTGTGTGAGTGTGTGTGTGTACCCTTACAAGCTTTTTCTCTCATCAGCAGAACATGGGTTTTGAAATATTCCATAATCTGTTCACTGTCCTCAGGGTCCAGTTTACTGAGGGCTGCTGCCAGACTGGTAGAGAGACATAGACAAACACAGAGAGAAGGAGACAGACAGACAGACAGACAGACAGCAAGAAGTGATGAGTAGATGTTGAAAAAGAAAAAGAAATCACAAAGATTGGATGAAGTTTCCATTGGACAAACGTCCTCCCTGACTCTGTCTGTCTGTGGTGTGTTAAGACCACATGAACACCAGGTCCTGCAGACTGCAGCAGTGATGTGGATGGTTGGTGTCTGGTAGGACTTTGCCTGGAAAAACGATGCATAGCGTTTTCCTCTTCATCACAGCAGCCAGATGAGGGAGAGGAAGACAGGCAGTGTTGAGTTTGAAGAAGAAGTAAAGCTGTTGTGACAACCAAGCAGATATGCCAGAACAAGCTGGTAAAACTGCTCCCGTGACCACATCACCCCTGTCCTCCAGGACCTCCACTGGCTCCCTGTCCCACAACGGATCACATTCAAAGCCCTTCTCCTCACTCACAAAGCCCTCCATAACCAGGCCTCCTCCTACCTGACCGACCTGCGCCACCACCAGACTCCTTCCCACAGCCTTCGCTCCTCCGAGGCCAACCTCCTGTCTTCACCACACAGGACCGAGAACCAGGCCTCCTGCCTCCACCACACAGGACCAAGTACCGGACTTCCTGCCTCCACCACACAGGACCAAAAAATGGACCTCCAGCCTCCACCACACAGGACCAAGAACCATACCTCCAGCCTCCACCACACAGGACCAAGAACAAGACCTTCTGCCTCCACCACACAGGACCGAGAACCAGGCCTCCAGCCTCCACCACACAGGACCAAGTACCGGACTTCCTGCCTCCACCACACAGGACCAAGAACCATACCTCCAGCCTCCACCACACAGGACCAAGAACCAGACCTCCTGTCTTCACCACACAGGACCGAGAACCAGGCCTCCTGCCTCCACCACACAGGACCAAGTACCGGACTTCCTGCCTCCACCACACAGGACCAAAAAATTGACCTCCAGCCTCCACCACACAGGACCAAGAACCATACCTCCAGCCTCTACCACACAGGACCAAGAACCAGACCTCCAGTCTCCACCACACAGGACCAAGCACGGGACCTCTTGTCTAAACCACACAGGACCAAGCACGGGACCTCTTGTCTAAACCACACAGGACCGAGCACCGAACCTCCTGCCTCCACCACACAGGACCAAGCCCTGGACCTCCTGCCTCCACCACACAGGGCCAAGCACTGGACCTCCTGTCTACACCACACAGGACCAAGAACCAGACCTCCTGCCTCCACCACACAGGACCAAGAACCAGACCTCCTGCCTCCACCACACAGGACCAAGAACCAGACCTACTGCCTCCACCACACAGGACCAAGAACCGGACCTCCTGCCTCCACCACACAGGACCAAGAACCAGACCTCTTGCCTCCACCACACAGGACCAAGAACCAGACCTACTGCCTCCACCACACAGGACCAAGAACCAGACCTACTGCCTCCACCACACAGGACCAAGAACCGGACCTCCTGCCTCCACCACACAGGACCAAGAACCAGACCTCCTGCCTCCACCACACAGGACCAAGAACCAGACCTCCTGCCTCCACCACACAGGACCAAGAACCAGACCTCCTGCCTCCACCACACAGGACCAAGAACCAGACCTCCTGCCTCCACCACACAGGACCAAGAACCAGACCTCCTGCCTCCACCACACAGGACCAAGAACCAGACCTCCTGCCTCCACCACACAGGA
>JAJHIY020000693.1:0-5000 GCA_022114975.2 Lampris megalopsis
CACGACACGACGATGTTAGAGAAGCTGACCAAGTACAAAGACCTGGAGATTGAAATCAACAGGATGTGGGGAATGAAGACCGAAACAACACCAGTGGTCATCGGAGCTCTAGGACTCACGAAGAAGGGAATGGAAAAGTTCACCAACCGTATCCCAGGAAACATCAACATCAGTGCAGTCCAGAAGATCGCCCTACTCGGAACAGCCCACATATCACGACGAGTACTGTCAATCAAGTGACATCTGCCCTATAGTGCCTCAGGTCCATAGTTTGGACACGGCTCTACAGGATGTAAAACAGGAAACGTGAAAGAAATAATAATAATAATAGTAATAATAGTAGTAGAGCCACTGCTCCTTCGCATCGAAAGGAGCCAGTTGAGGTGGTTCGGGCATCTGATTAGGATGCCTCCTGGGCGCCTTCCTTTGGAGGTTTACCGGGCACGGCCAACCAGGAGGAGAACCCGGGGTAGACCCAGAACGCGCTGGAGGGACTACATGTCCAGTCCGGCCTGGGAACGCCTTGGAATCCCGCCCCCAGGAGGAGCTGGAGGGCGTTGCTGGGGAGAGGGACGTCTGGAGTGCCCTACTTAGCTTGCTGCCACCGTGACCCGACCCCGGAGAAGCAGCTGATGATGAGATGAGATGACAATAATAATAATGAGAATAATAATAATCATCATCATCATAATTGCAGCAGTAACGACACCAGCACATTAAACAACTTTTACTGGCGCAATGGGAAAATAAAACCTGGACGTTTTGGCCCTCGGCTTGGCATGCATGACATAATTTGGCCCTTGGGGGAAAGTAATTGGGGAACCCTGCTCTAATTCTAATGCCCTTGGTTCGGGCTAACCGCTAAAAGAGCTTTTGCACCGGTGTTTAAATTAAGTGTCAGAATGCTGGAGCTCTTCAGTGTGACACTGTCAGAGTTGATTTCAAGAAAACAGTCACAACACTCCATGTTGACCCCCACTGTTTCACGACACGGTGTGAAATGCAGCAGATTAGACGACATGCAGAGTTGGATCAACCCCAAGAAGAGCTGGGCTGACCCTCTGTTTGCGAGCTTCTCGTCAACGTGCGCACACCTTCTTGTTCTATTGGGTTTTGGTCCGTTCTCATTGCAGCTTGCTGTGGCGGCGTGGTGGTGACCCCTGCTCCTCGCCCAGCAGAGCGGGGCAGTGGTGTGTTAAAGCGCAGTGCCAGGCGTCCTTCCTCTGTATTTATTGACCAGCGGAAGGCAGCTGAACAAGGATGAACACAAGGGAGCGTTAGCGGAGGTAGAGGAGAGCAAGAGAGTTGAATGAGAGGGTATGAAGGTGATGGAAAGAATAGAAAAAGACTAGAAGTGTATATAGAGGGAGGGAAGGTTTTACAGGATTTACAGAAAGTAGAAAAACGTGTCCTTGTAAAGTGAAGAACAAATTCCAGGAAGTGTACGGAAGTACAACCGCATGTAAGAAGACGGGGACAAACAAGAAAAAATACAAAGGCCACTCTTTTCCTTCGATTCTGAGTTCAGCCTATCCGGATAGTTTGTGCATTATTTGTGAATGCCGGCTCGTAACTTTTCTCCTGATGAAGCAACACCGGAACCGGAGACTGGGGCTCCAACGTGTTCCTCCACAATTAGGTGAGAGAAGTAGGACGGCAGGACGGTTTCCTGACTTTTCTCTTGCGGTGACCACAGCCAGAGGACACTGACTGCTCCAGTTTCAGCAAAGACAATAAGGGATCCTTTAAAAAAAACAAGACTAGGTTAAAACCTAGTGTATGGCTGGACCGAGACTACATTTATTAAACGGCTGTTTTTGCACGACTATGGTTAAAAGTGACTGTTTTGGCATCGGTTGCGTGAACGGCTGATGACATATTAGAAAACAATTTGCGTCAATTCATTTTGAAAGAGCGACAACCGATGGGGGAAATTCCAACTCAGCCGTCCGACCAATGGTGAAACACTATCACTCATCATCCTCATCATCATCATCATCATCGGCGGTCACTCGGGGTTGAGCATGACCATCTGGGAGGACGCCTGTGCGTGACAGCTTTTTACATGGAGTGGCTGATGGTCCTGCAGCCACCGCACGGTTCTTAGCAGGGGGTGGCCAGAGTCCAATGGCATGGAGAAAAGGCGATTGGGGACCACCCTCTGTTGCAGCCTTCATCCACCTTCACTGCCATTGTGACCTGGAGACATCTTCCACCAGTTCCGCCGTTCAGGTCTTTGTTGGAACCTGCTCCGTCTGGAACCTCCTCTTTGACCTATCCACCTTAGGTGACCCTACCAGGAGCCAAGCTCCAGACAGCATAGCTCTTGGGATCATTAGTGGGATCATTAGATCATTAGATCACCTACGCTTCTCCACCACGGCAAGGTGGCGATCCAGGAGAAGTCATCCCTCACTCAGTCACTCACTCACTCATGGACCACCAGATGTGAAGGGGCTGGCCCTGCTGTTGAGATCCCGCCAAAAACTCGTTTTAATGTCCCTGTCTAATGGTTTGTGGCTAGAGGTTGTTGTGCAGTTATTTCAGGAGATTAATGCCATCCATGTTTGAACTGTGTTGTTCATCGGGACGGGTAATAGAAAAAAGAGGGAAAAAAAGAAGAATGGAAAGAAATTGGCCAAGAATAAACAAACAAAAGAAAAGATAATGGGAATCTAGATGTTCATGCCATAGTGACTGTCAAAAGTAATCTGCCATAAATGAAAAGAAAATGGGGGAAATGGTAATTTACAAAGGGTTACTGAGATCTAAGATGCCCCGTGTGGCTAAAAAGCGATATAAGAAAGAAAAAAAACAAAATTAATGATGTTTTTAGCTGTTGAGAGAGAGAGACAGAGAGAGGGAGGGGGGGACAATTGGGAGGCTGACAGAGCAAGGGTAGGATGTTTTGACTGGTCCAGCGGTTGAAGTGGTCAAAACTGGTGGGAAAAGACGGGCTGAAGAGATTCCCACAACGTGGAAGTTTTCCTTGGGCAAAGTTGGTTGATCAAGCTGGGTACGCTGAATGCTAAACCGTCAGGTTAAATTAACTGAAAACAAGCTGCCACCCTGAGACAACAAATCAGTGTTAAAGAGAACGGTGTAAATATTTACACCATGTCGTCAATAAGAAAAAAAGTGGAAAGAGCCACTGAAAATAAAACCAGGCCTGATGAAACACTGCAAACTGCAGTAAATTATATAAAGAAAGAAAAAAATCAAAGAATATAAATTCATCCATTATCCAAGCCACTTATCCTACTCAGGGCCGCGGGGATGCTGCAGCCTATCCCAGCAGTCATTGGGCCGCAGGCGTGGAGACACCCTGGACAGGCCGCCAGTCCATCACGTTCACACCTAGGGACAATTTAGTGCGGCCGATCCACCTGACCTACATGTCTTTGGACTATGGGAGGAAACCGGAGCCCCCGGAAGAAACCCACACAGACACGGGGAGAACATGCAAACTCCACACAGAGGACGACCCGGGATGACCCCCAAGGTTGGACTACCCCGGGGTTCGAACCCAGGACCTTCTTGCTGTGAGGTGACCGCGCTAACCACTGCGCCACTGTGCCGCCAGGAATATAGATAAAAATTGAAAATATAGCCAGTGTGGTAGCAGGACAAGTGTCCATCTCAACCCACAGTATCATGTTTGGAGTTAGCAGTAGCTCACAACATACTGTACCAATGTGGAAGCTCCCAGAAGGCCGTCGTCCTCAGATCGTTTAGCAAGGCTCTGGAGGTCTGAGATTCACGACGCAATGCATGAAAATCAAATTAAATCTGAAAATCAAATTAAATCTTAATGAGGCATTGTAGGATAGTATACACAATGGATAGCAGGCTTTGCGCCCCGCTAAACTATATCCAAATCAACGATTTTTTGCAAATATTCAACCTCTGACATTAAAAGCAGAGCATGGTATTGAAGAATTAAAACTGGCTCTAGGGTCTATATCCGAATCCATAGCAGCGGTTTGTACTGTTGAGAATCTGTGATATTCACGCATTAGTTAGCATGCATGCCAACACGTCACCGCTCAGAGATAACGAGGATACACATTACTACAATTACACAAACTCACTGTGATCTGAAGTGATGTAGGCTCCTGTACCTCGTAACCCTGGTGCAGAATACTAAGGACCCCGCGATTGTACACATGTTCTTTGGCTCTTCGCAAAAGCTTGTCTTGATTTATCGGAACGTCCACATCTGAGTGTTGAACTCAGTTGTCTATATAAATTGCTGTACTTACAGACGGGAAGATGTGTAGTTCATACGCTCCACTGATTTATAATGAAGTTCTTGTCAGAGTGCTTCTGCTCTTGTCGTACTCCTGCGTAGCTGAAGTTTCTGCACTGTCAAAATCCCTTTGCCTTGCCAAGGACAAGACAGTGCACTGTTTTGCAGACTCAAGGTGTGACTAGCTGTCCACAGTCCACCTAGATTCTGCCTATTGCCTCAACAAATGGCAGTTGTCAAATATAAGTTTAAGCTAATTCTGTATTGAAGGGCAATGCTATAGCTAACCATGCAGCCAAAGTAATGGTAAGATGTGCCAAGTGTATGCAGGACTCAATGTTTCTATTATTTCTTTCTGTTTCTATTATTTTCTTATTTTAAACCTCGACCATTCCCATGAACTCTTCACTGATGTAGAGTTATAAAAAGCCGCCCTGATCCCTGCTCCACCCCCACTGCCGATCCGGGGAGGGCTGCAGACTACCACATGGCCTCCTCCGATACATGTGGAGTCGCCAGCCGCTTCTTTTCACCTGGCAGTGAGGAGTTTCGCCTGGAGGACGTAGCGCGTGGGAGGAGCACGCTACCCCATGTTCTGCCCCCTATGGACCTGCCTGAACAGGGTCAGCAACAGCCACTTTATTTATTAATAAAGAAAATATCTGTTTTATTATTATTATATGTCCCTTTAAATAAATAATCTGGAATTTTGCCCCCCTGAATAAAGTCCGTGATGTTAGTGAGCATTAGT
>JAJHIY020000693.1:7500-27500 GCA_022114975.2 Lampris megalopsis
TCGCTCCTGCAGCATGTCTTCTTTTTTCGATATCTCTCTCTTGTACTCACACAGCTTACTCTGTTATTCTTCTTCTGTCTTTTCCCCACTTCCTCTGTGTAGCGGGAGCATGCTGCCTCTCAGCTCAAGGCCTTATCAGGCGTGACTCACAATTCAACTATTCCTACAGAGGAGTCTGTCCTCTCTCCCCCCCCCCTCTCTCTCCCCCCCTCCCTCTCTCTCCATTTCACTTTATCCCTCTGTCTTCTTAGACATTTTCATTCTATCAGTTTTCCCCCGGAAATGTCCTGCAAACTCTTTTACCTCATCTTTCTACTCCACCTAATCTCCCCTCTCTGTTTACCATATTGCATACCCCCCCTCTCTCTCGCTCTCGCTCGCTCGCTCACTCTCAATCGCTCGCTCTCTCTCTCGCTCTCGCTCTCTCTCGCTCACTCTCCATCGCTCGCTCTCTCTCTTTTTATGTCGTTCTCCCCTCTCTCTCCTCTCTCTCTCTTGCTCTCTCTCTCTCTCGCTCTCTCACTTTCTCACTCTTGCTCTCTTTCGCTTTCTCTCTCTCTATCTGTCTCTGTCTGTCTCTCTCTCGCTCTCTCTCTCGCCGTCTCTCTCTCTCTCTGTCTTCCTTCTCTCCCCTCGAGTTCTGTAAGCATAAACATTTTGGGTGTCTGTCAGTGGAGATATCCAGGGTGAGTCTCTCACCAGAATCATTTCAATGCTAATTTCAACTGCGATGAGTCAATTCACTCTGGCAACCACACAGCCGTCAGCTTCAGAGGGTTGAGTCCCCTTTTTTTTCTGTCCATCCCCCCATCCACTCACTTTGTGCACTCTCCCTCTCTCTCTCTCTCTCACCCCTCTTCCTCCCACAGCTGGGCCATCAGGATCTGAAGGAAATCACAGTTGATAAACAGACAGGCGTGCACAAGCACATACACACATGCATGCACAAACATGGCATACAGAACACGCACACAAATATATGAACACACACACACACACACACACACACACACACACACACATCCTCTGGCAACACAGGCACTTACAGCCGTCAGTACAAGTATAGTTTGGCGCTGGTGGGCGAGAGGTTTTGGTTACATGCATGCAGATGCTGCCAAGGTTGGTTTCCCTTCATTGTGATTCATAACTCATACGCCACGACGGAGACGCCGGTTCAGAGACACGGGGCGGTGCAGAGGGTTGGAGAGACACCCCCGATACGCAGAGGGACCTCATTTACATACCCGAGGCTCGCCAAGGCGGAAAAGCACCCCGGGCAAAACAGAAATATCAAAACAGCCCAAATAACCCTCATTGGTTGTGCCGCCGACCTGCGATGCGCTGAAATCCGTTTATCCACATGGAGCTCGTCTGTCCTCCCTCGTCTGCGAGGTTTACAGTCGTGTGAGACACACAACGAGTGAAGAGCAGCAGATTAGTAGCTGTCTGTGTGTGTCTGTGTGTGTGTGTGGGGGGGAGGGGGGGGGCTGGCCTGCACAATGTAATGACTGGGCCCCTAAAAGAGTCTACTGAATGCCCCCCCCCCCACACACACACATACACACAAGTACTCTTTCTCACTCAGTGTCTGTGCTTTGCAACAATAGGTGTGGTCTGCACACAGATCTCGGGGTGGGGGTGGGGGGGTGAGGGTGGGGGGTGAGGGGGGGTGCGCTACATTTTTTTTAAGCAACAAATCAAAATTTGTAAACCCTAATTGTGTTGTTTCAGTAAGTGATGGTCGCTTGCTTGCTTCAAAATGTGTTTTGGCCGACTTGAGTTCAGGATGAAGACAGAAGGGCCCCCATAGTGACGGGGCCCCAGAAAGCTTTCCCCCACTCCCCACTCCCCCCTCTCCCCCTCTCCCCCTCTCCCGTATGTGCTGACCAGGAGGGGCGTCAGCTTGATTTCACCTTGGCTTGGCAGGTGAACAGAGACACAGAGGCAGCAAAATCTTGCCAATTTTCAATTTTTAAAAGTCTTGGCGTCATGGTGGCCCTGTGGTTAGTGCTGTCGCCCCACAGCTAGAAGGTCTTGGGTTCGAACCCCGGGGTTGTCCAAACTTGGGGGGGGGTCATCCCAGGTCGTCATCTGTGTGGAGCTTGCATGTTCTCCCCGTATCTGTGGTGGGCTTTCTCCGGGTGCTCCGGTTTCCCCCACCATCAAAAAAAAAAGAAAAAAAAAAGACAAGGGCGTCCGGATAACATAGCGGTCCATTCCGTTGCCTACCAACACAGGGATCGCCGGTTCGAATCCCCGTGTTACCTCCAGCTTGGTCGGGCGTCCCTACAGACACAATTGGCCGTATCGGCGGGTGGGAAGCCGGATGTGGGTGTGTCCTGGTCGCTGCACTAGCGCCTCCTCTGGTCGGTTGATTCTCCCACACGCTACGTCCCCCTGGTGAAACTCCTCACTGTCAGGTGAAAAGAAGCGGCTGGCGACTCCACATGTATGGGAGGAGGCATGTGGTAGTCTGTAGCCCTCCCCGGATCGGCAGAGGGGGTGGAGCAGAGACCGGGACAGCTCGGAAAATAGGGTAATTGGCCAAGTACTACTGGGGAGAAAAAGGGGGGAAAGTTTAAGGAATGAAATCCCGGTCATTGTAGTGTAAGCTTCCGGATGATTAGCCCTGCTAGCTAACTGGGGCTAGCGTGAGCTAAACTGGTGGGTGGTCGGCTGTGGAGCCGGTGAGATCGAAGGACCAGCAGCCATCCAGGGCGGGAGCATATTTTTCCTGCCTGAAGGGGGCGTGTGTACGCATACATGCACACGGGGAGAGGGACATAGTGTGAAAGGGAGAGAGAGAGAAAGATGGTGTGAAAGGGAGGGCACCGTTCTGGGTTTTATGTCTCTGTGCAGGGTATAGGGATTTCAGGGGACTCCTTCTCCGCAGTGCAGTATTGTAGCAGAGAGTCGGCGTTCGAACACTCGAACGGATCTGCACATGTGGAGACGACACGTGAACGACAGGAATGCATTTCCTACTGCAGTGAAGTGCAACACCTACACACACGTGCACATGATCATGGCAGATGATGCTGGTAATACGGCCTACTGAGGCCCATACTGAGCTGGTAATATGGCCTACTGAGGTCCATACTGAGCTTGTAATGCGGCCTACTGAGGTCCATACTGAGCTGGTAATACGGCCTACTGCGGTCCATACTGAGCTGGTAATACGGCCAACTGAGGTCCATACTGAGCTGGTAATACGGCCTACTGAGGTCCATACTGAGCTGGTAATACAGCCTACTGAGGTCCATACTGAGCTGGTAATACGGCCTACTGAGGCCCATACTGAGCTGGTAATATGGCCTACTGAGGCCCATACTTAGCTGGTAGTACGGCCTACTGAGGTCCATACTGAGCTGGTAATACGGCCTACCGAGGTCCATACTGAGCTGGTAATACGGCCTACTGAGGTCCATACTGAGCTGGTAATACGGCCTACTGAGGTCCATACTGAGCTGGTAATACGGCCAACTGAGGCCCATACTGAGCAGGGAATACGGCCTACTGAGGTCCATACTGAGCTTGTAATACGGCGTACTTGAGGTCCATACTGAGCTGGTAATACGGCCTACTGAGGTCCATACTGAGCTGGTAATACGGCCTACTGAGGCCCATACTGAGCTGGTAATACGGCCTACCGAGGTCCATACTGAGCTGGTAATATGGCCTACCGAGGTCCATACTGAGCTGGTAATATGGTCTACTGAGGCCCATACTGAGCTGGTAATACGGCCTACTGAGGTCCATACTGAGCTGGTAATACGGCCTACCGAGGTCCATACTGAGCTGGTAATACGGCCTACTGAGGCCCATACTGAGCTGGTAATACGGCCTACTGAGGTCCATACTGAGCTGGTAATACGGCCAACTGAGGCCCATACTGAGCTGGTAGTACGGCCTACTGAGGTCCATACTGAGCTGGTAGTACGGCCTACTGAGGTCCATACTGAGCTGGTAATACGGCCTACTTGTGGTCCATACTGAGCTGGTAATACAGCCAACTGAGGTCCATACTGAGCTGGTAATACGGCCTACTGCGGTCCATACTGAGCTGGTAATACGGCCTACTGAGGTCCATACTGAACTGGTAATACGGCCAACTGAGGTCCATACTGAGCTGGTAATGCGGCCTACTGCGGTCCATACTGAGCTGGTAATACGGCCAACTGAGGCCCATACTGAGCTGGTAATACGGCCTACCGAGGCCCATACTGAGCTGGTAATACAGCCAACTGAGGCCCATACTGAGCTGGTAATACGGCCTACTGAGGTCCATACTGAGCTGGTAATACGGCCTACTGAGGTCCATACTGAGCTGGTAATACGGCCTACTGAGGTCCATACTGAGCTGGTAATATGGCCTACCGAGGTCCATACTGAGCTGGTAATATGGCCTACCGAGGTCCATACTGAGCTGGTAATACGGCCTACTGACGTCCATACTGAGCTGGTAATACGGCCAACTGAGGTCCATACTGAGCTGGTAATACGGCCTACTGAGGTCCATACTGAGCTGGTAATACAGCCTACCGAGGCCCATACTGAGCTGGTAATACGGCCAACTGAGGCCCATACTGAGCTGGTAATATGGCCTACTGAGGTCCATACTGAGCTGGTAATACGGCCTACTGAGGTCCATACTGAGCTGGTAATACGGCCTACTGCGGTCCATACTGAGCTGGTAATACGGCCTACTGAGGTCCATACTGAGCTGGTAATACGGCCTACTGAGGTCCATACTGAGCTGGTAATACGGCCTACTTGAGGTCCATACTGAGCTGGTAATACGGCCTACTGAGGTCCATACTGAGCTGGTAATACGGCCTACTGAGGTCCATACTGAGCTGGTAATACGGCCTACTGAGGCCCATACTGAGCTGGTAATACGGCCAACTGAGGCCCATACTGAGCTGGTAATACGGCCTACCGAGGTCCATACTGAGCTGGTAATACAGCCAACTGAGGTCCATACTGAGCTGGTAATACGGCCTACCGAGGCCCTTACTGAGCTGGTAATACAGCCAACTGTGGTCCATACTGAGCTGGTAATACGGCCTACTGAGGCCCATACTGAGCTGGTAATACGGCCTACTGAGGTCCATACTGAGCTCCGTTAACTTGAAAATAAACATCAAATAACCATGAAGAGGACACGGCTCTTTTGAAAGATGTGACTGAAAAAGACCGAAACGCAACGGGATACAAACACACGCCGACAAACTGAGCTGTTTGTTTGTTTGTTTGTTTGTTTTGTCCATTAAATCCCATTTGGTTGCACCTTTTAGGCGGGAACGCGTGGACGGGTATTGGATCCCTTTGCCATTATCCTCCTCATGTCCTTGAGCGCTGAGAGGTTCTGAAGTCTGTAAGACGGACCGAGACAACGGACCGAGACAACGGACCGAGACAACGGCAGAATCTAAAATTGCTTCACAAATTGACCGAAATCAACACCGACAGTCGAAACACACGCACACACACGCGCACACACAAAGCTACGGCGCCTGATCGCACATGCTTGCACAAACATTTACATGTCACACGACACAGGCCCGAGCTCGTTGTCTCGCGAAAGCCGGGATAATGCCGAGAAACAGAGCGAGGAAGAAAAAAAAAGAAAAAAAGAAAAACAAGCGCCGTGTCACGAGGGAAGGGGAGGCTGCAGCGCTGGGCTGAAGGTGCTGGGCTGCGCTCGGGATGGATGCAGTTCTTCTCCCATCTGTGGTACCGGGCTGCAAGTAGCCGGGCCACCGAGGGTCAACGGGCTGGATTAGTACCTGGATTGCACAGTGCATGATGATGTAAAGGATTCTCTCTCTCTCTCTCTCTCTCTCTCTCTCTCTCACACACACACACACACACTCACACACACACACACACACACCATGTCACCCCATACTTGTGTGGACCCCTCGCTGACGGCATGCATTCATTCCCTAGCCCTTAACTGTAGCCATCATCCTTAACCCTTGCCCTGACCTTAATTATCCAGCCATTATCCGAGCCGCTTATCCCAGCTGGGGTCGCGGGATGCTGGAGCCTGCCGTCATCGGGCGGCAGGCGGGGAGACACCCACACACATTCCCACCTAGGGACAATCTAGTACGGCCGGTCCACCTGACCCACATGTCTTTGGACTGTGGGGGAAACCCACGGGGACACGGGGAGAACGTGCAAACTCCACACAGAGGATGACCCAGGATGACCTCCCCCACCCCAAGGTTGGACAGCCCCGGGGTTCGAGCCCAGGACCTTCTTGCTGTGAGGCGACCGCGCTAACCGCTGCGCCACAGTGGGGCGCCGTTGCTGATCCAAACAGCCAAATTTCCGCGAAGCACAAAATATTCCCAGTCAGTCAGCCAGTCAGCCAGCCAGCCAGTCAGCCAGCCAGTGCACCAGGAACTGTTAACAAACAAAAGCAGAACCGCCTCCCTTTACCTCGCCAGTAACCGTCAGCCAGTGGTGCATGCAGGGCGCAGAAAGCCCCTCCACCTGCAGCTCTGTCAGGTGTACTGGGGCGCAGCCAGGTCTCTTTATTACAGGCGGGCGAACCCTAATTCTAAACTTTTTTTCTGGGGGGGGGTTCCCCCTTTTTCTCCCCAATTGTACCTGTCCAATTACCCCACTCTTCCAAGCCGTCCCGGTTGCTGCTCCGCCCCCTCTGCCGGTCCGGGGAGGCCTGCAGACTACCACATGCCTCCTCCCATACATGTGGAGTCGCCAGCCGCTTCTTTTCACCTGACAGTGAGGAGTTTCACCCGGGGGACGTAGCGCGGGGGAGGATCACGCTATTCCCCCCAGTTCCCCCTCCCCCGAACAGGTGCCCCGACCGACCAGAGGGAGGCGCTAGTGCAGTGACCAGGACACATACCCACATCTGGCTTCAGGCACGGCCAATTGTGTCTGAAGGCACACCTGACCAAGCCGGCGGTAACACGGGGATTCGAACCGGCGAGCCCTGTGTTGGTAGGCAACGGAATACACCGCCACACCATCCGGACGCCTCCTAATTCCAAATTCAACCCTATACCCAAATCCTAACCCTAGAATAGACCCTTTTCCTCGTCGGGGCCTATAAAATGTGCCCACTAGGTAGGTGGTTTCAGGTTTCTGTCCCCATGAGGATGCAAAAACCTGGTACACACACACACACACACACAGACACACACAGGGGAGCATGCATGCGTACACGGTCTCACATGCTCTCTCTTGCTGTCACTCTGTCTCCTTTCTTTTGGTCTGTCTGCTGTTCAGTCTCCCTTTATCTGCCTTCCTCTGTCACATTCGCACATCCCCTCCTCATCTCCACCACTCTCTGTTTGTCTCCGTCGGTTTCTGTCTCTCTCTCTCTCTCTCTCTCTGCCCCCCCCCACCCACCCGTTTCTCTCTCGTCTCGTCTCGTCTGAGACTTTCTGTCTCATTCTCTCCCCGTCATTACCTGCTGTTGCCCCCCCCTTCCCCCCCCCCGACGCAGACTTTTTTTTCTATGACTCTTTCCAAGTAACTCTTGTTTCTCCACCTCATCTCCTCCCTTTCCTCTCTCCTTCCCAGGAGGTGTGTCTGACACTGCTGGGATGTCAGGGGCCGGGAACTCAATATCTCCCATCTTGTCATGCTGTGAGGAGGCCACCACCCTGGCTTTGTTGTGTTTACACATTGATCCTCCTTTGTGCCATGTTGTATAGAGAGGTGTGTGTGTGTGTGTGTGTGTGTGTGTGTGTGTGTGTGTGTGTGTGTGTGTGTGTGTGTGTGTGTGTCTGTACACCAGGGAGCGACTAGAACTAAATAATGGCCTTGGACATTTTTATCCAGACCAGCCCACCACAACCAGCCTGCTGATACTCCACCACCTTGCCCCATCAACGCACACGCAAACACACCAGCCTTTAATACCACCACGAATATATATAGTAAGCATACCGTCCATAGTTTTCAGGTGACGTCACGTCCATATTGAAACGCCCACCTGGCGGGCACGACACGCCCCGAGCGGCAGCAGTGCTGACGCATCCGGGACGACAGGACACATGGCTGTCTGTACTTCCGTGAGCGGGCGTCCTGGCGGCAGTGTGAGGAGAGGGGTTCTCCACGAGATACCCGTCAACGCCGCCAAACTGGAGCTCCGGCAGGGACTTCGCTGTTTTTAGAGCCCGAAACACTGCGGCGGGTGCTGTATATGGACCGCAAGGGCCCAAAACTTGTTGTTTGTTAAGACATATTTGTTGTTCTTCTTTCGTAAGGTGATTCATATAGTCGCTGCTTGCAACAGCTGGAAGACGGACAGGTCTGTGCTGCGCGTGATTTTTTTTTCGTACCCGTTGTAAACTACTAAGACACGTTAGCCCCTAGCTAATGGGTCTGATCCTTTAGCCGAGCGGTTAGTGATGTCGCCTTGTGGTGCAGTACACCCCGTATCGAATCCCGCACCGGGCAAGAAAATAACCGGTTACACCGTTTTCTGGAAACTCCGCCTCGCGTTATTATTTTCCCCTCCCACCTGAATTCCGGGAAGACCCGCCCCTACTAAACCCCACCCTAACCTTAACCAACGGAGGCAACGAGTACTAGCCAATCAGAGGCAGGGTTCTCGGAAAACGGGTACGAAAAAAAATCACGCTTTCCTGCTGCTCTACGGCGTTTCCGCTGTTGGCCGCCATGCCGGAACTTCGTTTTGCCCGCCACTGTCACGTGACTGAAAACTATGCCATACAATATTCCAATAAAAGCCCGGGACTGCGTAACGCTAGAGGGCTTTTAATTTGAAACAGATACTCGAAGCGTGTACGATGACGCAATTATATCGCTCGTTCACGTGACATTCGGCAGACCAATGGTAACCGACGTCATAACTCAAGAGACGCACTCGGTCAGCTCGCTGCTAGCAGCTAGTTAGCTATCATGAGTAATGCTCCGAGCCCCCTGTGTGTGACGTGTGGAGACAAGCTGTTTAATGAGGGAAAGAAGCCTCGAAACTGCTTCAGCACCTTGAGTCCGAGCACCCTGCACTTAAAGACCAACCCAGGCAGTTCTCTGGGCGAAAGCAGCGCGAGCCAGCGGGACAGAAGCGCGCGCTGAGAGCCGCCACCTCTTTACAAATGCTGCTGCTCTGACAGCGTCATGCTTAGCGGCTAGTCGTGTTGCTAAGATTACTTAGTGGCTAGTCGTGTTGCTAAGGCTACTTAGTGGCTAGTTGTGTTGCTAAGGCTACTTAGTGGCTAGTCGTGTTGCTAAGATTACTTAGTGGCTAGTCGTGTTGCTAAGATTACTTAGTGGCTAGTCGTGTTGCTAAGGCTACTTAGTGGCTAGTTGTGTTGCTAAGGCTACTTAGTGGCTAGTCGTGTTGCTAAGATTACTTAGTGACTAGTCGTGTTGCTAAGATTACTTAGCGGCTAGTCGTGTTGCTAGGGTTACTTAGTGGCTAGTCGTGTTGCTAAGGCTAAGAAGCCTTTCCCTGTCGGCGAAGAACTGACAGCCTGCTGCCAAGGAAGGACACGTGCTTTGAACTGTTGGGGAAGCTGCAGCTAACAAGGTGGCAAAGGTTCTTCTTTCAGCTGCCACAGTTTCAGGGAGAATTGATGATGGAATTGGTGAGTTGCAGTGTTGTTATATGTATGTTATGTTAATGCGAGGAAACTATACGCTATGTGTTGAATATCCAAACGTTACTTTAAATGTTATGATACTGTTGACTTATAAGCCTATATTCCGGTCGTTATTAACCCCCGCCCGCCCCCGGTCCGCCAGAATATTTTCAATATTAAACCGGTCCACGGTGCAAAAAAGGTTGGGGACCCCTGCTTTTTGCCATTAGGATACTACTCTAGGCAACACTAATACAGGGCTTCTTTAAGAGCAAGTGAAAGGTTCGTCACCAGCAGGCCACACACACACACACACACACATTCACTCATACACGCATGCATTCACTCACTCACTCACACTTGCACGCACACACATACACACACACCTGTAGCATAGTGATTTCTGCGGTGTGCAGTCAGTTGAGACTGGAGAGGTCACTGAGATGAGTGATGAAACGTGTCTCTCGATAAACGTTGTGTCCAGATGAACGGATTCGCCTGTCTGTGATTTTCTTACCTTGCTTTATTGAGCATGCATAAAGACAGATCACAGTGTGGGTGTGCACAGAGAAAATCAGGCGCCTGTCCAAGACCAGTCATATTTAATAGGTTCGGAAATGCATATGTTAACCAAAACAGGCTGTTACAACTGTACTTGACTGAATGCACCACAGTTTAGTCATACAAGGCTTATACATCATCAGAGGTAATGTTACAGGCACTAAGACGAACGTTAGCAGCAACACGTAGCCTGGCACGGCGGCCACACACACACACACACACACACACACAGAGCTGACAGACACAACAGCATCATTAATCAAGCGTATGGATAGAGGTACACCAGCACCAACATGCTCAGTAACGTTAAAGATGACACTTAAACATAGCCCGGCATGGTGGCCACACACACACACACACACACGCACACACGCACATATGACAGACACAGCATAAAATCCAATTTAAACCCAACAAAAACTATACCCAATATAAACAATAATATTGTAATGGGCACTAGGCTACTGCGGTCTGACATTGTGCGTTAGCTTACTTTAGATGTCACAGGAAGTGAATCAGTTCATCGACCTCTTCAATCTCAACTGACCGCAGGTGTCCCCACCCTTATAAACCATACAGTGGCATAACAACCGAAACCAACGATCGGTTTCATATGCAGATTGCCGTGACCGTTAACTAGAGTTACAATGGCCGTGTGTACTATTCACACAGGACTGGGGAATGTTTGCACTCACAGCGTTGTAAGATGGTGACGGGTGTACTCTTACCCCCCCATTGCCCCCTCGGTTCAGGGATGGTCGTTCTGTCTTCACATAGATGGCCTCTTTGACCTCTGACCTTTAGATGATTACCACAGGAGACGATGAGGCCTGGTGTTGAACACTAAAGTGACGTATGCGTCGTCACTACTTGGCCCTTGAGGTGAAACTGGAGCAGCAGTGGGTGTCTGGGTTGAGAACGATGGGCGAACTTGAGCTGAATTCTCTTCCTCCCGCTCCTCGCCACTTCTCTCCGTGGCAAACTCAAGCGAACCGCTTTGTTTCGCCAGGATTTAACCTACGTTAAGAGCGGCTAGCTAGCGGAAAGTAGGCTTCTGCTCCTGTGTGCAATGCACGAGCTGTTACGCTGAGTGAAAGAGGCGGGGGCTGCTCGCAACCTGGCATTGGCGAAACGCACTGCCGCTCAAAAACATCTCACCCACCATCGTCATCATCATATGGTAAACAAGCAAGAATTGTTTTGTATTTATTGATCCAGCAAAGATGGAAGCCTTCTGATTGGGTGGGCCTGAGTGGCAAGTGGGTGGGCCCAGGCTCACTTAGGCCCACACATAGTAACGGGGTAGTGGAGGGTGTTGAGGGGGAGGGTGTGAGCTGATGCATAATCAAAGTGGGCTGACGGCACATCTCTCTCGCACTTGTTTTTTATACTGGGCTGCGTAAGGAAAAAAACTGGCTGCTCCAGCGGCCCACCGGTGCTCCCGGTGGCCAGTCCATCATTGGTGTACACCCACACTCAAGCACCACACTTGCTCTGGCCATCTAGGAGCGGTGGGCATGGTCCTCTGGGGAAACAGGATCTCAGTGAGGTGTGTGTGTGTGTGTGTGTGTGTGTGTGTGTCCCGTTTTTAGGTAGGTCTCACATTATCAAGGCAGAGATGGCGTTACACCGCCTCCCCCTGCTGGGAGTTTTCACAGAAATCCACGGCTCTCGCTTTTGGTCGCTGGCTTAACATCTGCGCCCCCAGACGGGCTTTAGTCTGAGAGGCGTCGGCTGCTTCAACTGGAGGCGGCCAGCAAGGAGAGAAAAGAGGAAACTGCGGTCTATTCCGTTGCCTACCAACACGGGGATCGCAAGTTTGAATCCCCGTGTCGCCATCGGCTTGGTCAGGCGTCCCTACAGACACAATTGGCTGTGTCGACGGGTGGGAAGCCGGATGTGGGTATGTGTCCTGGTCGCTGCATTAGCCCCTCCTCTGGTCGGTCGGGGTGCCTGTTCGGGGGGGGGGGTGGGGGGGATAGCGTGATCCTCCCTCGCGCTACGTCCCCCCGGTGAAACGCCTCACTGTCAGGTGAAAAGAAGCGGCTGGCGACTCCACATGTATGGGAGGAGGCATGTGGTGGTCTGCAGCCTTCCCCGGATCGGCAGAGCGGGTGGAGCAGCGACCGGGACGGCTCGGAAGAGTGGGGTAATTGGACGGGCACAGTTGGGGAAAAACGGGGGCGAAAAAGAAAAGAGAAAACTTAGGGGAGTTGGAACAGGTGAAACGGAAAGAGAGTGGAGGTAGTGACAGATGAATGGGGGGGGGGGCGATGTCTTAATGGATGTCTTTGAATGTTTCTGTGAGGGAGATGAAGCAGAAAAGCACGGGGACAATGGCGATGAAGGCCACAGAGTCGATACAAACCCGCTGTGCTCGAGCCGGTCTGTGCACCGGTGGAACCGCACGAGCTGCCGCCTCCTCGGAAAACACACCCGGTGGAGGAGGTCCGTGGTGTGGCCCTTATACCACCTCTAACAAGACTGCAGCTCATTCAAACTAGATTGTCTTTTTCGCTACACCCCCTCCCGCCTTTTTTCTAAATGTCATCGTGTTTCAGTGGAAAGGAGGAACTGTTCAAAAATGTGAGAGGATGTGATCGGGCTGGTTTGGCTTAAATGCTTCAATTTGATCGTTTCTGGTGTCTCTGGTGGACATACATACGCAGGTGGGGACAAAACATATATTTGTGTGTATGTGTGAGTGGGGAGGGGGGGTTGTGTGTGTGTTTGTGTGTGTGTGTGTGTGCTTATACAGAGGTGATACTGAAATAAGGGCATATGGTGTAGATCACCCCTATTCCAGATCTCATAGTTAAGACTGTCATTTAGAATCAGGCTTGTATAAAAACACACACACACACGCACACACACACGCGTGCACACATGCGCGTGCACGCGCACGCACACACGCACTCACGCACACACCTTTGCCCACCAAGCAACACCTGTCCAGTCTTTCATCTTGCTACGTCCTCCAAGGTCACTTCATTTCATCTCTCCCTCTCCCTCAACTTAATTTCTTCATTAACAGAAATTAATTATACCACACTGGATCCCCCCTGTCAGCCAGAATCCCACTGAAGCCGCTTCTTGGTTTGGTGCTGCTTGGTCTGTGGTGGTTTTTTTTTGTTTTTTTTTATCCTTGGTGTGATCGGCTCCAAAATGCAACTTAAGTGACAAGGTCTCCAGGTCAGAGCCAATGTCTGCATTTTCTTTGGTCACCCCTGCCTCGTTCCACACCAGTACCTGTCCATTCCAGGACTGTCTGTCTCTGTCTGTCCTTCTCACCCTCCTTTCTCTGTATCTGTCTCTGTCTGTCTGCCTGTCTCTCTCTCTCTCTCTCTCTCTGTCTGTCTCTCTCTGTCTCTGTCTGCCTCTCTCTCTCTCTCTCTCTCTCTCTCTGTCTCTGTCTGTCTGTCTGCCTGTGTGTGTGTGTGTCTCTCTCTCTCTCTCTCTCTCTCTCTCTCTCTCTGTCTGTCTGTCTCTCTACCCCTCTCTCTCCGGCTGTAGTATTAGTTGTGCCCTTCAAAGCTTTTAGCTTTGCTCTGCTGTCCCCTAATGTCCATCTGTCCTCTACACTTTAAGCACAAATTCCTACGACAACTTTTGAAAAACTCACTTATGTGCATGCCTGCGTGTGTGCGTGCATACGTGTGTGTGTGTGTGTGTGTGTGTTGTGCGTGTGCACGTCCTCTAACTGTGCCCTCCTTGTAGAAAGAGTAATGCAGCAGGATGCTGCTGTAGCAGGGACGTGGCTGCAGGCTTTCAGGGCCATACATTGTCATTGTCAAGATGCCTGAGTAAACACACACACACACACACTCACACAGTGCAAGTGTGTTGACATGATGTGAAGTCAGTGACTTGAAAGGGCCGTTAACGATTTATAGTTAAACACACAGCGTGCTGACTAAAAAAAAAGCCCATTTTAGAGGACGTCTGTTGACATGAGGTCAGTAGCTGTACTGACATTTTACCTGGGATGTTTAAGTGCTCCTTCCATATTTCCTCTCCTTTAAATGAATTGCATTTATATTGCGCATTTCTAGGAGCAACAGCTGCTCAGAGCTTCGCAATCGATGAATGCCTCACATTCACCCATGCACGCACGCACACACACCGATGGCGGTGAACACCATGCAAGGTAACAACAAGGATTAGTGTCTTGCTCGGGGACCCCTTAACATTTTTGCGAGGAGGAGCCGAGAATCGAACCGGCAACCCTCCAGCCACCAGATGACCCCTTGTACCTCCTGAGCCACGGTCGCCCTCCCTCTCTCGCCGTCCTCACAAGAGAGACAGCAGTGGATCGATGTGGATTAGGTGGGCGGGGCTAAGAGCAGGCGTGGCACAGCACCATCTGCTGTCGTCATCAGAACCTGTGCTGATGGCACTGAACATCTTGTCCTCTTTTAATGGGTTACGCTATTGGCAGATTTATTGACCCCCCCCCCCCACTTCTGTGTAAGCTGGGGCTAATGGATGTCTTTCTTTGAAAGCTGGCTGATGTGTTTTGCTTGGTGCAGGTTATTATAATTGGGGGTAATTTGAGACATTTTAAGGCAGGTGACTTGTGTCCCCTGTCTGATGGACTGAATGGTCAAAAGAGCAAAAAACAAAGGCCTGTATTCCTCATTGTTGCTGTTTCTTGAATCATAAACTGTGACTCTCTCATATGAGTCAAGTCAATTTTATCTGTGTAGCCCAATACCGCAAATTACAAATTACCCTCAGGGGGGCTTTACAGCAACACAACATCAAGTCCTTAGACCCTCACATCGGATGAGGAACAACTCCCTAAAAAAACCTTTAACGGGGGGGAAAATAGGAAGAAACCTCAGGGAGAGCAACAGAGGGGGGAGCCCTCCCCCAAGATGGACAACGTGCAATGGATGTTGTGTTTACACAATTTACACAATACAACGCCGAAAGAGGATGACAGAATTATAATGGAATTGTGAGATATATGAAGAAGATGATGAGGAGGAGGCCAAGCGGTGTCCACATGCCACCAGAGCAGCCCAGGACCTGAACCGTGGGACCAGCATCACTATGTAGACCTGACAGGAGGACAGACTACACGTGCACACAGGGGAGACTCACATCACACCGCTCACATACACGGGAGAAGGGACAAGAAAAGACATGAGTCACACGTCCGAGAGAGAGGAGGACACAACGCTGAAACAGGATAACAAAATCCTATAGATTTATAAAGAATGTGATGTGGAGGATGCCAAGCAGTGTCCAGGTGGGGACCGCCATCACCATGGAGACCTGGGAGGAGGACAGCCTACATGTGCACAAAGCGGAGACTCACATCACACCAGTCACACACAGAAAAAGAAAGGAGAAGACATCATTCAGAGAGAGAGAGAGAGAGAGAGAGAAGACGCGAGAGAAGAGAAGAGTTGCGGTAATCAATAATCTATACTCTATAATGTCGTCGGCAGAACGGTGCTTGGTAAATTCATTGAGACAGAACCCGACCCGCCATGCAGTACAGGTTGTGAAGTGTTCAATTTAAAGGTAGCTAATTGTAGGTTAATGCACAGAGACGAGTTTTGAGTTTGGATTTAAAGGACAGGACAGACTCTGTCTGACGGCAGGTAGTGTCCACTGATGCTGGGGTTCAACGGTTTCTTGCGTTCTCTCTCCCAGATGGGCTTTATTCATTGGATAGGTGTACGTGCAAATCCTCTTTTTACATGGGTTTGAACGCTGGTGTCCCCCTGCCCCCTTTTTCTCCCCAATTGTACCTGTCCAGTTACCCTTCTCTTTCAAACCGTCCCGGTCGCTGTTCCACCCCGTCTGCCGATCCGGGGAGGGCTGCAGACTACCACATGCCTCCTCTGATACATGTGGAGTCGCCAGCCGCTTCTTTTCACCTGACCGTGAGGAGTTTCGCCAAGGGGACGTAGCGCGTGGGAGGATCACGCTATTCCCCCCAGTTACACCCCCCCCCCCCGAACAGGAGCCCCGACTGACCAGAGGAGGCGCGAGTATAGCGACCAGGACACATACCCACATCCGGCTTTCCACCCGCAGACATGGCTAATTGTGTCGGTAGGGATGCCCGACCAAGCCAGAGGTAACATGGGGAATCGAACTGGCGATCCCCGTGTTGGTAGGCAATGGAATAGACAACTGCACTACCCAGATGCCCAACTCTGGTGTTTTTAGTGATGTTTTAATAAATGGGTTGCTGTGCCCTCATCGTCCGACGATCTGTGTCCGTGCCTGTGGCGGCCTAGATAGCATCCGGATGTGGGCCACTTCCGGCCCTGACAACATGGATGTCAGCCTGAAGTGGCCCACACGTATACTAGCAAATATGGCCCAAATATGCCAAATCAAATGTGGGCCTTTTTTGGCAAAGATGCGGTGCTCTGGGCAACATGTAATCTGGATGTGACCCTGAAGTGGCCCGTGTGGTGAATGGTGAATATGGCCCAAATATCTCAGAACAAATATGGGCCACCTTTGGCAAATATGTGGCACATGCGGCATCGCTATGGCTTGGTTCTGGCCCAGATCTGGCAAACAGGAGCGGACCGCCCAAATGGCATCATTCTACTCGGTATGTGGGCCGGATGAAAGTGTCAGCGTGGGACGGGTCTGGGCCACAGCAATTTTGCTATCGGGCGGGGGCAGGTCACGGCAGCCTATTGCCACACTGGTCCATTTCGTTTTCATCACGGACTTTAAAAAGCAAAACGACAAACTTAGCTGCTACGTCCATCATCAGCGCTGGAACAATATGCCGACCTCGGTGCTCAGAAGCGAATGTGAAACAGCTCACAGTCACCTTTACTGATAAATGTGCTAGAGTCTTATTCAATCAAAGCAACATGTTGGCCTTGGTCTTGGCAACGTTTCGGCATGTAATTATGACTCCGTGTCATTCTGCAATTTTTTTTTTTTAAAAAGTCAGATTTTTAACAGTTTTTGGGGGGGTTACACATCAATGACATTTTTCTAAGCTATGTGGTTATGTCATGCATCAAAATGAGAAAATATTTTATTTCCAGTATTGACGTTAACATTCCCGCTATTCATGCATTTGAGTCCTAGGATTCTACAGACGCTTGTATGTGAATCAGATGTTGTGAATTCGTCTTGTGTCGGGTCATAAAGTTGCAGGCAGTTTTGCAGAGCACGCACGAGCACAAACGACAGTCAATCAGGACCTTTCCGGCGGGTTTCATTTTCGACGATGACATCACCTCCCATTTTGTGTTTCTGTCATTTTCCCTTTTTTTGTCCTGTATTTCGCTCAAGTTCGACTTCAACTTTATTGTCATGTGTATTGAATATAGTGAAATTCTTGTGCTCTCGCTCTCTTTGCCTTCACACAAAGGACACAAGGACACCATCCTAAAAAAATAACACTACACACTTACATAGACAGTGTACACAGATTTCATACATTCTATTGACAGTATAGAAAAGTACACAATAGCACAACAATGTAAGGTTGTGCTATTAGGGTGCATATGTGTGCGTCAGATGTTCAGCAACCTGACTGCCTGTGGATGGAAGCTATTACTGAGATGGGTGGTGCGTGAGTCGATGCTCCGGTAATGATTTCGAGATGGAAGGAACGAGAACAGAACATGAGCGGGGTGGCTGGTGTCCTTAATGATGTTTTGGGCTTTTCTTTTGCAGCGAGTGGTGTCAAGACGCTCTCGATGGTACTGCAGTAAAAAAGTTCAGAAGCGTTTTGGTACTCATACCAAAATTCTTGAGACACCTCAGAAAATACAGTCTCTGCTGTGCCTTCTTCAGGATGCAATGCTGAGAGACCATGTGAGGGCATCTGATGTGTAAACCGAGAAATCTAAAACTGTCCACGATTTCAAAAGATGACTCATTGATGGAAATAGGGATGTCATTTCCTCTGATCATTCTAAAGTCAACAATAGTTTATTTTGTCTTACTGACATTTAGAGAGAGGTTGTTATAATGTCACCATATCGTTAAAAGCTTCCACTTCCCAGCGTCCGGGTAGCGTAGCGGTCTGTTCCGTTGCCTACCAAAATGGGGATCAGCGGTTCGAATCCCCGTGTTACCTCCGGCTTGGTCGGGCGTCCCTACAGACACCATTAGCCGTGCCTGCGAGTGGGAAGCTGGATGTGGTTATGTGTCCTGGTCTCTGCACTAGCGCCTCCTCTGGTCGGTCGGGGCGCCTCTTCGGGGGAAGGGGGAACTGGGGGGACTAGCGTGATCCTCCCACGTGCTACGTCCCCCTGGTAAAACTCCTCAATGTCAGGTGAAAAGAAGCGGCTGGTGACTGTAAGTATCAGAGGAGACGTGGTAGTCTGCAACCCTCCCCGGATTGGCAGGGGGGGTGGAGCAGCAACCAGGATGGCTCGGAAGAGTGGCATAATTGGCCAGATACATTAGTGAGAAAAAGGGAGAAACTGTAATAACTAAATAACTAAATAAATAAGAAAAAAGCTTCCACTTCCCTCCTATAGGCCCTCTCATCACTGTGGTGTCATCTATGAATGTAACGATGCCGTCGTTGTCATATTGGGCAACACAGTCGTGTGTAAACAGACTATAAAATAGGGGACCGCGACAGCAGCCCTGAGGCACGCCGGTCCCTAAGCACTAATGTGAATGAGTATGTTTTACCTATTCTCACAGTCTGGGGCCTGCCTGTCAGGAAATCAAATGGCCACTTACACAGAGAGTTGCCCTGAGCAATACCTCAGCTTCAACACCAGTTGGGGTGGTGCAGTTATGTTGGAAGCAGAGCTGTAGTCGATAAACAACATTCTCGTTATGGTCGAAGTTTGTGTATATTTCTTGCAGTGTTTTTTTTCTTCCTTTTCTCGTATTGTTCGCTCCAGACTCCATCTTTTGTACAGTTTGTGGAAAGCTTAACAAAAGTTAGCAAAAGAAAAATTACAGCCAGCTCTCTTTCTCCATCTCTCTCTGTCTCTCTCTCACATAGACACTAACAAACACACACAAATACTAACGTACAGCAGAGATTGCTCCCCAACTCTTTCACATCGGATTTTTGTTATTTTGCATTGCTTTCACTGCGTCTTCACACTGTAGTAAAGACACGGAAGGTGCCAGACTCGATCCTCCCTGACCTTACTGCGCCCCCACCCCTCCCTTGTGAACGCCTACTGTGTCTTCACGTCCTCAAGGACGGCGAGCAGTCATTAAACCATGAAATTACGTCGAGGTGGAAGAAGCACGCCAACCTCCCTTCAGGCTGCACGACTGTTGTCTTTTTGTATAGTGTGTCTTTGTGTGGGTTGTGGTGTTTGACTGTACATCTGCATGTTTGGCGAAGATAAGGGAGGGTGTGTGTGTGTGTGTGTGTGTGTGTGTGCGCGCGCATGCACCCAACATTGTGTTGGTTTCACACTAATATTAAAGCAAAGAATGGAGACATCATGGCTCTCATCTACCCTACCCACTTAATCCCAGTTTTATTGGATAACTTGACACTCTGTGGTGGCTGGGGTCATGAGCTTGCTTTCCACCACAAACACACACACACATACCCACACACACACACACACACACACACAAACATTTGCACGCCGCATGACTCGCCAAGTTCGATCCCCGGGCTTAGCCGGGTGTGGCCTAGCGCGTCGTGGATAGAGGCTAGATCAGGATCGCCTTCTCTATTGTTATAAATCACGGGGGGGAGTCACAGTTGAGCTCCAGGTATTGATGATCAACACCCTGCGATGGCTTTGCTAACTTGGGCCAAAAAGTTTGAGCCAAGTTTTTTTTTCTTGGCTCTAGCATTGAGCGTATGCTTGAGTAGTACTCTTCTTTGTGAATTCAAGTTGCAGTCCCGAGTGTCGT
>JAJHIY020000693.1:35000-37789 GCA_022114975.2 Lampris megalopsis
GCCTCTGCTAGCGAGGTGAATTCATGCGATGACGTCATGCAGAGCTCAACCTTTGACTTGCAAGTTCACGCCGTTAACCATCAGTAAAACTGCCTCAACTGTGTCCACCAATGACGGGGTGGTCGCCAGGAAGTACCCCAAAATGCAGGAAACTCATTTTAGCAGTATGACGTCATCCGTCATGTTTCTTGGTGGCCGAGCTTCCACTATTGCAGGGACACGTGAAAAAATTCAGTCTGCAAATCTCTGGCGTGACCAGGGCCTTAGGACGGGGCCTTAGGACGAGACCTTAGGACGGGGCCTCAGGACAGGGCCTCAGGACGGGGCCTCAGGATGGGGCCTTAGGACAGGGCCTTAGGACGGACTTTAGGACGGACTTTAGGACAGGGCCTTAGGACGGGGCCTCAGGACGGGGCCTCAGGACAGGGCCTTAGGACGGGACCTTAGGACGGGACCTTAGGACGGACTTTAGGACGGGGCCTTAGGACGGGGCCTCAGGACGGGTCCTCAGGACGGGGCCTTAGAACACACTTAGAGACACATTTCAGACTTCACACCAGGCGACTGGGGACAGTCTGTGGAACTGTTCTCTGTGATTCGGGCATGGCCCCTACTTGTGGATCCAGAGACGGTCCCGTCTGCACGTGTTTCGATAGTGTTTTTCCACTTCACGATGTTGTTTTGGTTCTTCGTGACGCTTTTGTTGATCGTCCCACCAGGCAATTTGCATATAACTTGCATATAAACCCATGACGCCAACATAACAAACAAACAAAACAAAACAACAACAACTTTAACTGGCGCTTACACGCCAAGCTGTCAAGAGGACGTCGACCCCAGAAGCTGACAGCTGAATGTACATGTTCTCATCTAGCGGACACGTTGATCCAGAACAGCTTCCGAGACGCTCAGCGTTAGCAGGTCACCCGAGCGGGGCGGCGCTTACTCGGGAGGTACAACAGGCCGTCTGGAGGGCTGCCGGTTCCATCCTCGACTCCACCTGGAAGAAATATTGGAGGTGTCCATGAACACGGCACCAAACCCCCTCACTGCTCCCGATGAGCTGGTTGGTTAGCTGGCATGGCTGACGTCACCATCGGGGTGTGTGTGTGTGTGTGTGTGTGTTTGTTGTAACGATCACGGATGAATAGACTCGCTAGCCCTTGGCTAACGGGTCGAACCCTTTAGTCCAGTGTTTCTCAACCCAGTCCTCAAGGGTCCCCTATCCTGCAGATTTTCATTGTAACCCTGCATAGGTAGCCCTGCTTGTACTTACTCGACCAATCATCTCGCAGCACTTAATTATGCAAGGTGTGCAACGTCTGACAAAATTCATTGCTGATTGGTTGAATAACTACAAACAGGTACCTATTCAGGGTTGCAAAGAAAATATGCAGGATAGGGGGTCCTTGAGGACTGGGTTGAGAAACACTGCTTTAGTCGACTGGTTAGCGTAGTCACCCGTGGTGCGGGAGACAGGGGTTCGCGTCCCGGCTGTGGCGGTTCCTGGTCGCCCCCCCCCCCCCGGAATTCACTACTCTGTGTGTCGTGTGTGTGTGTGTGTGAGTGCGTGTGAGAGTCTGCTGAGGCATTAGTGCTCTGAGTGGCTGCTCGTTTCCCTCTTAGCAGTTGCCGTCAAACGTGCAGCGTGGCGGGTAACAGACACGTGTCCAGCAGCAACTCGATCGTCGGCGCGGCGTCTGTTTGCTCTCGCTCCCAATCGCTGCTCCGCAGGCGGCGGCGGCGGAGCGGTTTGGTTTGTGCTGCTCACACAACAGCCTCCTCGTCCAACCCCCCGCTGCGCCGTTTCATTACCCGCACAGAGGAGTTACAGAACGCTCAAATGGGTTTTGTCAACACACTGCACCCCCCCCCCACACACACTCCCACCCCCCTCCCACCCCTGACTGCCCGGTTTGCCTACGTTGACGAGTTGTGTAATGTGAGTAGAGGAGGAATCAAAACCACAACCTTTCCCCGGCGTGCGGCGACCTCGGTGTTCGTCCATCACCACCATCCGGTTTCGTTTGTTTGCTCTTGCCGGGTTGCGGAAGTTCAGCCGTTTTGATTGGCAGCCGGTTGCCTTGCGCGATTGGCTGGCGTCCCCCGTCCCCCCCCCCCCCCCCCGCCTTCCCTGTGGATGTTTTTTTGGTGTTTTCTGGACGCGTCGCGTCGCCTCCCCGCGTTATCTGGCCTTTCCGCCCCTCATCTGTGTTCGGTGCCACGCGGGGATGCGCATTTGCATGTGAATTGCTTTTCCCGCGCATCTGTATGCGGGGGCGGCGATAGAACGCCCGCGTGAGCGTCTGATGGGAGAAAGGCGTTCTTTTCTTTTCTTTTTTCTGTTTTTGCCTTTCATGTCTTCTCCTTTGAGGAGGCAAAAGAGAGAGAGAGACAATAGGTGGAACACGGGCTCCGCTGCTGCAGCGCTGCAGCAGAAACGAGTCACCGGGGGGACAAAAACTTCTGTGTCTGCACGTGTGGAAGTGCATGCACATGGCGCATGCGCATGCACATGCATGTGTGCATCACTCAGCCACGAGGGGTTTGGCTGACGGTTGAGCGGCAGGGACAGACCTCCAGGAGCTCCCCTCAGACTTGCGAGCCCCAGCACTCCTCTCTCTCTCTCTTTCTACACCCCCCCCCCATCCTCACCACCTCCTCCTCTTTCTTTTTTCTTTCTCCATAATGTTTGTCCCTGCTCTGCACCTCCCTGTTCTCTCTCTCTCTCTCTCTCTCTCTCTCCTCCACCTTTACTTTCCTCTCTGTGGTAACATCGTCGTGTCGTG
>JAJHIY020001690.1:5000-37752 GCA_022114975.2 Lampris megalopsis
GACAGACAGGTGAGAAGAAGAGAGACAGGTGAGAGACAGACAGATGAGAAGAAGAGAGACGGGGAGAGACAGACAGATGAGAAGAAGAGAGACAGGGGAGAGACAGACAGATGAGAAGAAGAGAGACAGGGGAGCGACAGACAGATGAGAAGAAGAGAGACAGGGGAGAGACAGACAGATGAGAAGAAGAGAGACAGGGGAGAGACAGACAGATGAGAAGAAGAGAGACGGGAGAGACAGACAGATGAGAAGAAGAGAGACGGGAGAGACAGACAGATGAGAAGAAGAGAGACGGGAGAGACAGACAGATGAGAAGAAGAGAGACGGGAGAGACAGACAGATGAGAAGAAGAGAGACAGGGGAGAGACAGACAGATGAGAAGAAGAGAGACAGGTGAGAGACAGACAGATGAGAAGAAGAGAGACAGGGGAGAGACAGACAGATGAGAAGAAGAGAGACAGGGGAGAGACAGACAGATGAGAAGAAGAGAGACGGGAGAGACAGACAGATGAGAAGAAGAGAGACAGGTGAGAGACAGACAGATGAGAAGAAGAGAGACAGGGGAGAGACAGACAGATGAGAAGAAGAGAGACAGGGGAGAGACAGACAGATGAGAAGAAGAGAGACAGGGGAGAGACAGACAGATGAGAAGAAGAGAGACAGGTGAGAGACAGACAGATGAGAAGAAGAGAGACAGGTGAGAGACAGACAGATGAGAAGAAGAGAGACAGACAGATGAGAAGAAGACAGACAGGTGAGAGACAGACAGATGAGAAGAGGAGAGACAGGTGAGAGACAGACAGATGAGAAGAAGAGAGACAGATGAGAGACAGACAGATGAGAGAGACGGATGTGAGACAGACAGACGAGAGAGAAGGATGTGAGACAGACAGACGAGAGAAAGACAGATGAGAAGAGGAGAGACAGGTGAGCAACCGACAGACTAGAGGGAAAGATGAAAACATGGATGAGAAAGAGACGGATCAGACGGATGAAACGGACGAGAGATGAATGGGAGGAAGGCAGGTGAGAGATGATAGAGGGAGATGAGTGAGACGTGAAAGAGACAGGCGAGATGAAAAAGAGACAGAAGAAAGAGACGGAGGGAGGAAAAATGAGATGAGGACGAGATGGACGCTGTTTTCCGTCAGTCTTTTTTGTTTCTTTAGAGTTTTGAAGCACTGAATAAAGGAAAGACTAAAATGTTGGACAAGCTGCCGAATATCTTTAAGTTTCATTCCTGCAGATGGAAGTGTTTATGAAACAGATGAAGAGAGAGGGGGAGAGAGGGCGGGGGAGAGAGGGCGGGGGAGAGAGCAGTAGGGGGGAGAGAGAGAACAAGAGGGGGGGAGAGAACAAGAGAGAGGGGAAGAGAGCGAGACAGCAAGAGGGAGAGAGAGAGAGGGAGCGAGAGAGGGAGATAGGGAGAGAGAGGGGGGAGAGAACAAGAGAGAGGGGAAGAGAGCGAGAGGGAGAGAGAGAGAGGGAGCGAGAGAGGGAGATAGGGAGAGAGGGGGGAGAGAACAAGAGAGAGGGGAAGAGAGCGAGAGGGAGAGAGAGAGAGGGAGCGAGAGAGGGAGATGGGGGAGAGAACAAGAGAGAGGGGAAGAGAGCAAGAGGGAGCGAGAGAGGATAGGGAGAGAGAGGGGGAGAGAACAAGAGAGAGGGGAAGAGAGCAAGAGGGAGAGAGAGAGAGGGAGATAGGGAGAGAGGGGGTGGAGGGAGATAGGGAGAGGGGGGGAGAGAGAGAGAGGGATAGAGAGAGAGGGAGCGAGAGAGAGAGAGGGGGGAGAGAGGGAGATAGGGAGCGAGAGAGGATAGGGAGAGAGAGGGGGGAGAGAACAAGAGAGAGGGAAAGAGAGCAAGAGGGAGAGAGAGAGGGAGCGAGAGAGGGAGATAGGGAGAGAGGGGGGGGAGAGAGGTTTCACATTTCTCTGATATTATTCTAGTCAACCCGCTTCTGCTCTGCAGCCGTTTCCATCATGCTGTCCTGCACACTGGGCGACTGTTTAATTGCTTCACACCAGCTATTGAACGAGCACCCGATTTGCATTTTATGTGATTCCATCTTTTATCTCTTCATTTCCCTCACTTCTCAAAAATCTGCTTAAACATGTTGACGGGAGCGGCGCCCGAGAGGGCAGCGGGGCAGACGTCAAGACAAAGGATGTTTTTGGGGGGGTCTCGGCTTGTTGAATGTTGAGAGAGCAAAGAAGAGGCGCAGGGAGAAAAGATGGAGGAAGGGACGGAGGAAGGGACGGAGGAGAGGACGGAGCGACGCTGATATTTCAATACAGGCGCCACAACGACTGCTCATCTTTGGTCACTTCAAAAAGAAACAAGTCCAGATCCTGCACAGTCCCGCGGCGCTCCCGTCCCAATTTAGTCAACTTGTCTCTGAGCGCCATCAGAGGATGGTGGCGTGATGTGTGATAATTAGCAGCCGAAGTGTGAAGCTTGATTGTTAAAAGTTGGAATCTCGCAACAATCCAGCTTCCCTGTGGTTTTCCCGGCGCTGCCGGGAGAACGGAGGGACTCGTAGGAAGCCATGTTTCCCGGTGACGAACAGGCGTCACTGTATACCGGAGTTGGTCCCATCCCCGATACCGACGTAATTCACTCGTCGTTTATCGGACTGACATTACCGACCCGGGACCGTTCCAGATTCCAAAGTCTGGCGTTTTTATGAGTTATGACTATGTAATAAATATGTAATAGATAAAGATGAGGTAATGCGGTTTTTTGGCCCATGTGAGTTCAGGTAGTCAGAAGGGTTTTGAGCGTGGCGACGTGGGAAACAAGCGCTTCACTTGTCCACATAGAGAGCAGGAAGCGGAGGATCTGGAAGCCGCTGACCAAGCGGCTGAAGCGGGGGGAGGGGGGAGTAGCAAGGAGGCGGGGGGAGGAACGAGGCCAATGGCCACGGGGGAAACAAGTGAAACCCCACAGAATGTAGACCTGGAGTCTCTTAGACTACGTAGTAACTTGGAGAAAGACAATGTGCGTAGAGGGTGTAGTAACTGTATCAGAGGGACCCGGTGTGACTGGATCTAGTGCTGCGTGCTTAACCCAGGCAGGAGGTGCAGAGTGACAGGCAGGAGGCACAGAGTGATGGGCAGGAGGTGCAGAGTGATGGGGAGGAGGCGCAGAATGACAGGGAGAAGGTGCAGAGTGATGGGCAGGAGGTGGAGAATGATGGGGAGGATGTGCAGAGTGGTGGGCAGGAGGTATGGAGTGACAGGCAGGAGGCGCAGAGTGAGGGGAAGGAGGTGCAGAGTGAAGGGCAGGAGGTGCAGAATGGCGGGGAGGATGTGCGCAGGTGCAGATTGAAGGGCAGGAGGTGGAGAATGACAGGGAGGAGGCGCAGAATGACAGGGAGGAGGTGCAGAGTCACGGGCAGGAGGTGGAGAATGACGGGGAGGATGTGCAGAGTGGCGGGCAGGAGGTGTGGAGTGACAGCAGGAGGCGCAGAGTGAAGGTTAGGAGGTGCAGAATGGAGGGGAGGAGGTGCACAGCTGCAGATTGAAGGGCAGGAAGTGCAGAATGACAGGGAGGAGGTGCAGAGTGAAGGGGAGTAGGTGCAGAGTGATGGGGAGGAGGCACAGAGTTATGGAAAAGAGGAGCAGAGAGACAGACAGGAGCTGCAGAGTGAAGGGCAAGAGGTGCAGAGTGATGGGAAGGAGGTGCAGAGTGATGGGGAGGAGACAGAGTTATGGAAAGGAGGAGCAGAGTGATGGGCAGGAGGTGCAGAATGACGGGGAGGAGCTGCACAGGTGCAGATTGAAGGGCAGGAGGCGCAGAGTGAAGGGCAGGAGGAGCAGAATGATGCAGGAGGTGCAGAGTGAAGGGCAGGAGGCACAGATTGACGGGCAGGAGGGACAGAGTGACGGACAGAAGGGACAAGGTGATGGGCAGGAGGCACAGAGTGATGGGCAGGAGGCGCAGAGTGACAGGCAGGAGGTGCAGAGTGACGGAGGAGGCACAGAGTTATGGAAAGGAGGATCAGAGTGACAGACAGGAGGTGCAGAGTGATGGGCAGGAGGGACAGAGTGACGGTCTGGAGGCGCAGAGTGACGTGCAGGAGGGGCAGAGTGACGGGCAGGAGGGACAGATTGACAGGCAGGAGGCGCAGATTGACGGGCAGGAGGGACAGAGTGACGGACAGGAGGGACAAGGTGATGGGCAGGAGGCACAGAATGATGGGCAGGAGGGGCAGAGTGACAAGCAGGAGGTGCAGATTGACAGGCAGGAGGGACAGATTGACGGGCAAGAGGCGCAGATTGATGGGCAGGAGACGCAGTGTGGTGGGCAGGAGGGACAGAGTGACGGGCAGGAGGTGCAGAGTGACTGGGGGGAGCCGGTGGCTGACTTGTCACCGAGAGCCAGGAGAAGGAGGATGAGGAGGAAGTGGAGAAGGATGGTGAGTCAGAGGGCACGGATAACAGATTCCCAGCGCCCAGCCGGTGAGCTGCGCCCGCTGCAGGAGGAGACGCGTGTGTTTCTGGACGACTCCTTTGGCAGGTGTGGCAAAGTCGTCGGTTATTTTCTGGACAGCGCGGCAGAAACGTGGCGGTTGATTTATTGGCTGAAAAACGAAAAGCGGTTTTGTGTCAGAAAGCCTTAAGAAAGAAAAAGCACATTTTCACGAGATAGGGAAGGACACTTAAGGACAGAAACGAACTAATAATTAATGAATCGCAGCGTTATTTTCTTTCTATCCGCCGTGTTTCTTTGTTTCACTGATTTTCATCTTTTCCCTCATCCGACCCAAAGTCGCGGGTCTTTACATGGAGGGAGGGCGGGAGAGGCGGGTGAGAGCGCCACTGTTGGATATCATTTTCCTTCCAGAACCGCACGCACACTGGACTCGTGAAGAACCGCCGCGTTTACAATCTCCCATCACTTTATCAGTAGGGCTGTGTACTGACGAGGATGTGGCGATACGCTACGTATCACGATACAGGGGTTAAAGTTCAATCACGATACAGGGGTTGAAGTTCTATCATGATACAGGGGTTAAAGTTCAATCATGATACAGGGGTTAAAGTTCAATCACAATACAGGGGTTAAAGTTCAATCACGATACAGAGTTACCGTTCAGTCATGATATAGGGGTTAAAGTTCAATCACGATACAGAGTTACCGTTCAGTCACGATACAGGGGTTAAAGTTCAGTCACGATACAGAGTTACCGTTCAGTCATGATATAGGGGTTAAAGTTCAATCACGATACAGAGTTACCGTTCAGTCATGATATAGGGGTTAAAGTTCAATCACGATACAGGGGTTAAAGTTCAATCATGATACAGGGGTTACCGTTCAATCACGATATAGGGGTTAAAGTTCAATCACGATACAGGGGTTAAAGTTCAATCATGATACAGGGGTTACCGTTCAATCACGATACAGGGGTTAAAGTTCAATCATGATACAGGGTTACCGTTCAATCACGATATAGGGGTTAAAGTTCAATCACGATACAGGGGTTAAAGTTCAATCACGATACAGGGGTTAAAGTTCTATCACGATACAGGGGTTACCGTTCAATCACGATACAGGGGTTAAAGTTCAATCACGATACAGGGGTTAAAGTTCAATCACGATACAGGGTTACCGTTCAATCACGATACAGGGGTTAAAGTTCAATCACGATACAGGGGTTACCGTTCAATCACGATACAGGGGTTAAAGTTCAATCACGATACAGGGTTACCGTTCAATCACGATATAGGGGTTAAAGTTCAATCACGATACAGGGGTTAAAGTTCAATCACGATACAGGGGTTACCGTTCAATCACGATACAGGGGTTAAAGTTCTATCACGATACAGGCTTACCGTTCAATCACGATATAGAGGTTAAAGTTCAATCACGATACAGGGGTTAAAGTTCAATCACGATACAGGGGTTAAAGTTCTATCACGATACAGGGTTGCCGTTCAATCACGATATAGGGGTTAAAGTTCAATCACGACATAGGGGTTAAAGTTCAATCACGACACAGGGGTTACAGTTCAATCACGATATAGGGGTTAAAGTTCAATCACGATACAAGGGTTGAAGTTCAATCAGGATACAGGGGTTAAAGTTCTATCACAATACAGGGTTACCGTTCAATCACGATACAGGGGTTAAAGTTCAATCACGATACAGGGGTTAAAGTTCTATCACGATACAGGGTTACCGTTCAATCATGATATAGGGGTTAAAGTTCAATCACGATACAGGGGTTACCGTTCAATCACGATACAGGGGTTAAAGTTCAATCACGATACAGGGTTACCGTTCAATCACGATACAGGGGTTAAAGTTCAATCACGATACAGGGTTACCGTTCAATCACGATACAGGGGTTAAAGTTCAATCACGATACAGGGTTACCGTTCAATCACGATACAGGGGTTAAAGTTCAATCACGATACGGGGTTAAAGTTCAATCACGATATAGGGGTTACCGTTCAATGCATCGCGACATATTGCGATACTGTAAGAAAGGTGATATATTGCGATATATTGTGTTCTTTGTGCTCATGCTACTACTTCCTGTCTCAGTTCACGTTGTTGCGTTGGGGTGGAAGAGTCAGATGGCTGAAGATAGATTACACCACTGTTATCCAGCGGCCGTGGGGTTACACACAACACAAAATGCTTGTCACAAAGCTTTACATGCAAACAATTAAAATATTTTGGTTTTGAGAGCCGATACAGTATCACTAAAGATAATATCGCGATGCTCGAGTGTATCGGTATTTTCTTACACCCCTAGTCATCAGGTTGTTACCACAGTTTGGTGTAACCGCTGCTTGCTGAGTGAGTGATGCAAACACACACATGGGGACAGGGTCGGGCCTGCCAGGCTGGACAGGATGGAGACCAACAGGCACCTTCCAAATTTGGGTTTCAGAACCGGATCGGAACCGGAAAAAAGTGGATCGGTGCATCTCTACTGCGTGCGGCTCAGAGATGTGTCTTGACCTCTGACTGACCTTTGACCTGAAACAAGAGAAATAGAGAAAGAGTTTCACTGTGTCGGCGTGTTTCACCCATCAGAACCAATTATCATCATCATGTATGAGAGAGAGACAGGGAGAGAGAGAGAGACAGACAGACAGACGAGAGAGCGAGAGGATGCAGACTAAAGGGGGAGGAAAGCGGGAACTGGCACAGGAATCTGAGGTTTTTGGACCAGTCAGAAGAGATCTGTGTGTGTGTGCGTGCATGTGTGTGTGCATGTGTGTGCGCGTACGCTCCAGGGATTGTGTGTTGGTAGGAAGCATCAGGCTTTGTTCACCTAGGTCATCATTACTCAAAACAGTTTAAAGGTGCTGACCTCCGCTGACCTTTCACCCCCAGCACAGGAAGCTGCTGCTGCTGGTTTAGTCATTTATGTTTTAGAATCAGAAAACTGTACAACCCCGTCTACACCTGGTGACGCTGTCTGGTTGGGAAAAGAGCATGTTACTAGAAGGTGATCAAGACTTACCCAGTAAAGTGTGTGTGTGTGTGTGTGTAAAGCTGTACAGTGTGTAAAGCTGTACAGTGTGTAAAGCTGTACAGTGTGTAAAGCTGCACAGTGTGTATTGTAATGCTGTACAGTGTGTAAAGCTGTACAGTGTGGGGAGAAAATATCCCCCAGCGAGTGGAAACACGCACACATCTCCTACTGAAGAGTGTGTTTACAGCTGATTCTGTGATTTTTCGTCCTTGATAAATGTTTATGTTCTCCATGTGTCTGATGGAGTCAGGCTCCATAACACCACCAGTCATCTTCACCATGGCTGGAGACACTCTCCGGTCTCCGTATACCACTGTTGAGATGTTTTGACCAGGTAGGATGAACACTGGTGCAGTGGAAAAAAAGACTGAGACGTGATGCTGATGTGTCCATGACAACCAACATGACTGTACAACAGTGTTCCATATAGTGGGAGGTAGTTTGTAATACATCAGACTGTCTGTGTTAGCTTTGGTCCCGGGATCCATTTTTACAAGGGTGGAACTGTTTACTGCTGAGCTGACGGCACACCAGCCACAATGGCTGCTACACCTGGTTTGTAGTCCTGCTACACCTGGTTTGTAGTCCTGATAAACCTGGTTTGTAGTCCTGATACACCTAGTTTGTAGTGCTAGTACATCTGGTTTGTAGTCCTGATAAACCTGGTTTGTAGTCCTGATACACCTGGTTTGTAGTCCTGATACACCTAGTTTGTAGTCCTGATACACCTGGTTTGTAGTCCTGATACGCCTGGTTTGTAGTCCTGATACACCTAGTTTGTAGTGCTAGTACATCTGGTTTGTAGTCCCAGAACATCAGAGTCAGCAGGTCTGTTTCTCTCCTACATCCACTATATCACAACACTGTCCTACTGGAAGACTGACTGTCTGTCCAACATCGCCTCCACCTTTATAATGGAGGAAATTAACACTGACTAATGGAGAAAAAATCGCAGATTTCAGCTTTAACTCCCCAAACTCTGGCATGAGCCTCTCCCGGCACGCTAAACCGCTGGTCGTTCACGGCAAAATGATTCTGTTTCTGGTGCCTCCGAGTCAACAAAGACATGTTCAGGTGTTTCTTTACCATTTTTTGTGATGGCGGTACACAGACCTGTTCCTCTCCCACCCACTCGCATCTGCACAGAGAACAGGATGAGCCTTGTGCACCACGCCGACTACCCGGGTGTCCCAAGTGTCACCGGAAAGACAGTGATGGAAACCGTACATGATCCAGATAACATGATGCCCACTGACGACAGGATGGTACCAGCTGTAAATGAGGTCTGGACTTTATTCAGATGTGGTGCAGGATCTCAACAGGGATCTCAACAGCACAGGCCGTAGAGACGGGCACCAAACACAGCTAGGATTGGTTAAATATGATTATAAATATAAATTATAAATATCCATCCATCCATTATCCAAACCACTTATCCTGCTCTCAGGGTCGCGGGGATGCTGGAGCCTATCCCAGCAGTCATTGAGCGGCAGACGGGGAGACACCCTGGACAGGCCGCCAGGCCATCACAGAGGTCGGACACACACATTCACACCTAGGGACAATTTAGTACGGCCCATTCACCTGACCTACATGTCTGTGGACCGTGGGAGGAAACCCACGCAGACACGGGGCCAACACGCAAACTCCACATGACAACCGGGACAACCCCCAAGGTTGGACTACCCCGGGGCTCAAACCCAGGACCTTCTTGCTATGAGGCGACCGCGCTAACCACTGCGCTAGCGTGCTGCCTTACTCATTTCATGTGTTGCGGGAAAAGCACTTTAATCAAGCTTGAGACAGACACCTTGGATAAAATGGGTAGGAGCTCGAGACCCACTTGATGCAGGGTTGATTCGAATACGGGTCTGTACGTTAATTAGGGCGGTAATTAAAAAGTAGAGAGCGTCATTACTCCGAGTGCTCTTGTTATCGGGATGGGTGAAACGCGGAGAAGAATTTCCCTTCGGGGATCAATAGAGTATATGAAAATCAGAATGAAGGCACCCTCGTCCCCCCGAATAACGGCCCGACAACAGAGACAGCTAATCACTTCTGTCTGGCTAGTGTGAGACTACTTATGATGCACACACACATTTTCCAACCCATATAAGATTATGTTGTGTGTCACTAGCTGTGTGTGTGTGTGTAGAAATGTCAATCAGAAACTACACAGAGAGCCCCCCTGCCAACGGAGAGGTTATCTGAGCTGAAATGTGAGACTTTCAGATGTCATTTCCATCTCTTGTCACCCTTTGTCTCTTCATCAGCACATGAACCTTTCCCTTCCTGTCTCAAGTCAGACTTCAGACCCTTCAGCTGCGACAAATCATCTGAGAGCGGCTCGCCGACAACACAGCCCCCGTTCTCTGGTTCACATAACATCCTGCCGCGGGGGCCCGCCCGTCGCTTTCGTGCCCAGCTTTGTTTTAAAACGAAACAGCTTTTTAGAGATGGCAGCACGGCGGCGCAGTGGACGCCCCACAGCATTCGAGCCCCGGGGTAGTCCAGCCTCGGGGGTCGTCCCGGGTCGTCCTCTGTGTGGCGTTTGCATGTTCTCCCCGTGTCTCTGTGAGTTTCCTCCGGGGGCCTCCGGTTTCCTCCCACAGTCCAAAGACATGTAGGTCAGGTGACTCGGCCGTTATAAATTGTCCCTAGGTGTGAATCCCGCGACTCTGGGAGCAGGATAAGCGGTTCGGATAATGGATGGATGGACGGATAATGGATGGATGGACGGATAATGGATGGATGGACGGATAATGGATGGATGGACGGATCTTTTTCGAGTGAATGTCTCAGAATACGTCTAAAATCGGATAGTTAGTTATGACCTGGTAAACTAGACAAACGGACCCCCCCCCCGCCACTGCCGTCAGTTCACCAGCTTCGGCTGGCAGTCAGTCTGACACAGTTTACTCTGGTACTCCACCCATCCATCCATATACACATACACAACACACACAACACCTACATGAAAAAATATATGCGTATACTCACAGTGGATATAGAAGGTCTACACGGCCCTGTTAAAGCGGCAGGTTATGTGACGTACAAAAAATGAAACCAAGATCAATCGTGTGGGAACTTTTTCCACTGTTTTAAATTGCAGCCTATAAAAATATGGTGAAAAAAAATTAATTTGAAAAACAAATCGCGGCCCGGCGGTGCAGTGGTTAGCGCCGTCGCCTCACGGCAAGAAGGTCCTGGGTTCGAACCCGGGGGGGTTGTCCGACCTGCCGCCTTTCGTGCTGCGCCTGGGGACCAACTCCAGTTCTTTTCCCATTGCCTTGCTCAGGGGCACAGACAGGAGCGCTAACCCTGACACGCTTGTTTCTTTTGGCGGTGGGGGAAACCGGAGCACCCGGGGAAAACCCGCTGCAGACACGTGGAGAACATGCAAACTCCGCACAGAGGATGACCTGGGATGACCCCCCCCCCCAAGGTTGGACAACCCTGGGGTTCAAACCCCAGGACCTTCAAACGCCATAGTTTAACCGTTCATCAACGTTGGAGGTCTTGCGCTGATAAACACGGCATTAGCTAGCTTTGTGGCTAAGCTAATTTAGCATTGGACAGCGTTCTAAGCTGCTGTAAGCGAGGCTTATCTAGGCTAGGAGAAGTGATGAGGGATATGTATTGTTATTTAAGTAATGTATTTCACGTGACAGGTATCAGCTTACCGTGAACGCGGAAGAGCTCCGTCGTGGGCCCCCCTGCTCCACGCTGCTCGGGTGGGCCGGTTGGTGGCGTACCAAATACGTGTGTTGCCAACGCTGAAGTTGCAAACTACACAACCACAACACTCATAACACGGTGGAAGGATCCATCTTCAGTCTCTCGTTTCTTTTTTTAACCCATTATGACCCAAGGTACCCTCTAAAAAACCATTATAAAACCTAAGGCGTTGTTGGAAAATGACCTCCTAAAACCTGAGGGTTTTCCGAGAAACCCGACAGGATTGTCAGTGTTCACCAAAATTTCCCTGCTTCTGTAGCGGATCAAAACAGGAAAACCATCTGAGAGCTTAAACCTTTGGCTGTAATTGGAAATGACTGCCTTTGCCCTAATGTTCATTAACATTAAAAACAAAACAATTAAACAAAAAAATATGGACTCCTGCAAACTCACTGAAATCCTCCTCCTCCTCCTCCTCCTCCTCATCTGGGTCTGAATTGTCTGATTCGTTGTTGTTTTGGTCCTCAGAGTAACTGCTGTACTCGGCATCCATGTTGCCCCCCATGCCCAGGTCGTCAGCCGTGGTCACTGTCCGAAGCGCAACTGTAAAGACGTTCTTGCAGCCCACGCGGAGGCTAGGGGGCTAGGACGGGCTAAGAGCTCTGGAAAAGCAAAAAAAAAATAAAATCCCAAAATGCATTTCACCTTCCCCATGTGTATTTCCATGAATCATGATGCATTTCATCGGTCGCGTGTCTTGAAAACGATGACATCGTCTAAAAGGAGCACCCGCTCTTAACGGGTTGTTGTTTATCGGCCATTATAAACGCCGATACCGATTTCTCTGCAGTTAGCTCATATTGACCGATAATATCGGCACATCGATTTATCGGTTGGGCTCTAATGCATACATCAATCAATCAATCAATCAGTACAACTCATACCCTGGGCATCACATGAGTCTAGATCGTATTGGCAGTAGCTCAATTCCAGATGTTGGGGCTTCTAGCGGGCGATCTGTCCAACACAAGGCCTCCTCTAGGTTCACAGCAGAGAAACCGACACTTGAGAGGTTTGAGGTTTGGTTCTTTGTGCTTTTATTTCCACCGACTTGAGTCCATTTGTAGTTTCTGTGTCCATCTCAGGCGTCCGGGTAGCGTAGCGGTCTATTCCATTGCCTACCACCACAGGGATCGCCGGTTTGAATCCCCATGTTACCTCCGGCTTGGTTGAGCATCCCTACAGACACAATTGGCTGTGTTTGCGGGTGGGAAGCCGGATGTGGGTATGCGTCCTGGTCGCTGCACTAGCGCCCCCTCTGGTCAGTTGGGAGGGGAAGGGGAACTGGGGGGGGGAATAGCGTGATCCTCCCACGCGCTACGTCCCCCTGGCGAAACTCCTCACTGTCGGGTGAAAAGAAGCGGCTGGCGACTCCACATGTACGGGAGGAGGCGTGTGGTGGTCTGCAGCCCTCCCCGGATCGGCAGAGGGGGCGGAGCAGCGACCGGGATGAGGCGGAAGAGTGGCCGGATACAATTGGGGAGAAGGGGGGATACAGCGGGGGGGGGGTATGGATTCTCCTCACTGCCTGATCGTTTTAGTCCGGGCTTGAGTCGGACGTGGGTGAAATGTGTCATGTGATGAGGTGCTGCTGCAGCTAAAGTGGCGGTCCTGGTTGTTCTGCTAGACGTTGTGATTATAGATATTAATCAGAACTCTTGATTTTGAGTAGATGTACCAACTGATTTTAAGCATCGTCGGTCCGGACAGCCTCGACAGTTTGGCCCGGCGTCCGAGTCTACGTTAGAGGTACGCGGTTCGGTATCGGCCCGAGCAGCGATGGGAAGCGGACGGTGAAAGGCCGCCGTGGAGTTGTGGAAAGAGTTATGTCATTTTGACGACCGCGGTTTATTTCAGGATCCCCACATCCACGTTCACGTCCGAATATTGCATCGGGCTGTTAAATGCAGGCCGAGTGGCGGAGGCGTCGGGGCTGCAGGTGAGGGAGCGGGGGAGCAGAGGAGGGTTTTACTGGTGGAAGTCTCTCCGGTGGAGGAGCGATGAGGGCCGGATAGGACCGCCAAACACGCTGGTGGAGGTATCGGCTACGTGGGAGAGAATGACTCACCCTCCCCCCCCCCAAAAAAAAAAACCACACACACATGGAAGCAGCTCACGTGTGCCCACACACAGCCACTGGCCAACGCACACAGGTGCATACACGAGGGCTGCTGCGCTAACACGCACACAGATACACACTGGTACAAACAGACACACGCACACATGCACATGCAAAAACGTCAAGTACACACACCCAGCGGTGCATACACATGCATTGGCACTTTGACACAAACACAGATAAACACTGGCACAGCCTCTCAAACACACACACACAAACACACACACACAAATACACACACACAGCTGTAGAGGAGGTGTGTGTAGGCTGGCGTTGTGGTTAGTCAAACAGGAGTCAAGCTCTCCAAGGGTACTGTGGTATGAATACACTAGTGCTGTAACCCAGCAGACACACACATATACACACACACACACACACACACACACACACTCCTCTCTTTGCATTGTTACCTGTGTAGATTTCCACATCACATTTTTCTCTCTGCTGGCTGAGCGATGAGGACGTCTTGCTCGTGGGCTTTGGGTCAGTCGCTGTCTCCAGTGTCACTTCTCACTTCTACGTCTCGGGTTTTATCATGACTTTCCTTAAGGCGTGTAGCAGCAGCCATAATGAAATAACTGCCGATAATGAAATAAGTGCCGATAATGTAGTAATGTTTCCGTTCTTGATGTCGTTAAAGTTCATAATGTAATAACTGCCGATAATGTAATAGTTTCCGTTCTTGATGTCGTTAAAGTTCATAATGTAATAACTGCCGATAATGTAATAGTTTCCGTTCTTGATGTCGTTAAAGTTCATAATGTAGTAACTGTCGATAATGTAATAATGTTTCTGTTCTTAATGTCTTTAAAGTTGATAATGCAATAATGTTTCCGTTCTTGATGTCGTTAAAGCTGATAATGTAATAATGTCTCCGTTCTTAAATGTCACTAAAGTTGATAATGTAATAACTGCCGATAATGTAATAATGTTTCTGTCCTTGATGTCGTTAAAGCTGATAATGTAATAACTGCCGATAATGTAATAACTGCTGATAGTGTAGTAATGTTTCCGTTCTTGATGTCGTTAAAGTTCATAATGTAATAACTGTCGATAATGTAATAATGTTTCCGTTCTTGATGTCGTTAAAGTTCATAATGTAGTAACTGTCGATAATTTAATAATGTTTCTGTTCTTAATGTCTTTAAAGTTGATAATGTAATAATGTTTCTGTTCTTGATGTCGTTAAAGCTGATAATGTAATAATGTCTCCGTTCTTAATGTCACTAAAGCTGATAATGTAATAACTGCCGGTAATGTAATACATTTTCTGAACCAATAACGGAGTAACTGTTACATTGTTGCCTGGTTATTACATTATTAACAGGGTTTAAAAAAGCTCATAAAAATGTATTAACTGAAGCTGATAATGTAATAATGTACTATATCACTTTATTTAAATGTTATTTATTGGCTGCTAGTGTCACACATCCAGGACACTTACCCTTACTGCTGCCTCTTTCAAATAGCTGCTCACAAACTTAATCCCCCCCCCCACACACACACACACACATACACACACACACATGCACACACACCCCTACTCTCTCTAGGCAGTGAGTATTTGTTTTTGGTACGTCATGGTGAGACCTATCTCCAGCCCTGCCTGCTCCGCCTGCTGTTCCTTAAAGGGACATTTCGCTGGTTTTTACGTGGACGTCCAGTCAGTGTTTGGCAGATACAGTCACCCGAAGCAACAAATTCCCCAGTGCGTGCTATACTGACCGAGAAGTTGAGTTCTCCTCATAGCAGAGCCGTGCCGGCAGTGCCTACATGTACCAGGATGCATTGTGAGCGAACTTCCGACACCCGAATCCTTCCAAAACCTGCCCAGCTCGTGGAGGCGGGTATTCTCTGTGGCTCTGTGTACAAAGAATGGCGTCCTAAACTCTTCGCTCTTCTATAAGAAAACCTAAAAACCAAAGTAAATGGGATTGAATTTGATGAGTTTTATCGACATAAAGCATGCCTTCATGTGTATTGTGCCCGGATGCGACAACTACAGAAAGAAGACAGAGGAGGGAGTAAGCCTAAGCTACCACCGATTACCAACAGCTGCTGAATGGTACAAAGAATGGCTCCAAGCGATAAAAAACCCCAAATATGACGAGAACGCCCTGACATCAGTGCTGGGAAATCTTCGGGTGTGCTCTTTGCATTTTGCAGCAGATTACAACACGGACAGATATTTCAACTGTGCAATACTCTGGTGTATATTTGTACTGCATTAGTACTGCATTCATATTCTTCACATGTTTTTACATATTTCTCTTATATTTATATATATGGGGTTCCTCCCACAGTCCAAAGACATGCAGGTCAGGTGAATCGGCCGTGCTAAATTGTCCCTAGGTGTGTGTGTATGTGTGTGTGTGTGTGTGTATTGTAGTATAATGCATGTATTTTTACATATTTTTCTATTTTTCTTATAATTTTAATTATGCTTATATGTACTTTCTCTTCATACGAGAGCAACTGTAGCTTGACCCATTTCCCCTCGAGGATCAATTAAGTATTTCTGATTGAGAGTTCTGATTTTCAGAATCATGTTTGTTGGCCATGTAGGTTTGCACATGGAATTGGACTGCGGTTTTGTGGCTCTCTCAGTGTGACTTAACATAGAATAACACTACAACACAACAATCTTCATATATATACACAAGGATTGACTTATACAGGTGAAATAAGAGGTGATAAGGTACGAGGGTGCAGAGAATATATCAGAGATGCTGAAATAGATGTTAGCAGGTTACTTACGTACATGCCCGAGGTGGATGGACATGACAGAGCGTACCAGTATACGTACAATGTACAGTACAGTATATACAAGATGGGTGAATTTATTTGACAGTGTTAAGCGTTCATTTGAATGACAGCCTGTGGAAAGAAGCTGTTTTTATATCTGGTTGTTTTGGGGTACAGTGCTCTGTAGCGCCTGCCAGAGGGGAGGAGTTGGAACAGGTTGTGACCAGGGATGTGATGGGTCTGCAGTGATGTTGCCTGCCTCTTTCCTGAGTCTGGAGGTGTATACTACGTCCTGAATGGAGGGCAGGCTGGCACCAATGATTTTCTCTGCAGACCAAACTCTTTGTTGTAGTCTGTCCCTATCTTGTTTGGTGGCCGATCCAAACCAGACAGTGATGGATGTGCAGAGGACCGACTGGATTATTGCAGTGTAGAACTGAATCAGCAGTTCCTGAGGCAGGTTGAATTGCTTGAGCTGGCAGAGAAAGTACATCCTCTGCTGGGCCTTGCTGATGATTGTGTCTATGTTGGATGCCCACCTTAGGTCCTGGGAGATTGTAGAACCCAGATATCTGTAGGTTTTCACCGTAGACACTGTGCTGTTGAGTATGGCGGGGGGTAGTGTTGGGGGACTCTTTCTGAAGTCCACTGTCATCTTCACTGTTTTGAGCGTGTTCAGCTCCAGGTTGTTATGGCTGCACCAGAGGGCCAGCTGATCAACCTCCCGTCTATATGAAGACTTTTCACCATCCGGGATATGGCCAATGATGGTTGTGTTGTCTGCAAACTTCAGGAGTTTAACAGACGGGTCTCCTGAGGTGCCATCATTTGTGTAGAGGGAGAAGAGTAGTGGGGAGAGCTCACACCCCTGGGGTGTGCCAGTGCTGATTGTCTGGGTGCTGGATGTGATTTTCCCCAGCCTCACCAGCTCCCTCATGTCTGTCAGAAAGTTTTTAATTCACTGGCAGATGGGGGCCAGTTCAGTGAGGTGGGTGAGTTTGGAGTGGAGGATATCTTGGACGAAGGTGTTGAAGGTTGAGCTGAAGTCCACAAACAGGACCCCTGCATATGTCCCTGAAGACATGTGCAGGGGTGAAGCAGATGTACTGCAGTCCCATGTTGACTGCGTCATCCACTGGCCTGTTTGCTCGGAAGGCAAACTGCAGGGGGTCAAGCAGGGGGCCTGTGATTTGCTTCAGGTGGGCCAACACCAGTCTTGAAGGATTTCATGACCACAGGCATTAGGGCAGTGGGCCTGTAGTCATTTAATCCTGTGATACAGGGTTTCTTGGGGACCGGGATGATAGTGGAGCTCTTGAAGCAGGAGGGGACTTCACACATCTCCAGTGATCTGTTGAGGATCAGTGTGAAAATGTGGGCCAGCTGGTCAGCACAGACTTTCAGACAGGAGGGTGACACGCCATCCAGGCCCGGTGTCTTCCTGGTCTTCTGTCACTGGACGATCTAGTGCATGTCCTCAACACAGATCCTGAGTGCAGCTGGGGGTTCAGTGGGGAGGGCAGAGTGGCTGGCAGGGAGTGCAGTTGGTTATGTATTGTTACTGGAGAGGGTGAGGGGTGTGAAAGTTTTCTTTTTAAACCAGCAGTAAAACCCATTTCAGTCATCAGCCAGTTGACGGTTCCCTGGAGTGTGTGTGTGTGTGTGGGGGGGGTCTCCTGTAGTTGGTAATGTCTTTCAAACCACTCCAGACTGATGATGGGTCGTTGGCAGAGAACCTGTTTTTTAACTTTTCAGAGTAGCATGTTGTTGCCAGTCTGATCTCCTCTGTGAGTGTGTTTCTGGCTTTGTTATACCAGCTCCTATCTCCAGCCCTGTAGGCTTCCTCTTTGGCCTGACGAAGCTGCCTGAGTTTAGCTGTGAACCAGGGCTTATTGTTGTTAGGTACAGGTTTTGGTGGGCACACACGTCCTCACAAAAGCTGATGTAAGTTGTCACTGTGTCAGTAACTTCGTCCAGGTCTGTAGATGCAGCCTCAAAAACCCTCCAGTCAGTGCAGTCGAGGCAGGCCTGGAGCTCCAGTTCTGACTCTTTGGTCCATTTCCTCACAGTTTTAACCACAGGCTTTGCAGATTTTAGTTTCTGCCTGTAAGTTGGGGGAAGATGAATCAGACAGTGATCAGAGAGTCCCAGGGCTGCAACGGGGGACAGAGCGACAGGCGTCCTTTAATATTGTGTAGCAATGATCCAGAGTGTTTTTATCCCTGGTGGGACGTTTAACATGCTGTCTGTGTTTTGGGAGTTCGTGGCTGAGGTTTGCTCTTTTAAAATCCCCAAGGATAATGAGTAGGGAGTCTGGATAGTTGCGCTCCATGTTTGTAATTTGATTAGCCAGGTGTTTTAACGCCTCTCTAACACAGGCCTGGGGTGGGATGTGGAGACCAGCCGGAATAAATGATGAAAATTCCCACGGTGAATAAAGTAGTTTACAGTCAATGAAAAAGGTGTTCAAGTGAGGGGCGCATGATTTCTTCAACACTGTGACATCCGTACACCAACAAAGCATATGCCCCCCCCCCCATTTTTTCCTCGATAGCCCTGTTTCACGGTCCGCCCGGAGGAGTGTACTGTCTGTGATGTGCTCACTAAGCCAGGTTTCAGTGAGACACAGCGTGGCAGATCTAGAAAAGTCTGAGGTTTTTCCGTTAAGGGGTAGCAGTTCGTCCATCTTGTTGGCCAGAGAGCGGACACTCGCCAGGTGGATTGATGGGAGCACGGTTCTAAATCCCCGCTGTCGCAGTTTAACGAGCGCTCCGGCTCGCTTCCCCTTCAGCGTCTTCGTCGTAGTCCGCACAGGGCTGTACCGATCAAGACCTCGGCAAGACTTTCGTTGAAATGTTCAGTTAAAGTCGGTAAAAAACGGTGTCCAGTTTGTCCAGTGGACAGTTGGAGACTTCAAAGTTCTTCCCTGCTGTATGTGGTCAGTGAGTGGTCGCTGGAAACTAAACAAATAAACAAAAAAGTACAAGACAGCAGAGAACCGAGGCTACCGTCCACAGCGCCATCTATCATCTATTATGTTGATAGTTTTTCTTAGCCATGTAAAACCTGGCATAGTCTCCGAGTTTGAAATGGGTGTTCTTCAAAATGTCTTTTCGGGCAGTGATGCCAGGCTGCAGATAGATCTAGTTACCTTTGAAATAACACCTCTTGGCCACGGAGAGAACACTGGCATAACGAAACTTTGTTTTTCATCCATCCATCCACCCATTATCCAAACCGCTTTATCCTGCTCTCGGGGTTGCGGTGATGCTGGAGCCTATCTCATCGTTTTTTTGGTCTTTATAAATTTTTTTACTAAATGCCTAGATTTTAAAAAAGGGCATAACAGGTTCTGTTTGTCCTGTTTCCATAACAGGATGAAATAGGGGCCCCCCCCCTTTTCTCCCCAGTTGTATCTGGCCAATTACCCAACTCTTCCGAGCCGTCCCGGTCATTGCCGCACCCCTCTGCCGATCCGGGGAGGGCTGCAGACTACCACATGCCTCCTCCGGTACATGTGGAGTCACCAGCCGCTTCTTTTCCCCTGACAGTGGGGAGTTTCACCAGGGGGACGTAGCATGTGGGAGGATCACGCTATTCCCCCAAGTTCTAGGCGCCCCAACCGACCAGAGGAGGCGCTAGTGCAGCAACCAGGACACATACCCACATCCTGTGTCCCACCCACCGACACGGCCAATTGTGTCTGTAGGGACGCCCAACCAAGCCGGAGGTAACACGAGGATTCAAACTGGCAATCCCCGTGTTGGTAGGCAGCGGAATAGACCGCTACGCTACCCAGACGCCTTGAAATAGGTTTTTAAAGCACTTACTCCACACAACAGCTTTCCCATTCTGCCACAAATGATTGATTTTTAACTCTATATCACCCTCGACCAAAAAAAACCTGCTTCGCCCTGTTTTGTTTCGGAAGAAAATGCAGTGCATCTTGCCCCCGAAGTAAAATATGCGTGACCTCGGCATAAGCCGGCAGGTGTGGTTTTGCATGCATGTGACATAGGTGTACCTGCAGCCAACTTTGGTAAGTCATTAGTGTGAAAATAAACAATCTAAGTTTGTATATATATATAATCCAGATCAGTCCCTCCAAGCTTCAAGGTAGAAGTGTCCATTGCCAGCTGCATTGAGGTTTAGCAGCATTACTACACAGGCTTGCATATCACGTGGTCAAAGCTCGGCCGTTGCGTCATCCACGTCAGTATGCCTTCTGCACTGACCATCGGGGGGAGGATATTTGGCTCCGATGGGATGTAAAACACTGGCAGGCAAGGAGATGTGGTTCCCTTTGCCAAGTTTCTCCCTCTTTAGCACCCACTCAAAACAAAACAAGAAAAACGATAAGCAGCCAGACGATGTTGTCTGCAGAGCAAAAGACAGGAAGGAGGCGCTTATTCATCAGGAAGCTGCGAGTACTGATCATATGTACTGTAACCCTAGCAGCTACTGTAAACACCGAACACTGTGGGCATCGTAATTGTAAGTTACCTATGTGAAGACAACGAATAACGCCAGGGTGACGATGCACTGGGCAACTTTTTGGGCAAGGTGCTTGCCAACAGGAAATTTAGTGAGACGTGGGAAAATACACTCTAGACCTTACCTGGGTAACAAGAGCTCGCCATGGAATCAGTACAGACGTGTTGAGAAAACTGCTCGTCCAGCGTTGCTGTGTAGGGATGGGTACCGTTCACATTTGAACTGATAGGGTACACTCTTCAGCATGTAAATACTGTGCTTCACCAAGTGTTTCCTCAGGTTCGGGGTATTGCCATGGCCAGCCTTGCATGCTCGGTGACCATATATCGCATCGAGCTTTGTCTCGGTCGATTTGAGTAAAGTGTGGCCATACTTTAGAATCTTTATTACACAATTACCGAAATTAGGTACCGTTTCACTTTATTTGACTAGGTACTCGGTAGTACCGACCTAATTCGGTCGGTACCTAAAAAGTACCGAATATCGGTACCCATCCCTATTGCTGTGTCTCTCCACACTAACCTATAGCTCTTACTTTGTTGGCCAAAACATAGCGTATTCACTCAGCGGTCACCCGCCCTCTCGGCCCTGCTGGTCTCGGTTGTCTTTTCCAGTTAATCTTTGGGATCCTGAAGAAGGTTTCGGGGTTGGCGTCTGCAACAGCATCCAACAAAAACTGCCCACGCTGAATCGTTGCAGCAGAAGGATTCAGTTTCTTTTGGCATCGGAGGGCAAGTTGAGCAAAGACGACACCAGTCGCTGTTTGCTCTCAGCAGCAGAGGTCTTCACGGGTCCAGAAATTTGTGCCCGAACCCAAAAAGACCCGGGACCAAACCAGACCTGTCATTATTTATTTATTTTTTTTAAATTTGGGTCATTTTCTGCCTTTTATAGATAGCGATAGCGATAGTTGCGAGAGAGACAAGAAACGTAGGAGTGAGAGAGAGGGGATGGCATGCAGCAAAGGGCCCGGGCCGGATTCGAACCCAGTTTCCTCCAATCGTAAGATGGCGACAGATGTACTCTTAGGGTGCTGACATACCAGTCGGCCATCGGTGAGCGCCTGTGACCCCAGTTTTTTGTGGTGTGTCCCACACTGTCGGCACTAGTCGGACCCCTGTTGGCAGCTTTTCAGCCAATTCACCAATTCAGCAATTCAGCAGCCAATCAGAGTGATCTGATTGGCTGTTCAACTTAGCGAGTCAGTGCAGTCCGTATGTGCTCGTTGGCCGTAGTCCTTGCAGTGTGTTCAAGTGCTACTTCTTGGCCCAGATGGCAGGCGACGTGAGGCAACGCAACTGTTGGCCTTTGTCGCCGCTAGTCGGTTTGGTGTGTCTGGGCCCTTAGACCATCTTACAATGCTGTGATTGCAACCATTCCCCAGTCCTCTGTGCATAGCACAGATGGCCATCGAAACTCTAGTTAATGCTCACACCCATATCTGCATATGAAACTGATCGTTTGCTTCGGTCGTTATGCCACCGTGTTGAGTAAAGGGTGGGACACCTGCAGTCAGTTGAGACTGAAGAGGTCACTTTGACGAGCGATGATCGTTTTCTCTCAATAAACGTTGTGTCCACATGGACTGATTCACCTTTCTGTGATTTCCTTACCGGGATTGTTGAGCATGCATCAAGACGAGCTTCCATTTTATGAACTGTATCAATCATGGAGACCCCCTCGAGCTATTTTACAATTCAAGTCTATTTTTGTCATGTTTGCTGAAGCGTAATCTGCACAGACAGCTGTTTAAATCACACAAATATCCCACCGGATATGTGTTTTGAACTTATTAGCCATATCTACATTGATTGAGAAAGGCTCCCAGTGGGTCTGTGAGCCTGCCTCAGACTCCCCTCACTCACTAAGACGGGCATGGAAATAAAATCAATGAATCAATACATACAAATGCTATTGATTACTTCCACGGAGCCGACATGGAAACTATTCGGGTTCAGCAAATGTCTGCTGTCGGTCAGTGTGGTGAAGGCAGGTTAGCCGGTCGCTGTCCACTCAGCTCCCTAGATGCTGCTGACAGACAGCTGAGACGGGCAGAGACGTCCAAACGCAGACAGCAGAGTCAGTATGGACTGGAGGACAGAACGCTTACGCGCCGCTCGCATTTCGCGTCCCTCCCAGGTCGTCCGCGAGGGAGTGATGGACCACAATTTGCGACGCATAGCCCCTGGAGGCAGGTTCGTGGCGCTGTAGGAAAAGCATTTATTTTAGGTTATTTTTAAAATGTAATCCTGAAAAATAGACGGCACGGTGGCATAGCGGTTAGCGCAGTCGCCTCACAGCAAGAAGGTCATGGGTTCGACGCCCGGGGTACTCCGACTTTGGGGGTGGTCCCGGGTCGTCCTCTGTGTGGAGTTTTTATGTTCTCCCCGTGTCTGCGTGGGTTTCCTCCGGGTGCTCCACCCCCAGGTCAGGTGGATCAGCCGTACTAAATTGTCCCTAGGTGTGAATGTGTGTGTGTGTGGGCCCTGTGTGATGGCCTGCTGGCCTGTCCAGGGTGTCTTCCCCACCTGCCGCCCAATGACGGCTGGGATAGGCTCCAGCATCCCCGCGACCCCGAGAGCAGGATAAACCGTTCGGATAACGGATGGATGGAATCCTGAAAAAATAATCCCCGTTTTTAAAAACTGTATCAGGTAATCTTTTGTCTTTTTTTCAGTAACTGTATTGGACACGGTTATATATTTACGTATCCTGATGACATAGCGCCCGTCACTGTATGCCGTTACTCCCCAAGCCTGCTTGACAGGCTGTACCACAGCACGGGCTGGCAGCCTGACAGCTCAGGCCTGCAGACTGCTGCAAAGCACCGTGAAGACAGCAGCAGAAACCGCTGGCATGGAACTAACACAGCTTCATAATATTTACACCACTCGCTGCAAAAGGAAAGCCCAAAACATCATTAAGGACACCAGCCAACCCCCCTCATCTTCTGTTCTCGCTCCTTCCATCTGAGAAACGCCGCCGGAGCATCAAATCCGCCGCCGCCCGTCTCAGTAACAGTTTCTTTCTGCAGGCAGCCAGGCTGCTGAACAGCTGATGCACCCGTATGCACCTTACAATGTTGTGTACTTTTCTACACTGGATATATAATGAATGCATTCATATGTACATCCTATATATAGGTCCGTAGTGGGTTTGTTTTTTGTTTTTTTTTTATGCTGTGTCCTTTGTGTTAAGGTGGAGAGAGACGGAGCACAAGAATTTCATTGTATTCCAATACACATGACAATAAAGTGGAACTTGAACTTTAATGACTTTTTAAACCCACCTAATAATATAATAACCAGTCAATAATCTAATGACTCATTACATTATACATTACTAAAAGCTCTCATGTTATTTTATTTCATTATTGGTAAGTGGTGACATCATCAGCTTTTATTACACCCATCCATCCGTCCATCCATTATTCAAACCGCTTATCCTGCTGTCAGGCTCGCGGGGATGCTGGAGCCTGTCCCAGCAGTCATTAGGCGGCAGGCGGGGAGACACCCTGGACAGGCCGCCAGGCCATCACAGGGCCGACGCACACATTCACACCTAGGGGCAATTTAGTACAGCCGATTCACCTGACCTACATGTCTTGGGACTGTGGGAGGAAACCGGAGGGACGACCCCCAAAGTTGGACTACCCTGGGGCTCGAACCCAGGACCTTTCTGCTGTGAGTCGACCGCGCTAACCACTGCGCCGCTGTGCCTCCTTTTTTACATTAAGAAGGGAAAAAATTATGACGTTATTGGCAAATATTACAGTAACGATGGTCATTACATTATCAGCTGCTACAAGGCAGTATCAGTAGGACACAGGTTAAAGGACAAAGGTCAAACAAATACAGCTACAAAGTGCCTTAAAATAAAAACAGAACACATTTAAAATACAAGGGATTAAAACGAACTAAAAGCCATAAAAATAGACATAAAACGCAAAGGGAACAAAACACAAAATTAAAAATAATAAACATATAAAGGTACGTTTTAAAAAGTGACTTAAAAGAAGATACTGAATCAGACAGCCTTATTTCCTCGGGCAGGTTGTTCCAGAGCCTTGGGGTCCTGAAGGCAAAGGCTCTTTCCCCTTTAGTTTTGAGCTTGGACTCAGGAAGAGACAGAAGACCTCTGCTTGAGGATCTCAAACTACGCAAAGGTTCATAAGATATTAAGCGATCTAGAATATAATCTGGAGCCATGTCATGAAGAGGCTTATCAATCTTGTTCTTCATTAATTTTTCGGCTGCTCGCATTAGGGGGCGCCACAGTGGACCATCCGTTTCCATTTCTTCCTGTCCTCTGCATCTTCGTCTATCACACCAGCCACCTGCATGTCCTCCCTCACCACATCCATAAACCTCCTCTTTGGCCTTCCTCTTTTCCTCGTCCCTGGCAGCTCCATATTCAGCATCCTTCTCCCAATATACCCAGCATCTCTCCTCCACACATGTCCAAACCATCTCAATCTTGCCTCTCTTGCTTTGTCTCCAAACCGTCCAACCTGAGCGGTCCCTCTAATATACTCCTTCCTAATCCTGTCCTTCTTCATCACTCCCAATGAAAATCTTAGCATCTTCATCTCTGCCACCTCCAGCTCCACCTCCTGTCTTTTCATCAGTGCCACTGTCTCCAAACCATATAACATAGCTGGTCTCACAACCATCTTGTAAACCTTCCCTTTAACTCTTGCTGGTACCCTTCTGGCACAAATCACTCCTGACACTCTTCTCCACCCACTCCACCCTGCCTGCACTCTCTTCTTCAACTCTCTTCCACACTACCCGTTACTTTGAACAGTTGAGCCCAAGTGTTTAAGCTCATACGCCTTTGTCACCTCTACTCCTTGCATCCCCACCATTCTGCAGTGATAAAGGGGTCAGAGCCAATCCTTGATGTAATCCCACCTCCACCTTGAACCCATTTGTCACTCTTACCGCACTCCTCACCACTGGCACACTTCCCTCATACATATCCTGCACCACTCCTACATACTGCTCTGAAACTCCCGACTTCCTCATACAATACCACACCTCCTCTCTTGGCACCCTTTCACATGCTTTTGCTAAATCTACAAAGACACAATGTAACTCCTTCAGACCTCTATACTTTTTCGTCATCACTTTCAAAGCAAACAGTGCATCTGTAGTGCTCTCTCCTCACATGAAGCCTTAAAGGTAATCAATAAGATCTTAAAATCCTAAAACAAAAAGGGAGCTAATGTAAAGAGACTAAAACAGGTTTGATGTGGTTATGCCTCATAGTTCTGGTTGAACGCCTGGCAACTGAGTTCTGTACTGTCTGTAGTCGTTAAAAAGTTTTTGATAGAGACAAGAGATAAGGTTGTTGCAAAAATCAAGGCGCGAGGAGAAAAAAAGCGTGTACAACAGTTTCTACATCTCTAAAATTGCAAAATAGATCTTATTTTTTGAATATATTGCTAAGGGGATAAAAACATGATTGGACAAGCTTTGTGATATGTTGCTCAAAACATAAATTGCTATCAAACAAGACTCCAAGATTTCTTGCAACAGGCTTTATGTTGCGACAGGAAACCAGTATGTGGCAGTATTTGTTTTGCGATGTGCTGAGACCCAATAACAAGGATTTCTGTTTTATTAGAATTGAGCCGAAGAAAAATTATTGGCATCCAGTTTTTTATATCAGACAATCCTGTAGAGAACTCGGCGTACTCAGGTGGGTGGGCTTGACAGGGAGGTACAACTGTGTCTCATCCATATAACAATGAAAAGAAATGCCATGTCTACCGATGACATCAACCAAGGGAAGCATATATAGGGAGAACAAAATTGGTCCAAGAACTGACCCCTGAGGCACACCATACTTGATAAGAGAAAATGATGACATGAAGTTGTTAACAGAGACACAAGACTTCCTGTTTATAATAATAATAATTATAATCATCATCATTACATTTATGTTGCGCTTTTCTAGACACCCAAAGCACTTCACATTGAAGGGGGTAATTCACTTCAACCACCACCAATGTGTAGCACCCACCTGGGTGATGCACGGCAGCCATTTTGCACCAGAACGCTCACCACACATCAGCTTGAGGTAGAGAGGGAGGTGTCATTGAGCCAGTTACATGGGGGGATAATTAGGAGGCCAGATTGAGAGAACCAGGTTGGGAATTTTGCCAGGACACCAGGGACCCCCTACTCTTTGCGATAAGTGCCATGGGATCTTTAATGACCACAGTGAGTCAGGATCTCGGTTTAACGCCTCATCCGAAGGACAGCATCTCCTATAGCACAGTGTCCCTGTCGCTGCACTGGGGCATTGGGATTTTGACATTTGTTGTTATTATTAGGACCAGAGGGAAGACTGTCCCCTACTGGCCCACCAACACCACTTCCGGCAACAACTCAGTTTTCCCGGGAGGTCTCCCATCCAAGTACTAGCCAAGCCCTTACCTGCTTAGTTTCTGTCATTTGGCAGAGCCAGGGTACATGTTGGTATGGCTGCAAATATTTGACAAATATGAGAACAGTCTAATTTAGTACCAGATATGCCCACCCAGTTCTCCAGTCTATCTAGAAGAATGCTATGATCAATTGCTGGGCTCCAGATGGCAACTAAAATGGTCACCAATGCGACTAACTTTCTAATTTTGCAACATTTTTTTTCCTGCCAGTCACTAGTGGCCACCATTACCCACAAGCAAGCAAGCAAGCAAGCAAATAAATAATAGAAATGCCCCTACGTTTTGTGTACTACTCTCATCTCCTCTTGCGCCTGCATCTACCTCCCTATTGCATGAACTCCTGTACAGTTTCCATTATCTTTTCTGCATTTCTGTCCTGCGGTGGTTGAATGTTAGCCGTACACGTGAACAGAAAGTGGTTGAAGACAGTTTAAACGTCCTGTTTATCGGGTTAAAAATTTGAAGTTTTATGAATGGTGTTTCATTTAGTTCAATGTAGTTTAGTTCGATGGAGTTGGAATTTGGAAGTTAGATGTAGCTAGCTGCGTAGTTAGCTAACGTTTGCCAGCTGGCAAGAAAACGGAAAGCACAAAGGAAAAATATCAGACTTTGTCTCACTCCCTGCCCGTCCGAACTAGCCTCCTCTACATCAGATGCTGACAATGTCAAGACCAACTCAACCAGTGAAAGTTCTCAAGTGACATTTGAGTCATCCCAGCCCGGATCAGTCAGCGAGCAGTCCTTTACAGATGATGATAACCGAGCGCTGCGAGTGGAGTCTTCCTCTCCTGTCCCTGCGGCTCCCATCCCTACAAGACAGTTAAATCAGCTTGGCTGCAAGAGTTTGCCTGGTTACGTCATGACAAGGGGAAAATGTACTGCACATGTTGTGCTCAGGTGTTGGTCCATTACCGGTTCGAGTCATTTTAAAAAAGGAAAAAATTCAACCCAGAGCCCAGTGTGAAATCTGGTTGTCTGCAAGCAAAAGAAGGTTCAGACCTGACTACACTGGGTGGCCAAGTGACACTGACATGGTGGTGGTGGGGAGGTACGGACTCTGAGCCTGAATAAGCAGGAAACAACTAATTGTACATAGTTGAAAATAAAAGAAGAATGGACATTGAAGTATTTATAGTAATATGATTGCAGTACCTGTGATGGAGTGGCGGCTTGTACAGGGTGTCTCTCCGCCTGCTACCCAGTAGGCTCCAGCATCCTGCGACCCTGGTTGGGATAAGTGGCTTGGATAATGATGGATGGATGGATGATTGCAGTATATTGAACACTGCACATATTGTGTACGTAAAGAATACACTGTAGACTATGGAAGACAGAGCAAACAAAGACAGACAGACATTACAGAGGGGAAAGAAAAGGCCGTGTGAGGCAGCCCTTTAGCAATGTAGCATATGACATCACTATAGTTTGGCTCTTGAAAATTTGATTTGGCTCCTAATTATTTTGGGCTTAGGAGCCAATGGCTCCTGTGTGTGTGTGTGTATATATATATATTTTGCCTGGAGCCCTGAATTGTGTCAAAGGCCACACTTCAATCATGCAACACAAGAATCGACCACATGCCTGCATCAGCATTCATTAAAAGGTCGTTAGTGACTTTGACAAGGGCTGTCTCAGTGCTGTGATACTGACGGAAACCCGATTGAAACTTCTCAAAGATACTTTTGTTTTCCACGGCGGCAAGAAGCTGCTTAGAAATATTTTTTTTTCATAGAAAGACAAAGTAGTTCAGGAATCGGACGATAATTATCAAGGAGGGTAGGATCAAGCCCGGTTTTCTTTAGGACTGGTTGGACACATGCAGTTTTAAAGCAAACTGGGGCCACAACCAGGAGACAGCGAGCTGTTCAAAATGGAAAGCAAATGGGCCCCAATAAGCTTAGTTGGAATTATGTCAAGGGCTGGAGGATATTCTCATATGAGACATGATGTCAAGAAGTTGAAGCAGAATAATAGGGGAAAAATAAAGTATCCAGGTGCGGGTGGTCAACATCTAAAAAGGTGGGATTGGGGGTAATAATACTAAGCCTTATTGACTCCACATTTCCAGCAAAGTGTGATTAAAAACTTTTCACAATCAGCAGAGGCACAAGGAGAGGCTGGAATACGAACAGATCAACAGTCTTAAATGGAAATCTGGGCTTGTGCTGATGGGCAGAAATATGCTCAGGAAAGTAGGTTATCCAGGTGGCGTGGCGGTCTGTTCCATTGCCTACAAACACGGGGATCGCCTGTTCGAATCCCCGGGTTACCTCCGGCTTAGTCGGGCGTCCCTACAGACACAACTGGCCGTGTGCAGGTGGGAAGCCGGATGTGGGTATGTGTCCTGGTCACTGCACTAGCGCCTCCTCTGGTCGCCTGTGCGGGAGGGGGGCTGGGGGGAATAGCTGGTGAAACTCCTCACTGTCAGGTGAAAAGAAGCGGGTGGTGGTCTGCAGCCGTCCCCGGATCGGCAGAGGGGGTGGAGCAGCGATCGGAAGAGTGGGGTAATTGGCCAAGTACAATTGGGGTGATGAAGAAAAGCAGCAAGTTCTTGCATCTGTCGCCATCCTCTTATGAAGGAGGAATAATTCTTTCATTGCCACAAAGTGGACCCGGAGACCCGATTTGTTCCATCTATGTTCTTCTTTTCGGCATTTCCTTGTACAGCTTCGGCTACCGTCATTTAACCAGGGCTGTTTTCTAGTCTTCAGAGGAGCAATGGAATCTAAGGTAGAGGAACACATAGAAGTAAAGGAATGAACCAAATCGTTGGTGTAGGGCAGGGATAGGCAACATGGTCCAGAAAGGTCCGGTGTGGGTGCAGGGCTTTGTTCCAACCAAGCATTACACACCTGATTCTATTAGTCAACCAACAGCCTTTGATAAGGACCTTGATTTGTAGACTCAGGTGTGTAACTCCTTGGTTGGAACAAAGACCTGCACCCACACGGGACCTTTCTGGACCATGTTGCCTGTCCCCGGTGTAGGAGAAGTCAGGAAACGTATTGCCATGGGAATTAAACTGTGTCCAGAATTTAGAGGCACTATGCTCATCACGAACGCGAGCGTGCTTATTGCGGGATAAGAGCAGCAGCCTGTAATGATTCACAGTTAAACACAATGCATTGGTGGTTAGGTACAAACATGTCCATGATTTCCACGGATGATTTTCTCAGACCCAGACTCAAGACCAGATCTAGAGTGTGGCCATGGTTACGACTTTGGCCAGACACATGTTGAAAGTTAAAAGATTTAGTGATATTTAAAAAATCAGCAGCAAGGACATTAGAAGACTCTTTAACAGTCATCCATTCATTCATCTCGTCTTCAGCCGCTTCTACCGGGGTCGGGTCGCGGTGGCAGCGAGCTGAGTAGGGCACTCCAGACGTCCCTCTCCCCAGCAGCGCCCTCCAGCTCCTCCTGGGGGATCCCAAGGCGTTCCCAGGCCAGACTGGACATGTGGTCCCTCCAGCGAGTTCTGGGGGATCCCAAGGCGTTCCCAGGCCAGACTGGACATGTGGTCCCTCCAGCTCCTCCTGGGGGATCCTAAGGCGTTCCCAGGCCAGACTGGACATGTGGTCCCTCCAGCTCCTCCTGGGGGATCCCAAGGCGTTCCCAGGCCAGACTGGACATGTAGTCCCTCTAGCCAGTTCTGGGTCTACCTCGGGGTCTCCTCCGAGTTGGACGTGCCCGGAAAACCTCCAAAGGAAGGCGCCCAGGAGGCCTCCTAACCAGATGCCCGAACCACCCCAACTGGCTCCTTTCGACACAAAGGAGCAGCGGCTCTATTCCGAGCTCCCTCCAGATGTCCGAGCTCCTCACCCTATCTCTAAGGCTGAGCCCAGACACCCTACGGAGGAAACTCATCTCAGCCGCTTGTGCTCCAGCATCCCCGCGACCCCGAGAGCAGGATAAGCGGTTCGGATAATGGATGGATAGATGGTATGTTCAACATAGATATTGAAATTATCACAAAGAACAATTCCACCATAAATTAAAACTCCACTCAATCAAAATCGAGGGCGCACCGTCAAAAAGGAATTGGCTGGTTTCAATTACAGCAAAAATGACCGGATGTGGGCCGCCAAGTTTAAGCATGAGCACCTCCCCCCCTTTTTTTCTCCCCAATTGTACGTCGTCAATCACCCCGCTCTCCGAGCCGTCCCGGTCGCTGCTCCACCCCCTCTGCCAATCCGGGGAGGGCTGCAGACTACCACATGCCTCCTCCCATACACGTGGAGTCTCCAGCCGCTTCTTTTCACCTGACAGTGAGGAGTTTCACCAGGGGGACGTAGCACGTGGGAGGATCACGCTACCCCCCCCCGAACAGGCGTCCCGACCGACCAGAGGAGGCGCTAGTGCAGCGGCCAGGACACACACCCACATCCGGCTTCCCACCTGCAGACACGGCCAATTGTGTCTGTAGGGACACCCGACCAAAACATGAGCACTTCTCTGAGGAGACCATTTGTTTCCGCTGAGGGAGACGTTTGTGCGGAGCTGTGTAAGGGATTGGCAGCGCCAGGCCACAGGGCGGAGCTGGTGAGCGTAACAGTGGCTGCACGGGCGAAGTAGCCGCTCAGGTGGAGACCGGAAGTAGCCAAGTAAGGGCTGTAGACATGTGGCAGATGTTAGTCAGGGCCCGGAAGTGTTAAAAACTACATAAAACAAGTTGTCAGTTACAGTACCTCCACCCGGGGTGCTGGGGTGGATGCCATCATTCCTTGAAAAAGATGGACGATTCCAAAAGAAATGTAATTAATCAGTTGCGGTTTAATAGTTGATATTGGATCATTCCTACACTCATGGAGCTATCAGAACGGAGAAACAGGACACCGCTGTGTTCACTTTCACATTTCCACTGGAGCAGCAGTCTGTGTGTGTGAGAGAGAGAGAGAGAGAGAGACAGTGAGAGTGAGAGAGATTTACTCATGTTTGTTTCTGAGTGGCTGTGTGTGAGAGAGTGAGAGACAGTGACAGAGATTTACTCATGATTGTTTCTGAGTGTGCGTGTGTGTGTGTAAGAGAGAGAGACAGTGAGAGAGAGAGACAGAGAGAGTGAGAGAGAGAGACAGAGAGAGTGAGAGAGAGATTTACTCATGTTTGTTTCTGAGTGTGCGTGTGTGTTAGTGAGAGAGAGAGACAGTGAGAGACAGTGAGAGAGACAGAGACTGAGAGAGAGAGACAGAGAGACAGAGACGGTGAGAGAGAGAGACATGGACTGAGAGAGAGAGACAGAGACAGTGAGAGAGAGAGATAGAGACAGAGAGAGAGACAGAGAGACAGAGACAGTGAGAGAGAGAGACAGAGACTGAGAGAGAGAGAGAGAGACAGGGAGAGAGAGAGACATTGAGAGACAGTGAGAGAGAGAGAGAGAGAGAGACAGTGAGAGAGATTTACTCATGTTTGTTTCTGAGTGAGTGTGTGTGTGAGAGAGAGAGAGAGAGAGAGAGAGAGAGAGAGAGAGAGAGAGAGAGAGAGAGAGAGACAGAGAGAGACAGTGAGAGAGATTTACTCATGATTGTTTCTGAGTGTGTGTGTGTGTGTGTGAGAGAGAGAGAGAGAGAGACAGTGAGAGAGATTTACTCGTTTGTTTCTGAGTGTGTGTGTGTGTGAGTGTGTGAGAGAGAGAGACAGTGAGAGAGAGTGAGAGACAGTGAGAGAGAGAGAGAGTGAGAGACGGTGACAGAAACATCGTCGTGTCGTG
>JAJHIY020000698.1:0-37584 GCA_022114975.2 Lampris megalopsis
AACTCAAGGTCAAGCCCGGTTCATTACATTTGGGCCACATCTGGCCCACATAGTATGATCTATAACTCAAGTCAAGCCCGGTTCATTACATTTGGGCCACATCTGGCCCACATAGTATGATCTGTAACTCAAGTCGAGCCCGGTTCATTACATTTGGGCCACGTCTGGCCCACATAGTATGATCTATAACTCAAGTCGAGCCCGGTTCATTACATTTGGGCCACGTCTGGCCCCCCATAGTATGATCTATAACTCAAGTCAAGCCCGGTTCATTACATTTGGGCCACATCTGGCCCACATAGTATGAGCTGTAACTCAAGTCAAGCCCGGTTCATTACATTTGGGCCACGTCTGGCCCACATAGTATGATCTATAACTCAAGTCAAGCCCGGTTCATTACATTTGGGCCACATCTGGCCCACATAGTATGAGCTGTAACTCAAGTCAAGCCCGGTTCATTACATTCGGGCCACGTCTGGCCCACATAGTATGATCTATAACTCAAGTCAGGCCCGGTTCATTACATTTGGGCCACATCTGGCCCACATGACAGTTGCCAGTGCCGTAACTGAGCCGTAAGTACCAGAAGGGCCCCAGATTAGGCCCAAATGTGTCTGCTATCTGGGCTGCCGATCCGGGGAGGGCTGCGGACTACCACAAGTGTCCTCCCATACATGTGGAGTCGCCAGCCGCTTCTTTTCACCTGACAGTGAGGAGTTTCACCAGGTGGACGTAGCGTGTGGGAGGATCGCGCTATTCCCCCTCCCCCCCGAACAGATGCCTCGACCGACCTTTCTTGTTTTCATTTGAGGTTTTAATGTTTCATTTTGTGCCGCGGTGCTTTACCAAAGTATGGCTTTGTTTCGCTTGCTCTGTAAAGTGGCTTGAGTTCCTAAAAAAAGCGGCATGCAAATTTAATGCATTTTCATTATTGCTCGTTGTGATGCACAACGGTTATCAGGGTGATCTGACTTTTATACCGAGTGAAGTGAAATAAAAAGGCGTGTAAACAAAGAGGCCGAGCGAGGGAACAGAAAATGAGTAAATCGTGGTCGTTTTACGCCGGCGAAAGGAAGCGAAAACAGGAGAGTCGACGCGAGCGACAAGCAATCCAGATAAATGAATCAGCCTTCATCAGTTAAACACTCACAAGCAATCACTTGTCCTGCTCAGCACAAACACACACACGGCAGCCTGGCTGGAGAGGCCTTCCCACCTCCACCCTCCATTTACTGCTGAATATGCATGAGGTGTAGCACAGAGTTCCCAGCCTGAAGTCTGTCTCCTCTTTCTCTCTTTCCACACTCCATCCTACTCTCTGTCTCTCTCTCTCTCTTCCTCTCCCTCACTCTCTCTCTGTCTCACTCTCGCTTCCTTCCCCCCCTCTCTCTGTCTTTCTCCCTCTTGCTCTCTCTGTCTCCTTCTCTCTGTCTGTCTGTCTCTCCCTCACTCTCTCTCTCTGTCTCCCTGTGTCTCACTCTCTTGCTCTCTCTCCTCTCTATCTCGCTTCCCCCTCTCTCTTTCTCCCCCTCTCTCGCTCTCTTGCTCCCTTGCTCTCTCCCTCTCTCTGTCTTTCTCCCTCTTGCTCTCTCTCTGTCTCCTTCTCTCTGTCTGTCTGTCTCTCCCTCTCTCTGTCTCTGTCTCCCTCCCCCTCCCTCTTGCTCTCCATCTTTCTCTCTACCTCTCTCTCCCTCCCTCTTTCTCTCTCTCTCTCTCTCTCTCTGTCTGTCTGTCTGTCTCTCTCTGTCTGTCTGTCTGTCTCTTGCTCCCTCTCCCTCCCTCTCTCTCCTCTCTCTCTCGCTTCCTCCCCCCCCTCTCTGTCTCTCCCTCTCTCTTGTCTCTTTCTCCCCCCCCTCTCGCTCTCTCTCTTGCTCCCTTGCTCTCTCCCTCTCTCCCTGTCTCTGTCTTTCTCCCTCTTGCTCTCTCTGTCTCCTTCTCTCTGTCTGTCTGTCTCTCCCCCACTCTCTCTCTCTCTCCCTGTGTCTCACTCTCTTGCTCCCTCTCCCTCACTCCCTCTCCTCTCTCTCTCGTTTCCTTCCCCCCGCTCTCTCTCTTTCTCCCCCCCCTCTCTCTCTTGCTCCCTTGCTCTCTCACTCTCTCACTCTCTCCCTCTCTCTGTCTTTCTCCCTCTTGCTCTCTCTCTGTCGCCTTCTCTCTGTCTGTCTCTCTCCCCCTCTCTCTTGCTCTCCGTCTTTCTCTCTACCTCTCTCTCCCTCCCTCTTTCTCTCTCTCTCTCTCTCTCTCTCTCTCTCTCTCTCTCTCTCTCTCTCTCTCTCTCTCTCTCTCTCTCTCTCTCTGTCTGTCTGTCTGTCTCTCTCTCTGTCTGTCTGTCTCTCTCCCCCTCTCTCTTGCTCTCCGTCTTTCTCTCTACCTCTCTCTCCCTCCCTCTTTCTCTCCCTCTCTCTCTCGCTCTCTCTCTGTCTGTCTCTCTCTCTGTCTCTCGCTCTCTCTCTGTCTGTCTCTCTCTCTGTCTCTCGCTCTCTCTCTGTCTGTCTCTCTCTCTGTCTGTCTCTCTCTCTCTCTCTCTCTCCCTCTGTCTCTTTCTCCCTGTCTCTCTCTCTCTCTCTCTGCTCTAGGCCTTTGATGCATTCATCTACGTCTTCTTCGCCCTGGAGATGGTGGTGAAGATGGTCGCGCTGGGAATCTTCGGCCAACGCTGTTACCTTGGCGACACGTGGAACCGTCTGGATTTCTTCATCGTCATGGCGGGGTGAGGATTTGACCTGCTGTCTTTCTTACGGCCCTTCGTGTCTCTCTTTTTCATCTTCTCATATGGTTTTGCTAGAAAAGGGACACGCTGAGCATCAGACAGACAAAACTAGCGGGTCTAGTTATCCGTGGTCGTTAAACTACCCCCCCACCCTTCGGGAAGCGCCTTCCCCCGCTTCAGCCTATCAGCTCCCTCGCGCCTCTGGGCACACGGTCTTCCGACGGCCTCACGGTCTCGGTCCCCCTTCTGACACCAATGTAGCGAATTCAGGGGGCAGCCCAGGAACCGCCACAGCCGGGACACAAACCTGTGTCTCCCGCACCACGGGCAACTACCGTAACCAGTCGACTAAAGGGTCCGGCCTGTTAGCTGAGGGCTAGCAAGTCTGTTTATCCGTGATTGTTACAGTGACGCACTGGATCATCAGCGTTGTGGAGCGTGATATGTTTTCCATTTCGCCAGTGAGGTTTTAATTCTTCATGTTGCAATGCTGCGACAAAACCTCAACACGCTTCTTGTGGACAAAATTGTAAAGAAAATGTACTTAACCAAGACTAGCATGAATAGAGTCGAACCCACGCACATGTGACGGCTGAATTGCTTCCACTTTTATGCCGTCCGAGCCCGGGTTCAGAACCTGTTCTGCTGTGCAGCTTCGTGAGGTTTGCTCCAAACAAGGTAATCACACGGAAGCTATAATTGGCTGTGTACTTCCTTTAAGCTACATACGTAACCATGCACACAAGACAAGTCCTTTACTCAGATTGCTTCCCCTTTCATGTGTCGACCTTGTCCGCAATGTTCAGTCCTTCTTAACTCCTATTTGCCGTCATGCCACCGGTGATACGCATGTTGTGCGTTCCCATTTGTTGACTGTGAATTGTGCTTGTGTCTCTTTTCACATATGAGGGTAAAAAGGGATTGCTAGGGCGTCTGGGTGGCGTGGCGGCAGGCCTTGCCTACCAACACGGGGATCGCTGGTTTGAATCCCAGTGTTACCTCCGGCTTGGACGGGCGTCCCTACAGACACAATGGGCCGTGTCTGCGGGTGGGAAACCGAATGTGGGTGTGTCCTGGTTGCTGCAGTAGCGCCCCTTCTGGTCGGTCGGGGCGCCTGTTCAGAGGGGGAGGGGGAAACTGGGGGGAATAGCGTGATCCTCCCACGAGCAACGTCCCCCCTGGGGAAACTCCTCACTGTCAGGTGAAAAGAAGCGGCTGGCGACTCCACATGTATGGGAGGAGGCATGTGGTAGTCTGCAGCCCTCCCCGGATCAGCAGAGGGGGTGGAGCAGAGACCGGAACGGCTCGGAAGAGCGGGGCAATTGACCAAGTACAATTGGGGAGAAAAGGGGAAGAATCCCCCCTCCCTAAAAAAAAAGGGGGGGGGGTTGCGAGACTCTCCAGTATTACAGACATTGTAGTTAACCTTCCTTCCTCGTTGCCTCGTCGGTTTTACATGCAGTAAATCTGAGAAGTAGAGTTGTCAGTAAGTTTACTGCTTTCTAATTGATGTTTCATGTATTTCCAAGCTATTTGCATTTGATTGACAGCTTGGTCAACTATTGAATTTACTTGTAGTGTCTTCTTTGCTAGCAGAGAGAACACTGCTGGTGTGTTTGCCGTCCCCTCTGCGTTTATGGTGACCCTTGATAACCGGAAGGTCGCTCATTTGAACTCCAAATAGTCTTGATCAAGACACAAAACCTCCACCTGCAATACCTCAAATTTCAAATGTGACTTCCCTACACAGGTCAGATGGAATAAATGAACCATATGCAGACAGTAGATGGCGTCACAAGTGATTACACAAACAGATTGCTGCACAGTTAAACCGACGTTGTGTAAATTTTCTATTACGCACAGGAAATAATGCTCGCTTCCAGGCACAATACAAATAAACGCGGGATTTTAGATGGGGTTTTTTTCCCAGCAATGGCTTATTGATGGTAGGTGTTACAGCAAAATACGTGTCGCAAATTACTAATAAAAACAACATCTAAAACCCAACAGTCATTTGCATCACGCCTGGTAGCGAGTGTCACTTCCTGTTCGCTGGTCTTGCAACAATGCTGCGTGTGCTTCTCACAACAGCCCATTAGGTGACGTGCTGAAGCGGCGGAGGCTTCGGTTTGTTTTGTACACTCTCCAGATCTTAATACATTAATAACGAGAATGACACGTCACATTAAACCCAGACTGAAAAGAAAGGCCTCATCACTGTTAAGTCAACATAACTTTGATCACTTTGACCCTTACACCTGCGTGATGTTTGTACCTGATTCTTCTTTATGGGCCTTCTTTCTTGGCGTTGGCAGAGGAAGTGCATGTGATGCATAGATGTGTTTGACTTGGAAAGTAAAGACAAATGGTTCAGGCCCATTTGCTTCTGCCTCCATTAGCCTCTGGCTCGGAACCAGGACCCAGCAAACAACAGCTTAGGGCATTTTTTACTGGCCGAACCCAAAAGTAGGCTGCAAAGAACTGCAAGCACCGGCTATACACAAAACAACTCGCACGATGCACAAACACGGGGTTATCTGACACATAGTACCAGGTTGGAGAGCCACCGACTTAGGCCATGTTGTAACGTCCTAAGGACACAAGACCTAATTGACTACCCCTCTGCAGGTTGTTTCTTTACCTCCAAGTCTGAGGCCACGGTTCTCTACCAGAAAATGGTGGATTGCCCCCTCCGGGTTGGGGATGAGTTGTTGCCTCAAGTGAAGGAGTTCAAGTATCTCGGGGTCTTGTTCACGAGTGAGGGTAGGATGGAGCGGGAGATTGACAGGCGGTTTGGTGCAGCATCAGCAGTGATGCGGACGTCGTACCGGACCGTTGTGGCGAAGAAGGAGCTGAGCCGGAAGGCAAAGCTCTCAATTTACCAGTCACTCTTCGTTCCAACCCTCACCTATGGTCATGAGCTTTGGGTAGTAACCGAAAGGGTGAGATCGTGGATACAAGCGGCTGGTATTAGTTTCCTCCGTAGGGTGTCTGGGCTCAGCCTTAGAGATAGGGTGATGAGCTTGGACATCCGGATGGAGCTCGGAGTAGAGCTGCTGCTCCTTCGCGTTGAAAGGAGCCAGTTGAGGTGGTTGGGTATCTGATTAGGATGCCTCCTGGGCGCCTTCCTTTGGAGGTTTTCTGGGTACGGCCAACTGGGAGGAGACCTTGGGGTAGACCCAAAACTCGCTGGAGGGACTACATGTCCAGTCTGGCCTGGGAATGCCTTGGGGTCCCCCAGGAGGAGCTGGAGGGCGTTGCTGGGGAGAGGGATGTCTAGAGTGTCCTACTTAGCTTGCTGCCACCGCGACCCGACCCCGGAGAAGCGGCTGATGATGAATGAATGGATGGTTGTTTATGGTGTGATTACATCACATATGAACAGGTGGTTCCGGGTGCAACAAACCCCACACCCGATGCCCTGTCATTTGACCACTACTGATTTCCAAAGCAACGCGTTTCTCGTTTTAACAATGGCTCGGAATATCTCTTTGAAATAAAAGTTAAATATTTTGATGTAACTATGAAAGAAGTATTACCCTCTTTAGTTATGGTGGAGAATCGACTAGGAACTTTTCTGTGGCCTGGATTGCGATCTTGAGTCATTTATCTCAAAAACCTAATCAGGTCAACTGGGGATAGTTTCTCACCTTTCCCCAAGAAAATAATCATTTTTGCTGCAGCCAATTTCTGTGAAGCTGTTGACTCAGGCAGAGACAAATAGACACAGATGGACGGACAGAAAAGTCTTTATGCATACTCAATAATCCAGGTAAGGCAATCACAACAGAGAGGTGAATCAGTTCATCTGGACACAACGTTGATTGGGAGAAGCGTCTCATCGCTCGTCTAAGTGAACTCTTCAGTCTCACCTGACTGCAGGTGTCCCCACCCTTATAAACAATACAGTGGCATAACGACCCGAGCCCACAACCAGTTTCATGTGCAAATTGCCGTGACCTTTAGGTAGAGTTAAAATGGCCATGTTTGAGGGGTGGCGGTTTATTCCGTTGCCTACCAACACGGGGCTCGCCGGTTCGAATCCCCGTGCTGCCTCTGGCTTGGTCGGGCGTCCCTGCAGGCGCAACTGGCTGTGTCTGTGGGAAGCCTTATGTGGCTACGTCCCCCCCTGGAGAAACCCCTCACTGTCAGGTGAAAAGAAGCGGCTGGCAACTCCACATGTATTGAAGGAGGCACGTGGCAGTCTGAAGCCCTCCCCAGATCGGCAGAGGGGGTGGAGCAGCGACTGGGATGACTCGGAAGAGTGGTGTAATTGGCCGGACACAGTTGGGGAGAAAAGGGGGGGGGACACAATTGTTGGTGAACAAAAACATGAAAAGGTACGAAAAGTCAGTCTGATAACTTGTGCGTAATGACCTATAGATGCATGTGTGCATGTGTGCTACTTATTTCCTGCAGTGGGTCCCTACCCTGGTTTTTCCTCGGATTTGACGGGTCACCTGGTCTCTTCGTTTAACCTCTCGGTAAAAGAAGCCCTGACTCACTCCTTTTCCTTACACTCCTTTCTCGGCTCCATTTTTTGCCCTCAATTATCATCCATGAGCAAGTGTCCCTGAGACTGGCCTCATCTTGATGTGCCGAATCCCTGTCGTGTCCTTAGCATGTGCTCTACAGGGAGATGAGTCACGCCATCCTCTTCTCACATTCCCTCCTGTATCCACAGGCAGGGAGAGTAGGGTCGGGGAGGGGGACCCACAAAATGGCGAACCCCAGGGAAACAACACGGCGACAACACACACCTAAGCGAGTGCAAGGAGCAGGTTTGGACGTAGCCTGCCTGCGCTTTATAAGCTTAGCTTAGCTTAGCTTAGCTTAGTTTAGCTACCACCAAAATCAGTTCATTTGAATGAAGCACGGTGGCCCAGTGGATAGCGCTGTTGTCTCACAGCAAGAAGGTCCTGGGTTCGAACCCCAGGCCGTCCCAGGTCCTTTCTGTGTGGAGTTTGCATGTTCTCCCCGTGTCTGCGTGGGTGTCGTCCGGGTTAGGGTTAGTACTCCTGTCTGTGCCTCTGAGCAAGGCAATGGAAAAAAAGAAGTGGACTTGGTCTGCTCCTACCTACCTACACAGCTAGGATGGGTTAAATATAGAGAATTAATGTTGTTGTATGTATGTGCAATGACAAAGTGGATTCTATTCTATTCTATCCTTCGACTGTGCTGACCTGTGGGGGAGTCAGAGGTTCGAGGGAGAGTCTGAAATAGAGGAGCCTAAACATCTTAGTAGTTCACGTCGTTTAATTTTACACAATTGTGCCCTGCTAGAATACAGACTGCATGACAAAAAATAGGCGGCGTGGTTTGCAGTCTATTTATAATCTACTACCACTATTTTCTGCTGTTCCCGTTAGGGGTCGCCGCAGCGGCTCATCTGTTCCCATCTCTTCCTGTCCTCTCCATCTTCTTTTGTCATGCCCGCCACCCGCATATCCTCCCTCACCACATCCATAAACCTCCTCTTTGGCCTTCCTCTTCTCCTCTTCCCTGGCAGCTCCATTAATCAGCGTCCTTCTCCCAATATACCCAGCATCTCTCCTCCACACATGAACAAACCATCTCAATCCTGGGAGTTCCTATCACAGCGGACCTCTTCCAGGCCTTCACGTGTCACTGCGCTTTCCAAGAGGGCCCAGCAGCGTCTGCTCTTCCTGCGGCGTCTGAAGGAGGCGAGTCTCCCCCCCACCCATCCTCATCATTCTACAGAGGCACCATAGAGAGCATCCTGAGCAGCTGGATCACTGTCTGGCATGGGAACCGCAAGGCCCGCGACCGCACATCCCTACAGCGGATAGTGAAGACCGCTGGGAAGATCACAGGAAGTGCTCTCCCATCCAGCCAGGCCATCTATGACGCACGGTGCACCCGGAGGGCTCTTAGCATCGTGAAGGACCCCCCCACCTCCACCCTTCCCACAGCCACTTCACCCTCCTACCCTCTGGCAGGAGGTACCGGAGCATCCGTGCTGCCTCCGCCAGACTACGCAACAGTTTCATTCCTCAGTTTCAGGCGCTCCTCCACCTGCACCCTACTCTCACTACAGATCACAATGTCATCCGCAAACATCTTAGTCCATGGAGACTCCTGTCTGATCTTATCTGTCAATCTGTCCATCACCATTGCAAACAAGGAAGGGCTCAGAGCCGATCCTTGATGTAACCCCACCTCCACCTTGAACACATCCATCACTCCCACCACGCACCTCACCACTGTCACACTGCCCTCATACATATCCTGCACCACTCCTACATACTTCTCTGCCACTCCCGATTTCCTCATACAATACCACACCTCCTCTCTGGGCACCCTGTTGTATGCTTTCTCTACATCCACAAAGACACAGTGTAACTCCTCCTGGCCTCCTCTATACTTCTCCATCAACATTCTCGAAGCAAACATCACATCTGTGATGCTCCTTCCTGGCATGAAACCATACTGCTGCTCGCTAATCATCATCTCTCCTCTTAACCTAGCTCCCACTTGTAATCTATTCATAATGACATAGCATAACTATGTTTTATCAATTAATCTGTAATTAGTATTTTTCGTGGCCAAGCTTCTGGCACCACGAGGACCAAAATTTCACTCTGCCAATTACTGGCCTAAGGGCCAGCTTCGGTGGAAAAACGTGTTGTTGTGTGTGTGAGCGTGTGCACATGGCTAGAAAGACGTATAACTGTCTGTGTATATCTGCACGAGCGCGTCATGCAGACGCTAGTGTACGCGAACTCGCTTATTGGGCTTAATTACACCCGTTACATAACAGGGAGAAACTTCATTAAACCCATATTTCACCCTTCCGCTGTCATTTCCCCCGAGGCAAACCTCTCCCGCCAAAACCCTCGCTGGCAGCCGGAGCTGCTGCAGTGTGGCTAACTCGGCCGGCACCATACTATATCCGTCTCCACCTATCCATATCTCACGGCTGCCACAGCGATTATATGCACGTATGCACCAGCGCCGCGCCTGGCTCGACGGTCACAGTAATAACATTACTTGCTGTGAGTGACGCTGATCTTAATGCGCCGGTGCGCTACAAGGCTACGTTAGCCCTGCCGGGAGGAGATGGATGGGGCAGGAGGGCGAGCGAAACGGAGAGATTGGCGGGACGGAGAGAAACGATAGGAGTAAGAGAAACAGAGGGGGTGGGGTGGGGTGGGGGGGTGGGGGTGGGAGAGCAGTGGGGAGAGAGCGAGAGAGAGACGGTAGAGGGAGAGGAGTTGCTGACAGAGAGCCATAGAGAAAACGGGGAGGCAGAGAGAAGAAGGGGGGGATTTTATATACATATAAGCCAACCTGTTTACACTCCTCCCCCTCTGGTGGGCGCTACAGAGCGGTGTACGCCAAAACCTCCACGCACGAGCAGTTCCTTTCTGCAGGCCCGTCACCCCGATGAGCACTTAACACTGAACACCCTCTGTACCTATAAGTGCTAAACTATACATCCTGTAGATTAAACGGTTTTAAAATGTCACCACTGTCAGACATGAATCTGGGCACACTGCCTGCGTTTACATGATGTTAGAAAAACGTGGATTTATTGTGTTAGTGCGACTAAAACTGGACTTTTAAGATACATGTGAACGTGTTAGTCCCGCTGAAATCGTACTAAATCCAATTTCTGGAAGTGGGACCAACACTATACGCTTCAGTCGGCCCCGAACTGGCCTAGGCGTTCTGCACATGATCCATAGTTCCCATGGTGGTCTTTCACCCAATAGCAACCAGCTGAAAGGGGGCATATCGCCGCCACCTACCGTACCGGGGTCGGACATACTTCCATCAATAAATCGATTTCCCCCATTCTTGATAGTGGCACAACGACAGTAGTCCAGCTGCATGGCCTAGTCCAGTGTTTCTCAACCCCAGTCCTCAAGGACCCCCTGTCCTGCAGATTTTCTTTGCAACCCTGAATAGGTACCTGTTTGTAGTTATTCAACCAATCAGCAATGAATGTCAGAGTTTGCACACCTTGCATAATTAAGTGCTATGAGGTCATTGGTTGAGTAAGTACAAGCAGGGCTACCTATGCAGGGTTACATTGAAAATCTGCAGGATAGGGGGGTCCTTGAGGACTGGTTTGAGAAACACTGGCCCTAGTCGAGCTGCAACCGTAGCTCCACTTAACGGTGCATGGACACACACACCGAATGTGGCTGTTTTGTGTACTTGCATGTTCTGCCATGTCCACAGAGCTCATGCATATAAAGTGGCCCGTTAGCATGCTTATTGCAGCATCTTTGCACTCGCCTCCATTGCACTGTCGTCTTCGTGCTACATCACTGTTGTGGCTTTTCCTTTTTATTATACACATGGATATCTGTACATGGGAGTCAAATGTTTGTTTACCGTGTTGTCGTAGTTTTGGCTATATGTCTATTCTGTGTAAGCACATGGAGAGCAATGGAGGAACTGCAGTCAAATGCCGGGTATGTGTAGGCCCACACATAACTGGCCAAATGACACTGATTCTGATATACATACACACACATATCATGGGTAGAGAGAGAGAGGGAAAAAGAGAGGGATGCATTGAGAAAGAGAAAGCTAGAAATGAAGAGAAAGGTAGAGAGAAGGAGTCAAGTAAAAAAGAGATAAGGTACGGACATTAGGGTCGTTTGGGGTTTTCTGTCTTGTAAATTTTATTTTCATCTGTGGGACCCATTAAGTTTGGTAAACTTTCCTGTGCCCAAGATGACAGTAGTGTGTGTGTGTGTGTGTGTGTGCATATTGTGTGCATATTATTTGTACTTGTGCGTGTTGTGTTTGTACACCAAGTATGTCTTCCACATTTTTGTATATATACATGCAGATGTTTGTATGTGTGCAAGTATGTATGTGTGTCATAGGCGGTGCTATTAAGAAGCTAGTGGGGGTGTCCGGGTGGCGTGGTGGTCTATTCCGTTGCCTACCAACACAGGGATCGCCGGTTCGAATCCCCCTGTTACCTCCGGCTTGGTCGGGCGTCCCTACAGACACAATTGGCCGTGTCTGCGGGTGGGAAGCCGGATGTGGGTATGTGTCCTGGTCGCTGCACTACCGCCTCTTCTGGTCGGTCAGGGCACCTGTTTAGGGGGAGGGGGAACTGGGGGGGAAGCGTGATCCTCCCACGTGCTACGCCCCCCTGGTGAAACTTCTCACTGTCTGGTGAAAAGAAGCAACTGGCGACACCACATGTATGGGAGGAGGCATGTGGTAGTCTGCAGCCCTCCCCGGATCTGCAGAGGGGGTGGGTGGAGCAGCGACCGGGACGGCTCGGAAGAGTGGGGTAATTGGCCAAAATTTTGATTGGGGAGAAAAGGGGCGGCCGGGGGGGCTAGTGGAAGTCTCGCTTTCCCATAATGATCACTGAAAAAATTCAACATAAGGCCTAAAAAAAATCTGTCTGTCTGTCTCTGGTTAAAAGAATCGTCCATTTATCTTTTTATTGCTACTTTCACTTTTATTTCTTTTTAGCGACCACGGCAGTGATTTATCTTCCCTGACATTGCAGTTAGGTTTAGCGAACATGTTTTCACTGAGCGACGTTAAGCAATTAGCTATGTAGGAATGATGCCATGATTTAAAAAAAAAATCAAATAATTTGGGGTCAGAGGAGTAGGCTGGAAGTTCAACCAAGATGAGGAGCCGACCTCAGTTGACTGTAAGCTGAAAGACTTTTGGAACTGAACAGACCGGTGATCGGACTGGTCCTTTGCAACCTGTTCTCATTCCCAGGTCGTCCAATACTGAGGCTTTGGCACACCCCTCGGCGTCTGATACTGACGCACAGGCACATTAAAAAGTTGAGTTTGTGTTCACTGTCAGAAACGTTGCATTCCAACAACTTTCTGGTGAGGCCCGAAGAATCTTAGTAATAACTAGCAAACTAAAGATCATATATATGCATTCACCGAATGGAGATTGGGAAAATAAAATGCACATTTCTCGCTAGAGATGTCATCAAAACACATTTTAATACCACATTTATTTTGAAATATTGCATTTTCCTCAGAAAATATAGTGAATGTCAGCCATTTTTTGAAAATCTTCGCAGACGGAAACTGACATTCACGTGACATGGACGCATGCTTCCACAACATTGGGTATAAATTGAAATGTTGATATGAAATGTATTTGCTATTTGGTTCAGAAAGCCCCCCCATCTGCCGGTGGATTAAAAACTTACTGACGGGAGTTAGCTGGTGAGGCTGGGAAAAATCAGATCCAGCACGCGGACAATCAGCACTGGCACCCCCCAGGGATGTGTGCGTGGCCCTGTACTCTTCTCCATCTACACAAATGACTGCACCTGAGGTGACCCCACTGTTTAAACTCCGGACGTTTGCGGATGACACAACCATCATTGTCCTTATTTGGGATGGTGAGAGTCTGCACAGAGATGGGAGGTTGATCAGCTGGCGCTCTGGTGCAACCATGACAACCTGAAGCTGAACACGTACAAAACAATGGAGCTGACAGTGGATTTCAGGAGTACCCACCCAACACTGCCCTCCCCTCACCATACTCAACAGCACGGTGTCTACGGTGAAAACTGCAGATATCTGGGTTCCACAATCTCCCAGGTGGGCATCCAACATAGACACAATCATCAGAAGGGCCCAGATGTACTTTGTCCGCCAGCTCAAGAAATTAAACCTGCCTCAGGAACTGTTCGTTAAGTTCTTCACTGCAACAATCCAGTCTGTCCTCTGCACATCCGTCACTGTCTGGTTTGGTTTGGCCACCAAACAGGACCGGGACAGACTACAACGGACAGTTAAGTCTGCAGAGAAAACCACTGGTGCCAACCTGCCCTCCATTCAGGACTTATACACCTCCAGGCTCAGGAAACAGGCAGGCGACATCACTGCAGACCCATCACACCCTGGTCACAAGCTGTTCCAACTCCTCCCCTCTGGTAGGCGCTACAGAGCACTGTACCCCAAAACAACTGGATATAAAAATAGTTTCTTTCCACACACGGGCTGTCATTCAAATTATTGCTCAACACTGTCAATAAACCCAACCATGTTGTTTAAACTGTACTGTACATTGTAAGTGTACTGGTACGCCTTGTCCTGTCCATCTACCTCATGTATGTATGTAAGTAGCCTGCTAACATCTATTTCAACATCTCTGACATATTCTCTGCATTTTATCACCTCTTATTTCGCCTGTATAAGTCAATCATTTTCCACATCCCAAGGACCAGTCTGCGATGCCTCGGCACGCCCTGGTCCCCGCCTTTGCCTGCTGTCTTCATTGCACCCTACACCAATGCTCATCCCCGCGGGTGGTGGGTCCATTTTGCTTTTTCGGGCTTGGCCCGACCGGGCCCCTTGGGCCAAGGCCCGGACACCAGACGCTCGCCAGCGAGCTCCCTTCCCAGGTCTGGTTCCAGGAGGGGGCCCTGGTTTCACTTTTCCATTGGGTTTCTTGGGAATCATTCTTAGTCTGGCTGCTCCCCTGGGACCAATTTGCCTTGGGAGACCCTGCCAGGAGCTATTGCCCCTGACAACTAGGCTCCCAGGATCACCATGTTAAGGTGGCAATTCTAGGATAGGGATAATTGGAGCACACCAGAGGGTGTGCACTTCAGATTTCCGGGTTCCACAATCTCCCAGGACCTAAGGTGGGCATCCAACATAGACACAAATCGGAGAACACCGGAGGGTGTGCTCCAATTATCGGAGCATCACACTGCTCAGCCTCCCAGGGAAAGTCTACTCTAGGCTGATGGAAAGTAGGCTCTGACTGATTGTTGAATCTCGGATCCAGGAGGAACAATACAGATTCTGTCCTGGCCGCGGAACAACGGACCAACTCTTTACCCTTGTGAAAGTACTGAGGGGAGGCATGGGAGTTTGACAGGCCAGTCTACATGTGTTTTGTGGACTTGGAGAAGGCTTACGACCGTGTAGCCCGGGGCACAGTGTGGAGGGTGCTGCGGGAGTATGGGGTACTGTGGCAGTCGCTACAAGCCATCGGTCCTTGTATAAGCAAAGTGAGAGCCATGTCCGTGTTCTCTGCACGAAGTCAAACACGTTTTCGGCGAGTCTCGGACTCCACCAAGGTTGTCCCTTGTCCCTTGGCACAGCCAAGGTGAGGAGCGTGTCCATTTTGGAAACCTCAGCATTGCGTCTCTGCTCTTCGCAGATGATGTGGTTTTGTTGGCTTCATCAGAACGCGACCTCCAGCGCGCACTGGGGCGGTTTGCAGCTGAGTGTGAAATAGCTGGGGTGATAGTCGGCACCTCCAAGTCCGAGGCCATGGTTCTCCACCCGAAAATGGTGGATTGCTCCCTCCGGGTTGGGGATGAGTTTGCTTGTTTGTTTGTTTGTTTGTTTATTTCAGATCTGTTATACTGATATATGTTCCGTTTTTGCTTGTTGACTTTTGAATTGTAACTATTGTACTGTTTGACCCCAGGGACAATAGTCGCTGCTGAGGCAGTGATTAATGGGGATCGGAAATAATCAGAATCAGACTCAGAATACTTTATTCATCCAACACGTGGATCGCCGGTTCGGATTCCCGTGTTGCCTCCGGCCTGGTCGGGCGTCTCCACAGACACAATTGGCCGTGTCTGCAGGTGGGAAGCCGGATGTGGGTATGTGTCCTGGTCGCTGCACTAGCGCCTCCTCTGGTTGATCAGGGGCGCCTGTTCATGGGGAGGGGGAACTGGGGGGGAGGGGATAGCGTGAACCTCCCACGTGCTACGCCCCCCTGGCGAAACTCCTCACTGTCAGGTGAAAAGAAGCGCCTGGTGACTCCACATGTATCGGAGGAGGCGTGTGGTGATCAGCAGCAGAGGGGGTGGGTGGAGCAGAGATCGGGACGGTTCGGAAGAGCGGGGTAACTGGCCGGATAGAATTGGGGAGATAAAGGTGGAAGGGGAAAAAAATCCTCCCCAAAAAAATTGTTTTTAGTTTCCATCTGTGCACAGTAAATAAAAAAAGTCCCTGCCCCCGTGAAAAGGCGCCTAATATGAGTCATGATTCAGCGCCAAAGATTCAATCAGTGACGGGTTGGTTCGCCGAGCATTTCAAATGGGATATAATTTGTCTTCACACTCCGCAAGCTAAGCTCCTTCGGTTTAAAATGATGTTTAGCTTTTTTACGTCTGCATTAATGTTTCGCAAATTTATCTTCCCCATTCCTGATGCCCTAGCGCCGCCTATGATGCATGTGTGTGTGTGTGTGTGTGTGTGTGTGTGTGTGTGTGTGTGTGTGTGTGTGTGTGTGTGTGTGTTTTGTAATCCCCTCTGTGATCTGGGGGAGCCTATCTATGAATACAGACCTGACTCTACACCTCCTCTCTCAGGATCTCTTCATTCTTTCTCTCCTCCTTTCTGTCCCTCTATCTGTCTTCAACAGAATAGGGGGAGGGGGTAGAGAGAGAGAGGGGGGGGTGTAGCAATATGCTGTTGAGGCGGGAGAGAGATAAAGACTTAAATGTGAGTCAAAGCAATATCACCAAACGGGGCGTAAGGATTTGCAAATCACATTAGGCGGCAATGTCAGGGCTCATACCACCATCATATCGTATAATATCAACGTCATATCAAAGAGGAATAAAGTTGATCAGCCACAGCAGGAAGACATGGGAGAGAGTAATAGAAGCTAGGTTAAGAGGAGAGGTGATGATTAGCGAGCAGCCGTGTGGTATCATGCCACGAAAGACCACCACAGATGTGATGTTTGCTTTGAGAGTGTTGATGGAGAAGTATAGAGGAGGCCAGAAGGAGTTGCATTGTGCCTTTGTAGATTTAGAGAAAGCAGATGACAGGGTGCCGAGAGACGAGGTGTGGTATTTAATGAGGAAGTCAGGGGGGGCAGAGAAGTGTGTAGGAGTGGTGCAGGATATGTATGAGGGAAGTGTGACTGGTGAAGTGTGCGGTAGGAATGTCAGATGGGTTCAAGGTGGAGGTGGGATACATAAAGGATCGGCTCTGAGCCCTTTCTTGTTTGCAATGGTGATGGACAGGTTGACAGATGAGATCAGGCAGGAGTCTCCATGGACTGTGATGTTCATGGATAACATTGTGATCTGTAGCGAGAGTAGGGTGCAGGTGGAGGAGCGCCTGGAGCGGTGGAGGTATCCACTGGAGAGAAGAGGAATGAAAGTCAGTAGGAGCAAGACGGAATACATATGCATGAATGAGAGGGAGGACAGTGGAATGGCGAGGATGCAAGGAGTGGAGGTAACGAAGGCGTGTGAGTTTGAGTATGAGTTTAAATACTTGGGGTCAGCTGTTTAAAGTAATGAGGAGTGCAGAAGAGAGGTGAAGAAGAGAGTGCAAGCAGGGTGGAGTGGGTGGAGACGAGTGTCAGGAGTGATGTGTGACAGAAGGGTACCAGCAAGAGTTAAAGGGAAGGTTTACAAGATGGCCGTGAGACCAGCTATGTTATATGGTTTGGAGACAGTGGCACTGATGAAAAGACAGGAGGAGGAGCTGGAGGTGGCAGAGATGAAGATGATAAGATTTTCACTGGGAGTGACGAAGAAGGACAGGATTAGGAACGAGTATATTAGAGGGACACCTCAGGTTGGACAGTTTGGAGACAAAGCAAGAGAGGCAAGATTGAGATGGTTTGGACATGTGTGGAGGAGAGATGCTGGGTATACTGGGAGAAGGATGCTGAATATGGAGCTGCCAGGGAAGAGGAGAAGAGGAAGGCCAAAGAGGAGGTTTATGGATGTGGTGAGGGAGGACATGCAGGTGGCTGGTTTGACAGAGGAAGATGCAGAGGAGGAAGAGATGGAAACGGATGATCCACTGTGGCGACCCCTAACAGGAGCAGCCGAAAGTAGTAGTAGTAGTAGTAGTAGTAGTAGTAGTAGTGGTAGTAGTAGTAGTCGTCGTTGGGGCTCATATGAACTCTTTCTAACCTGGATCAGAATTCATCTAAATGAACAAGTTTCAGAGGACCACTCTGGATTTTACATTTGTCTTAATTTTGTCAGTTTTTTGCCATCACACTTGTCAGTTATGATATTTTACACACTGGCTTAATTTTGGAGATTTTTAATGTGGGGCCACCTTTGGACACAGCTTTACAACAGCATCTCATGGGGCAACTGAACGCGAAACCTGTCCTGTCAATGACAGAAAGAAAAGCTAGTGCCTCAGTTAGACTGTGTACCAAAGTGAGAGCTGTGGCCGCATTCTTGGCACAAAGTCAAACACGTTTTCGATGGGTTTCAGACTCCGCCAAGGTTGTCCCTTGTCGCTGATTCTGTTTTTGATACTCATGGACAGGATATCAAGGTGCAGCCAAGGTGAGGAGTGTGTCCGTCAGCAGTAATGCGGACGTTGTACCAGACCGTTGTGGTGAAGAGGGAGCTGAGCCGGGAGGCAAAGCTCTCAATTTACCAGTCAATCTTCGTTCCAACCCTCACCTATGGTCATGAGCTTTGGGTAGTGACCGAAAGGGTGAGAGTGCAGATACAAGCGGCTGAAATGAGTTTCCTCCGTAGGGTGTCTGGGCTCGGCCTTAGAGATAGGGTGAGGAGCTCGGACATCCGGAGGGAGCTTGGAGTAGAGCCTGCTGGGAGCTCGGAGTAGAGCCGCTGCTCCTTCGCATTAAAAGGAGCCAGTTGAGGTGGTTCAGGCATCTGATCAGGATGCCTCCTGGGCGCCTTCCTTTGGAGGTTTTCCGGGCACAGCCAACTGGGAGGAGACCCCGGGGTAGACCCAGAACTCACTGGAGGGACTACATGTCCAATATGGCCTGGGAACGCCTTGGGATCCCCCAGGAGGAGCTGGAGGGCGTTTCTGGGGGGAGGGACGTCTGGAGTGCCCTACTTAGCTTGCTGCCACCACGACCTGACCCCAGAAAAGCAGCTGAAGATGAGATGGGATATACCACAAAGCAACATAATGTAACATCAACATGTGTTGTATGTTGATGTTACATCAAAGGCTCTTGATGGGTTTCTCATCCCTCAGGGTAGAAAGTCACTTCTCAATATCATCAGATTGACTCCAAGGCCTCAAGGAATGGGTTGTTTTCTGCTCCCCATTTATGTAACTTTACTTTAAATAAGTACCTGTCTGGGCGGCATGGTGGCGCAGTGGTTAGCGCGGTCGCCTCACAGCAAGAATGTCCTGGGTTCGAGCCCTGGGGTAGTCCAACCTTGGGGGTCATCCCGGGTCGTCCTCTGTGCGGGGTTCGCATGTTCTCCCTGTGTCTGCATAGGTTTCCTCCGGGTGCTCCGGTTTCAGTCCAAAGACATGTCGGTCAGGTGAGTCGGCCGTACTAAATTGTCCCTAGGTGTGAATGTGTGTCTCGGCCCTGGGATGGACTGGTGATCTGTCCAGGGTGTCTCCCCACCTGCCGCTCAATGACTGCTGGGAAAGGATCCAGCATCCCTGCTACCCTGAGCAGGATAAGCGGCTTGGATAATGGATGGATGGATGGATGGATGGGTCCAGGGCCCTCTTTATAAACATTGGCTAGTGTCTGACATGTGAAATACGCATTTCAACTGTTCATTCCCACCAAGTAGAGTAAAACCATACTTGAAATGATAAACCTAGAGGGGAGCCATGTTTTGCTAGTAATTAGAGAGGGCTTGATGGGACAAACTTGCACATCTTGAGCTACTCGATGGAGTCTACAGACCGAGAACCAAATGCACTGCGACAGGGACATAATGTGTGCAAACGTCCCGAAAAATATTTCAAATCTATTCCAGGGTCTTTTGTTTTACTGCTATAAAGGATGTGAATGACTACGATGGGCAGAGTGCTTGTCATGCCTGCATGACTTTCTTTCTGCTTCCTGTGTAGGAAGATGGCTCTACGAATTCGCGTTTGCAGCGGCCTCACCCAGCACCGTCCATGCAGTGTCTTTGTCCACATCTGCGTCACATTTGTTTGATGGCTGGGAGAGCTGGCGCTGGATCGGCTGGGAGAACGGGGCAGGCTAAGCTAACTGCTAGCCCATGCAGACCTGCAGTTCCAATAACACCCGGCATTGACTGTGGTGTATTTGATGTCGTCGTGAGGAGTGCGGGGAGGTGTGTCGAATGTGTCTCGCTGGGAGAGCTGGCGCTGGATCGGCTGGGAGAGCTTGGTCTGCGTTGTCCGGTGGGCCCGGGGACCATGGCCCCTGCCTGGAGCTGCACCCGAGGAGGAAATGCTGAGGGCAGTCTGACAGGACGCGGAAGTGGAGCAGGCTAAGCTAACTGCTACCCCATGCAGACCGGCGGTTCTGACAGTCATCCTGGCTGGCGTTTGTTCCCTAGGACAGTGATTTTTTTGTTTAGTTTGGATATACGTATGTGTCAGTTTAGATGTTGGTTCTTGTAGTTTTTGATGTGTTTTTGTCTTTGCGTTGTACTGCTGTGGGCTGGGGGAAACGGTATTTTATTTCATTTCATGTATGCAAGTGCATGAAGTGAAATGACAAATAAAGGGTTCCTGATTCCTGATAACCAAGGGCCTGAGGTCACAATGGAGAAACAACCGGTCCCTTCAAAAACTTGTTCAGTCACTCAGTACGTGCTCAGCATGCCAACTAGATATGGAGCTAAAACATGGATGCATGTGATGTGAGATCCATTTAGGCCTGGAATGTGCAGGTTTACAAAGCGAAGCAAGCCAGAGAACAAATGCAGTTCGTTTTAGACATGACCCAAGTGTGAGGGCCTGCAGCCTTGGCCCAGAGCTGCCCAAACAGAAACGGACCACGTGGGTGTTGAAATGGCTGCAACGCACATCAGACGCTGGAGTGCTGTGAGGCCCCACACATTTCTGTTTCTTCATTTCAGCACGCATGTTAACTAACAAGCGAGCTTGTCCATACCAGCCGAGCCCAGCGCACAACACTGCAGCCACCTACTGCTCCTCTACAATAGGAGAGGGGAAATGCAAAAGACAAACGTCATTGTGACAAAACAACTGTACAATGACAAAAATAAAGGAGCTTTCTTTCTTCAACTTGATCCTTGGCTCCGCCTTCACTTACTTCCTCTTCTTGGTCTCCAAAGTCGTCCTGCAGACCGCCATCCGATGCTGCCTAGCTACGTCACCACCTGTCACCACCTCACAGTCTCCAATCTCCTTTGGATTGTACCTCCTACATAAGACGTAGTCCACCTGTGTGCACCGTCCTCCACTCTTATACGTCACCCTGTGTTCCTCCTCCTTCTTGAAATACATATTCAGCACTGGCATTTCCATCCTTTTTTGCAAAATCCACCACCATCTGTCCTCCCACATTCCTCTCCTTGACACCATACCTACTCATCTGAAGTCCGCTCCGATCACCACTCTCTCCTCCTTGGGTACACTCCCCCCACTTCATCCACCTCACTCCAGAATTCTTCTTTTTCTTCCATCTCACATCCAGCTTGCGGGGCATACGCGCCGCTAACATTCATTTATTACACCTTCGATTTCCAGCTTCGTACTCATCACCGTCTGACACTTCTCACCTCCAGCACACTCTTGATGTACTCTTCCTTCAGGATTACCCCTACCCCATTACTCCTCCAATTCCCACCATGGCAGAAGAATTTGAGCCCACCTCCGATGCTCCTGGCCTTACTTCCCTTCCACCTGGTGTCTTGCACACACAGTATTTCTACCCTCCTTCTCCCCATCATATCAGCCAGCTCTCTCCCTCTACAAGTCATAGTGCCAACATTCAAGGTTCCGACTCTCACCTCCACACTCCTACCCCTCCTCCTCTCCCGCTGGCTCTGAACTTACCTCACCCCTCTCCTTCTCCTTCGCCCAGCAGTAGCAAAAGTTGCCACCCGCATCCTGCTGGCCAACAGTACCGTTTGCAGCCATTGGTAACCCAGGCCTTGACCGATCCGGTATGGAAATCTGACTGGTGATTTGCATATTTGATTTTGTAAAGGCTGTATGCCGGATGCCCTTCCTGATGCAGAAAGGGATAGTAGTTGCAATCACAGCATTTTAACATTGTTGTCTTACAATGCTGTGATTGCAACTATTCCCCAGTCCTCTGTGAACAGTACACATTGCCAATGGGCGTCCAGGTAAAGTAGCGGTCTTTTTTGTTGCCTACACGGGGATCCCGGTTCGAATCCCCATATTACCTCTGGCTTGGCAGGGCGTCCCTACAGACACAATTGACCGGATGTGGGTACGTGTCCTGGCCGCCTCCTCTGGTTGTTTGGGGCGCCTGTTCAAGTTCTCCCACACAACTCCCCTTCTCACACTGGCTCCCAGTAGCTGCTCGCATCCAGTTTAAGACTCTGGTGCTAGCCTACAGGGCAGTGAAAGGAGCAGCTCCTTCCTATCTCCAGGCCATGGTCAAGCCCTACACCCCCGCCCAACCACTTCGCTCTGCTGCCTCAGGGAGCCTGGTTGCCCCGTCGCTCAGAGGCCCCTTGCTGCCGATCAACCCGGTCACGGCTCGGTTCTGTCCTGGCCCCACAGTGGTGGAATGAACTCCCCACTGATGTCAGGACAGCGGAGTCACTGCCCATCTTTCAGCGCAGGTTGAAAACCCACCTCTTCGAGAACCACTACCCTGTTACTTGCTCTTAGCACTTATTGTATTCACTCATTTAAAAAAAATCCCTTTCTCGTGCTTTTACTGTAGCACTGGTTCTGCTCTTAGCTGCTTGTTTAGAGAGAAGACGCACTTATGACCTCTGATGACTAGTAGTTCTCCTGAATTCCTACGTTAAATGCACTTATTGTAAGTCGCTTTGGATAAAAGCGTCGGCTAAATGACTATAATGTAATGTAACGTTAAAGGGGGGAAGGGGAACCGGGGGGAATAGTGCGGTCCACGCTACGTCCCCCTGGTGAAACTCTTCACTGTCAGGTGAAAAGAAGCGGCTGGCGACTCCACGTGTATCGGAGGAGGTACGTGGTAGTCTGCAGCCCTCCCCGGCTTGGCGGAGGGGTTGGAGCAGCGACCGGGACGGCTTGGAAGAGTGGAGTAATTGGCCGGATCCAACTGGGGAGAAAAGGGGGGAGGGAATTTCAAAAAATAGTACACATGGCCATTGTAACTCTAGTTAATGGTCAAGGCAATTTGCATATGAAAGCGGTCGTTGGATTTGGTGGTTATGCCACCGTACTGTTTACAAGGGTGGGGATACCTGCAGTCAGGTGAGACTGAAGAGGTCACTTAGATGAGTGATGAAACGTTTCTCTCAGTGAACGTCGTGTCCAGATGAACTGGTTCAACTCTCAGTGAAGCAGAATATCTCTGTTCTCGTGGGGATCTCTTCAAAGCAGCGAATGGATGTGTGTATTGATTTTCTCAATCGTACACAGGACTGAAGACGAGTTGCGTCCCGAAGGCAACCCTAAAATAAAGGAGCGTTCAAGCAAAGTGACGAGTGTCTCCGTCAAGGCCGTCTGGTGGCTTTGTGTGTGTGTACGTGGACTTGGGAGTTCTTTGCGTAGACGTGTTTAAGTGTGTGTAAGTATATGTGCACTTATGTTTCTATCCATGTGACTATGTCCTCCCCGTGTTTGGTGTTTTCAAGATTCAGAAACACTTTTATTTGTCATTTCGAAACAAAATATCCTTTTCCCCGGCCCACAGCAGTGCAACGCAAAGACAAAAACACACACCCAGAAGCTACAAGAACACACATATATCTAAACTAACATATAGATCCAAAAAAAAAATCATTGTCCAAGGGATCGAACGCCGGCCAGGATGACTGTCGGAACCGCCGGTCTGCGTGGGCTAGCAGCTAGCTTAGCCCGCCCCGCTTCCGCGTCCTGTCAGACCGCCCTCAGTGCTTCCTCCTCAGGCACAGCTCCAGGCCGGGGCCGTGGACCTTGGGCCCACCAGATGCAGCAGACCAGGCTCCCCCAGCCGATCCAACGCCAGCTCTCCCAGCCAGACACCCTCGACACACCTCCCCGCACTCCACGCGACGACACCAAAAACACCACAGTCAACGCCAGGCGAGGCTGCCGCCAGACTGTGGTGTCGGAAGTGCCGATCTGCATGGGCTAGCAGTTAGCTTAGCTTGCCCCGCTTCCACGTCCTGTCAGACCGCCCTCGGTCTGGGCCGTGGTCCCTGGGCCCACAGGACGCAGCAGACCAAGCTCTCCCAGCCGATTCAGCGCCAGCTCTCCCAGCCATCAAACGAAGACAAAACTTAGACGCAGACATGGACAAAGACACGGGTGAGGCCGCCACGAATGTGAATTCACGCTGCCATCTTCCCACACCGGTACTGGGCGAGGCCGCTGCAAACCTGAATTTGCGTCGCCATCTTCCCACACCGGAAGTGGAAAATTTTTGTGTACGGATGTATTTTATATGTTCATGTATTGATGTGTATGATTATTGCAAAGAGCTGGAATCCCAATTTGTGAATGTGTGCAGACGGTAGAGGTGTGTGTGTGTGTGTGTGTGTGTGATGCTTGTGTACGATAGATGCTGTGCGTTCAGAAGGCTGACAGAAAGAGTCTGCACTCAGCTAACAGAGATGTGTTGTTACTCAGACAGGCTTAATGAGCAAAGCTAGCTGATGATGGCAGCTGATCGACGTGCACGACCCGAGGCCTCGCGCTCGTCGAGTAGCAGAAGAAAACCCCTGCATGCACAAAGAGACGAGGGCTTGGGTGGTGCGAGGACAGAGGGAGCAAGAGAAAGCGAGTGAATGTGGGGGCGCCTGGGTGACGTTGCGGCCTGTTCCGTTGCCTACCAACACAGGGATCGCCGGTTCGAATCCCCGTGTTGCCTCCAGTCCAGCATGTAAGCCTCGTGTGTGGACATGTATACAGCGTGCTGCGTGTGTCCACCTGTTGTGTGTCCGTGTCTATATGAACATGTTATGTGTGGGCTACCTCCCAAGTCTGCACCATATGCATGCTTGCTGGCCGTCACCCTCTCACGTTCTCCACCGTCACGTCTCGTCTCATACATCGTCAGGAGAGCAGATGGCGAGGCAGGAGTGATCCCTGTCTGCAGTGGCGGAGTTATATTTATATATTTAATCATATATATGTATTCATATATCAGCCATGCTCTTTTTCCTCTGAATGACACGAGGCTGTCTGCTCCCATGCACAGCTAATTAGCTTGAGATTTATATGAGCTGCAAGAGACACCTGCTTTTATAGGGTAGTGGATGAAAGCAACCTGTCATTGTGTGTTTGCCCATTTGTGTGTCTGAGGGTGTGTGTAACAGTGTATATGTTCAATACTAATGGCATCATTAAGTAGTGTATATAAAATACATTATGTATGCATTGATGGAGGTAGTGGTAATAAGGACATATAGTTGTGTGTGTGTGTGTGTGTGTGTGTGTGTGTGTGTGTGTTGTGTGTGTGTGTGTGTTGCACATTCAGTCGTTGCAGAACTATAATCCACAACTCTTATTTTCAGCAGTTATTGCATTTAATAGGCACAGGCTGTATGGGATGATTGATTAATTGTTCCAAAGTAAATAACACTTTGGGATAAGGGCAAAAAGTGAGCCTCATTTTTCAAGCAAATTTTGAATTCTTTCCTTTTACACAGGAAGTGCTGTATTACATATATATATATATATATATATATATATATATATATATATATATATATATATATATATATATATATATATATATATATATATATATATATATATATATATATAGATGTAGAGGAAAAAACTTTAATTCATAGCAGTACACGCCAGTTTGGTACATCACACGCTCGGCAGCTGATGAGCCAGGTGCTCTCCTCAAAACTGGTCAAAACGGACCTAAGAGACAAGCATATCTAAATGAATTTAAAAAATGTGTACAACCCAATGAAATGTCCTCTTGAATGGATAGTTTTGAATTTATGAAGCCTATTCCTGTTCTGTGTTCCGTATTTCATATTGCTGAGTGGTAGATTTCATTTCCATGTTCATCCATCCTGCACGTCATACTGGACATGCAGCTCCTGCCCGTCAGCTGCTTTACAATGCAGATCAAAACTGCCTCATTTTGGCTCAGTTCAGATAAGTGCTCCAAAGTTCACCCAACGTTGACAAAATGCCACGACATCCTTATCTTGGTGAGGTTGAGTGGTTATTTTAAAAGGTTGAAGCCTCTTTAGTACGTAACACCTCGGTGATTATGCAATCAATGTTCTTTATTGTGTTGGTTAGTAGTAATCATAATGATACTTGCTGGGATTTGCTGGTGGGCTGTGTCGTGGTAAGTGCTAATATGAAGACAGATCGACACTTACACTCCACGTAAGTGACAGGACAGGAACTGAAATTCAGAATCATGTTTATTGGCCATGTAGGTTTGCACTAACATGGGATTTGACTCCGGTTTCGTGACTCTCTCAATGTACATAACATAGAATAACAACACTACAACACAACAGTCTTCAGATATATACACAAAGGTTGCCTATATACAAGTGAAATAAGAGGTGATAAAGGTGCAGTGGTGCAGAGAATATATCAGAGATGCTGAAATAGATGTTAGCAGGATACTTACATACGTGCCTGAGGTAGATGGACATGACAGAGTACCAGTATATGTACAATGTACAGTACAGTGTATACAAAATGGTTGGGTTTATTGACAGTGTTAAGCATTCATTTGAATGACAGCCCGCTGAAAGAAACTGTTTTTATATCTGGTTGTTTTGGGGTACAGTGCTCAGTAGCGCCTACCAGAGGGGAGAAGTTGGAGCAGGTTGTCACCAGGATGTGATGGGTCTGCAGTGATGTTGCCTGCCTGTTTCCTGCGACTGGAGGTGTATAAGTCCTGAATGGAAGGCAGGTTGGCACCAGTGATTTTCTATGCAGACCTAACTGTCCGTTGTACTCTGTCCCTGTCCTGTTTGGTGGCTGATCCAGATCAGACAGTGATGGATGTGCAGAGGACAGACTGGATTATTGCAGTGTAGAACTGAATCAGCAGCTCCCGAGGCAGGTTGAATTTTTTGACCTGGCAGGGAGAAAGTGCATCCTCTGCTGGGCCCTTTTGATGATTGTGTTTATGTTGGAGGCCCGCCTTAAGGTCCTGGGAGATTGTGGAACCCAGAAATCTGTAGGTTTTCACCACAGACACCGTGCCATTGAGTATGGTGAGGGGGTGGCAGTGTTGGGGGACACCTCCTGAAGTCCACTGTCATCGCCACTGTTTTGAGCGTGTTCAGCTCCAGGTTGTTATGGCCGCACCAGAGGACCAGCTGATTAACCTCCCATCTATATGCAGACTCTCACCATCCTGGATAAGGCCGGTGATGGTTGTGTCATCCGCAAACTTCAGGAGTTTAACAGACGGGTCTCCTGAGGTGCAGTCATTTGTGTAGAGGGAGAAGAGTAGAGGGGAGAGCACACATCCCTGGGGGGCGCCAGTGTTGATTGTCCGGGTGCTGGATGTGATTTTCCCCAGCCTCACCAGCTGCTTCCTGTTTTGTCAGGAAGTTTTTAATCCACTGGCAGATGGGGACTGGTACAGTGAGCTGGGTGAGTTTGGGGTGGAGGATATCTGGGATGATGGTGTTGAACGCTGAGCTGAAATCCACAGGACCCTTGCGTATGTCCCTGGGAAGTCGAGGTGTTGGAAGATGTAGTGCAATCCCATATTGATTGCATCCTCCATTGACCTGTTTGCTCAGTAGGCAAACTGCAGGGGGTCAAGCAGGGGGCCTTGTGATTTCTTTCAAGTGGACCACCACCAGTCTCTCAAAAGGATTTCATGACCACAGACATTCGGATAATAGGCCTGTAGTAATTTAATCCTGTGATATGGATTTTCTTGGGGACCGGGATGATAGTGGAGCCCTTGAAGCAGGAGGGTACTTCACACAGCTACAGTGATCTGTTGAAGATCAGTGTGAAAATGGGGGCCAGCTGGTCAGCACAGACTTTAAGATAGGAGGGTGACACACCCTCCGGGCCCGGTGCCTCACTAGTCTTCAGTCTTTGGACGAGCTGGCGCATGTCCTCAACACAGATCCTGAGTGCGGGTGGGGGTTTGGTGGGGAGTGGCTGAGAGAGAGTGCAGTTGGTTGTGCGTTGTGGCCGGAGAGGGGAGGGTTGTGAAAGTTTGCTTTTCAAACTTGCAGTAAAACCCATTTTAGGTTGTCAGCCACTTGATGGTTCCCTGCAGTGTGGGGGGGATGGTCTCCTGTAGTTAGTTGGTAATGTCTTTCAGAGTAGCACCTTTTTGCCACTGTGACCTTCAATGTGAGTGTATTTCTGGCTTTGTTTTACCAGGTCCTATCTCCACACCTGTAGGCTTCCTCTTTGGCCTGACGAAGCTGCCTGAGTTTAGCTGAGAACCAGGGCTTATTGTTAAAGGTACAGGAGGTTTTGGTGGGCACACACGTCCTCACAAAAACTAATGTAAGACGTCACAGTGTTAGTAAGTTCATCCAGGTCTGTAGATGCAGCCTCAAAAAACCCTCCAGTTAGAGCAGTCAAGGCAGGCCTGGAGCTCCAGTGTTGACTCATTGGGCCATTTCCTCACAGTTTCAACTACACCCTTTGCGGGTTTTTGGTTTCTGCCTGTAGGTTGGGATAAGATGAATCAGACAGTGGTGCGTATGTGTCTTTTCAGGTTGAAAATCTGTCATGGTCATACACTGATCAGCCAAAACGTTAAAACCACCTGCCGAATAGGTCCCCCTTGTGCTGCCAAAACAGCTCTGACCCGTCGAGGCATGGATTCCACAAGACCTCTGAAGGTGTCCTCTGGTATCTGGCACCAAGACATTAGCAGCAGATCCTTTAAGCCCAGTAAGTTGCGAGGTGGAGCCTCCATGGATTGGACTTGTTTTTCCAGCACATCCCACAGATGCTTGATCGGATTGAGATCTTGGGAACTTGGAGGCCATGGCAGCACATTAGACTCTGTCATATTCCTCAAACCATTCCTGAGCAAATTTTGCAGTGTGGCAGGGTTCATTATCCTGCTGAAAGAGGCCACTGCCATCAGGGAATACCATTGCCATGAAGGGGTCTACTTGGTCTGCAATACAGTAGGGAAGTGTCATGTGTCAAAGTAACCCCCGCATGAATGTCCAGGACTCAAGGTTTCCCCCGCAGAACATTGCCTACAGCATCACACTACCTCCACCGGCTTACCTTCTTCCTATAGTGCATCCTGGTGCCATCTCTTTCCCAGGTAGATGACACTCACGCACCCGGTCGTCCACATGATGACAAAGGAAATGTGATCCATCAGTCCAGGCAAGCCTTCTCTCATTAATCTCTGGTCCAGTTCTGATGCTCAAGTGCCCATTGTTGGTGCTTTCGGCAGTGGACAGGAGTCATTATGGGTTCTGTGACTGGTCTGCAGCTACGCAGCCCCATACGCAGCAAGCTTCGATGCACTGTGTGCTCTGACACCTGTCTGTCATAGCCAGCATTAACTTTTTCAGCAATTCGAGCTACAGTAGCTCTTCTGTGGGCTCAGACCCAGATGGGCTAGCCTTCGCTCCCCACACACATCAATGAGCCTTGGGCATTCTTTAAACCTCACTAACTCTACGCCCTATTGGAAACATTGCATTAAACTTCATTATTATTTCTTTACTTGTTTGTCTGCCACAGTCGTGCCACTGCTAACATTGCAGAGTAAAGTCTGGTTCAAATTTAATGTCAGTTTCTCGCTGAAAGAATTGTTTTTTGTCTTTTGTCTGCCATTTTGTACTTTGGATTATTTACCATTTATTTACTGATGTTTGGGGCGGCATGGTGGCGCAGTGGTTAGCACGGTCGCCTGACAGCAAGAAGGTTCTAGGTTCGAGCCCCAGGGTAGTCCAACCTTGTGGGTTGTCCTGGGTCGTCCTCTGTGTGGAGTTTGCATGTTCTCCCCGTGTCTGCGTGGGTTTCCTCCGGGTGCTCCGGTTTCCTCCCACAGTCCAAAGACATGTAGTTCAGGTGAATTGGCCGTACTAAATTGTCCCTAGATATGAATGTGTGTGTGTGTGTGTGTTGGCTCTGTGTGATGGCCTGGCAGCCTGTCCAGGGTGTCTCCCTGCCTGCCGCCCAATGACTGCTGGGATGGGCTCCAGCATCCCCGTGACTCTGAGAGCAGGATAGGCGGGTTGGATAATGGATGGATGGATGGATTATTTGCCTCCCCTCTTTGTCATATTTCAGATTTCATGGGTGTCACTGAATGGTAATTAGTTGTGCCATGACTGCGCTTTTCAATTACGGGAGATTGGAAGGCCTATTTATCAACCTACTAATGTGATGACAAATTAAATTTGACTTCCCATCCATTTTCTGTAAATTGTACAAAAAATACACATTTTAACCAACAGATTGATGAATGGGGTCCAGCAAACGGGCCACTTGAGTTAGGTTATCATGCTGTGAAGTGTCGTGATCTACTAAGTGGACCCAAATGCAGACCCAGACTGGAGGTAAAAGAATGAGATGGGGTTTTTTTTTAGAGCCAGGGGAAGCCTGGAGTTGGGGGGGTTTTGAGCACCGCCAAGCAAGCAGGGAGGCAGGCAGGCTGACGTGCCAGCGGGTGTGGAAAGAGAGAGCGTAGAGTGGAGGTTTGAAGCGCCGGTGAACAAGCGGGGAGGCAGGCGTGCAGGCAGGCAGATGAGAGGTGGACAAGTTGGGGTTGAGTGTTGGGGGCTCCTCCTGAAGTCCACTGTCATCTGTCCACTGTTCAGCTCCAGGTTGTTACGGCCTCACCAGAGGGCCGGCTGATCAACCTCCCGTCTACTATATGCAGACTCATCACCATCCCGGATAAGGCCAATGATGGTTGTGTCGTCCACGAAGACGCCACAACCATCACAAAGGCCACTGTGCTGTGGCCGGAGAGGGGGAGGGTTGTGAAAGGTTGCTTTTCGAACCTGCAGTAAAACCCATTGAGATCATCAGCCAGTTGATGCTAGCTTGCAGTGTGGGGCGATGGTCTCCTATAGTTGGTCATGTCTTTTAAACCACTCCAGACTGATGCTCAGTGTTTCCATCCCTCCGATGCTAGTTTCAATGCGAGCAGCTCACGGCTTCCTAAGTCATTATTGCGCTCGGCGGCAGACAGCTGGCAGGAAAAAAATGCACAAGGGTGGAGCTTTTGAGCTGATGTCGCCCGCTGGGAGGGAGAACGGCTCCAACCCCCAGTGTTCAAGACATCCACCTCTACAATGAACTTGCCTAGAGAGGTGAAGCATCTCTTGAGCTAAGAGAAGGCTTCGTCAGCCTCAGGGGTCCAAGAAAAGGAGAATGCGGACGAGGTAAGCCCGTTGAGAGGGGTGGCAATGTGACTGTAGTCTCAGGTGAATCTCCGTTAAAAGTTGGCAAACCCAAAGAACCGTTGGAGCTGTTTGAGGGATAAAGTTTGGGCTACTCTGCCACTGGCAGGATCTTTCTGGGTCTGTCTCAACTTGCCCGCACTCAGGAATGTATCCAGAGAAGGCTACTGAAGTGACATGACATTCACATTTTTCTGCCCTTACAAATAATTTATTGTATAAAAGTCTTTGCAGCACCTTCCTGATGTGCTGGTGTGCTCCTACAAGTTATGGGGCAAAATGAGGATGTCATTAGGATAAACGCGGAGCGATTGACAAAGTCTCGGAGAGCGTTGTTAATGGCGTTCGAACTCCCAGCTGAGAAACAGCTAGAAAACAGGCTGAAGTTCTGTGCCTCTCACATCATGGTCACGACCAATTCTTGCTTCTTGGTTGTTTGTGTGCTCAGTGACCCCTGTCCCGGCCATTTTTCTCTTGCCATTATGTGCTCACTAAGCCATGTTTAAGTGAGACACAGGGCGGCAGATTTGGAACAGTCCGAGTTTTTTTTCCCCCTTCGTGAATAGGGGTTCGTCCATCTTGTTGGCCAGAGAGCGGACATTTGCCATGTGGATTGACAGATGGACATCTACCAGGTGTGTTCAAGTGATGAAAAGTTTTGGTTACACTTTATTTTAGGGGGTCAGAAGTTACCTAGTAATTTCCTAGTAATAAGGAGGTAATTATCACGTAATTTCTCAGAAATAAGGTTGAAATTACCTTGTAATTTGGGTTAGGGTTAGGTTAGGGTTAGGGTTAGCTGTAAGATTACCTGTAAAAACCACCACCTTATTACTAGGAGATTACTAGGTAATTTCCACCTTATTTCTAAGAAATTATGTGATAGTTACCACCTTATTACTAGGAAATTACTAGGTAATTTCCAACCCCCTAAAATAAAGTGTTACCAAGTTTTCAGCTGATCAATACATAAACAAAAAACAAGTTCATTAGGAAATGAAACTGCTCCTCATGGCTGACCACTTCCACACCTCTTTGTGATCTACTGGTAAGAAGACAGACAGCAGACAGTTAGTTGGTAACACGTGATGTGATGTATGTAGCAGGCCGACAGGGATAGATGGGTGGGAGAACATGTGGGGAAAGGCAGGGGTTTTATTTACTACTAAATCTAGACAGATGGCTCTCAGTTCTGACAGTACACACTAACATACACACGTGACACTTATGTGCTGTCACATATATTAAACTACACACAAGAAAACAGCACACAAATTGCAAAACATACGCATTTGTGCACAGCACAGATAACCCCACACAGACACACACAAAGGATGTAAAAACTTCTAAGCTAACTGCTAGCCCATGCAGACCGGCAGTTCCGATAACACCCAGACAGCATCCGGATGTGGGCCGCTTCAGGCAGTGATGCGGCCCTGACGGCCTTCTTCTGGCCCTGACAAAATGGATGTGAGCCTGAAGTGGCCCACATGTATAATAGGAGATATGGCCCAAATATGCCGAATCAAATCTGGGCCTTTTTTGGCAAAGATGTGGTGCTCTGGGCAACATGTGATCTGGATGTGACCTTGAAGTGGCCCGTGTGGTAAGTGGTGAATATGGCCCAAATATCACAACACACATATGGGCCACCTTTGGCAAATATGTGTCATGTGCGGCATTGCTATGGCTTGGTTCTGACCCAGATCTGGCAAACGGGCGCACCGCCCAAGTGCCATCATTCTACACGGTATGTGGGCCGGATGAAAGAAAGATTAAAGTCTGGTGTGGGACGAGTCCGGGCCACAGAAGTTTTGCTGTCTGGGCACCGAGGGTGGTCTGGCGGCGGCCTCGCCTAGCGTTGCCGGTGTTTTTGGTGTAGTCGTGTGGAGTGCGGGGAGGTGTGTCGAAGGTGTCTGGCTGGGAGAGCCGGCACTGGATCGGCTGGGAGAGCTTGGTCTGCTGCGTCCGGTGGGCCCAGGGACCACGGCCCTGCCTGGAGCTGCGCCCGAGGAGGAAACACCGAGGGCGGTCCGTCAGGATGTGGAAGCGGGGCGGGCTAAGCTAACTGCTAGCCCATGCAAGCCGGCAGTTCTGACAGTTCGTTCACTTGGAAAGTGAATTTTTTCCCCAGATATGTTGGATATATGTATTTGTGTAGTTTTTTGTAGTTTGGATGTGTGTGCTCTTGTAGTTTGGATGTGTGTTCTTGTCGTTGTGTTGCACTGCTGTGGGCTGGGGGGGCAAACGATATTTCATTTCATTTCATGTGCACAGGTGCGTGGAATGAAACGACAAATACATGTTGCTGATCCCTGATATTGTGTAACGGTGGGTCGGCTCAGTAAAGCTCTCGAAGAATACACACAGCGTGTTGAGGCCCTGCTGGGGGATGGAAAGGTAGCTACACCCAGAGGATGTAGCTCGAATTAAAATCAAATGTAAAGCATTGCTAAGTTGTCATCACCACTTTTTTCCTTTTATTATTTATCACTAAAACTGTATAGCCGCCAGAAGGGTGGAAGTCACAAGAACTGCCTGGTAGAAGAACGGAAAGGCGGGGGGTGGGGGGTGTGTGTGAGTGCTGAGACAAGCAGCAAAATGGTGTGAATGTGTGCATGTGTGTGTGTCTGTGCACACATGCATGCATATATACCCTTGCACACATCTGTTTGTGTGTGTGTGTGCACATGCATGCATATATACCCTTGCACACGTCTGTTTGTGTGTGTGTGTGTGCACATGCATGCATATATACCCTTGCACACGTCTGTTTGTGTGTGTGTGTGTGCACATGCATGCATATATACCCTTGCACACATCTGTTTGTGTGCGTGCACACATGCATGCATATATATACCCTTGCACACGTCTGTTTGTGTGTGTGTGTGCACACATGCATGCATATATACCCTTGCACACACCTGTTTGTGTGTGTGTGTGCACACATGCATGCATATATACCCTTGCACACACCTGTTTGTGTGTGTGTGTGCACACATGCATGCATATATACCCTTGCACACACCTGTTTGTGTGTGTGTGTGCACACATGCATGCATATATACCCTTGCACACACCTGTTTGTGTGTGTGCACACATGCATGCATATATACCCTTGCACACATCTGTTTGTGTGTGTGTGTGCACATGCATGCATATATACCCTTGCACACATCTGTTTGTGTGTGTGTGTGCACACATGCATGCATATATACCCTTGCACGCGTCTGTTTGTGTGTGTGTGTGTGTGTGTGTGTGTGTGTGTGTGTGTGTGTGTGTGTGTGTGTGCATGGGCATCCAAACCTGCATCTCCTTCTGAGACAGCGAGATGATTGCGCACATTAATCTTATTTTAATAATACATGAAATTTGAAAGGGGTTTAGCCAGGGATTGGACACGTTTAGTGCAGCTCAGTATCACACAAGTGTACTCTAGCCTATTGAGCGAGTTTACAGCTGCTCTATTCGTTTGGCCGTGCTAGGTTGTTCTCGGAGAATATTAGCTGGCAAAGATCAGAGTGGGAAATTGCTCCCCGCTCATATACATAAACATAACGACTGTGAAACGAGATGGCCTCCACCGATAAGGTTGGTGAACCACAAGTAAGGCTGATAACTCTTCTGTCTCCTGCCCACTTGACCGAGTTTCTGTCAGTTTGTGTTTTCGTTTATGATTGTATGAGGTTTCATAATGTATCCATATCAGTATGAATACACATTGTGTGTGTGTGTGTGTGTGTGTGTGTGTGTGTGTGTGTGTGTGTCTTTCAACAAGTCCTCCATCCCATACGACCACATTGGTCATTTGTCCTCTAATACGACCCACAGGAGCGTTTCCTAAATTAGCGCCCCCTACCGGCGGCAGGAGATATGCCACAGATACTTTTCGCCTCAGTGCATTGTGGGTTTTTAAAACAACTCGAGAACAACAGAATGTGTAGTCAGTGTGTGTTTGTGTTGTTTCGCCGTCTAGTGTAGTAAGTAAGATTGCTATTGGCAGCATGTTTACCTATGAGTAACGTTATAAGAGCTAGCTTAACGTTAGCCAAAAGTTAGAAAGTCGGCTAGCGTGGACGTTATAACCGCTATGTGACATTACACTTTGCTTTTATTACTATTCGTCCCCACCACAGCTTCTGGGAGGAGATGCTTATTGTTACGGGGGAAGTAACGCGTTATAATGACGGAGGGCCATGAGGAAGTAGCTTAAAACGTCACTATAGGTCGTAATGAGCTGCTTGTACTCGTCCCGGGTCGCCCTCTGTGTGGAGTTTGCATGTTCTCCCCATGTCTGCGTGGGTTTCCTCCGGGTGCTCCGGTTTCCTCCCACAGTCCAAAGACATGTAGGTCCCCAGACAGCATCCGGATGTGGGCCACTTCAGGCAACGACGCAGCACTGATGGTCTTCTTCTGGCCCTGACAAAATGGATGTGAGCCTGAAGTGGCCCACATGTATAATAGCAAATATGGCCCAAATATGCCAAATCACATGTGGGCCTTTTTTGGCAAAGATGCGGTGCTCTGGGCAACATGTAATCTGGATGTGACCCTGAAGTGGCCCGTGTGGTAAATGGTGAATATGGCCCAAATATCACAGAACAAATATGGGCCACCTTTGGTAAATCTGTGGCATGTGCGACATTGCTATGGCTTGGTTCTGGCCCAGATCTGGCAAACAGGAGCGGACCGCCCAAGTGCCATCATTCCACACGGTATGTGGGTCGGATGGAAGCGTCAGTGTGGGACGGGTCCGGGCCACGGCAAATTTTGGGTATCTGGGTAAGATGAATCAGCCATACTAAATTGTCCCTAGATGTGAATGTGTGTGTGTGTGTGTGTGTGTGTGTGTGTGTGTGTGTGTGTGTGTGTGTGTGTGTGTGTGTGTGTGTGTGTGTGTGTTTGTGTGTTGGTCCTGTGATGGCCTGGCGGCCTGTCCAGGGCGTCTCCCTGCCTGCCGCCCAGTGACGGCTGGGATAGGCTACAGCATCCACACGATCCTGAGAGCAGGATAAGCGGTTTGGATAAGGGATGGATGGACAACTAGCAGAAATGTGACATTGTTACATTAAATCAAATCAATTTTATTTGTATAGCCCAATATCACAAATTACAAATTTGCCTCAGTGGGCTTAACAGCAACACAACATCCTGTCCTTAGACCCTCTCATCGGATAAGGAACAACTCCCTAAAAAACCCCTTTAACAGGGAGAAACAATAGGAAGAAACCTCAGGGAGAGCAACAGAGGAGGGATCTCTCTCCCAAGACGGACAGCGTGCAATGGATGTTGTGTTCATGCAATTTACACAATACAACATTGAAAGAGGATAACAGAATTATAATGGACATAAAGTTTATGAAGAACATGATGCACAGGATGCCAAGCAGTGTCCACGTGCCAACGGAGCAGTCCAGGACCCAAGCTACGCGACCAGCATCATCATGTAATAAGAAAAACTTATGTGAGGAGTGGAAGGGCAGGCAGCATCCAAATGGCGGCCACCATCACCATGGAGACCTGGGAGGAGAACCAACCGCACATGCATGCAAGAGAGACGCACCTGACACCATTCAAACACAGAGAAAGAGAAAGGAGAAGACATCGTTCAGAGAGAGAGAAAAGACATGTTAGAGAAGAGAACAGTTTGCAGTGGTCATTAGCCATAATCAATTAAGTCATCAATTCGTCATAATCTATACTCGATAATCTAAACTCGACGATCTCTTCGGCAGAACAGTGGTTGGTAAATTCATTGAGACAGAAACCGACCCGCCACCCAGTCCAGGTTGTGAAGCACTCAACTTAAAGGCAACTAATTGTAAGCTAAGGCCAAAAGATGAGTTTTAAGTCTGGATTTAAAGACTCAACAGACTCTGATTGTCTGATGGCAGCAGGCAGGTTACTCCACAAGAACGGGGCCCGGTAGGAAAAGGCCCTGCTGCCACCAGCTGACTTCTTTTTAACTTGGGGTACACACAGGAGCCCTGTATTTTTAGAGCGAAGAGCTGGAGATGGACTGTAAGGTTTAAGGAGGTCAGACAGGTAGAATGGAGCAAGCCCATTTAGGATTTTATAAGTCAGCAGAAGCACCTTGTATTCTGATCTAACGTGGATAGGAAGCCAATGAAGGGAGGCAAGAATTGGTGTAATATGGTCAAATTTCCTAGTTTTAGTCTGGATTCTAGCAGCAGCATTCTGAACCATCTGAAGACTTTTAGTACCAGCATGTGGCAGACCTGAGAACACAACATGACAGTAATCAAGTCTGGATGAAACAAGTGCATGTATTAGAGTCTCTGCGTCAGCCATGGAGAGAAAAGACCGAATTTTAGCTATGTTACGTAAATGAAAAAAGGCAGTCTTGGTGATTTCCTTAATGTGCTTATCAAAGGAAAGGCTGGGATCAAGTGTAACACCAAGATTTTTGGCTGCCACACTTTGTGAAACCACAGAGTTGTCGATCGTTATCGTTACTTGATCAAATTGGTGTCTGTGTCTAGCAGGGCCAATGACCAGCATCTCGGTTTTATCTGGATTTAAAAGCAGAAAGTTAAGTGACATCCAGTTTTTCACAGCAGCCAAGCAGGCCTCTAAGTTAGTGATTTGAGTATGATCATCAGCCCTTATAGGCACATACAGCTGAGTATCATCAGCATAGCAATGGACATAACATCGTCGTGTCGTG
>JAJHIY020000697.1:0-7500 GCA_022114975.2 Lampris megalopsis
GAGGGCACTAGCAAAATGAAAAACTAACCAAAGATCGGCCAGAAAAGATGAGGACAGGCAAATGGTCTGTGGCCACCACCTGCAAATCCATTCCCTTTATAGGGGTTGTCTTGCAAATTGTCGAATTTAAACCTGGTGGAAATTAGACAATTTACCAACAGGTGAAATTGAGTCACAAATCAGTGTTGCTTCCTAACTGGACAGGTTGATATCTCAAAAGTGTGATTGACTTGGAGCTACATCGCATTGCTTATGTGTTCCCTTTATTTTTTTGAGCAGTGTATATATATGCTCACAAGAGACCACACACACACACACACACACACACACACACACACACACACACACACACACACACACACACACTATCTGATCTGTTCTCAGGAGATGTGACCAAACAAACATTCTTTCTCTCTCCTCCACACACACACACACACACACACACATACACGAATGCATGCATGCACGCACACACACAGAGTTAGTGAAACATAAGAAGTAAATGATGCCACTGCCTCAGTAAGTTCCTCAGCAGAACTCCCCTCGAACTACTGGGAAACAGACACACTAACCCCCATATAAACACATAAACAAACACACACACATACACAAGTAAAAGATATATGTGACTGGTGTTTGTGTCATTGCTGCTGACTGGAGACAGTTAATAGGTTGGTGTTTGAAACTAAGATGTGGTGCATATTTTTATGAAGCAGTGACTCATGCTGCATCGTTCTGTCATTAAGAGTAAGCTCGTTTATGCACCACCCAGCACCTTGCAACATTAACTTATGCACCACCCAGCACCTTGCAACATTAGCTTATGCACCACCCAGCACCTTGCAACATTAGCTTATGCACCACCCAGCACCTTGCAACATTAGCTTATGCACCACCCAGCACCTTGCAACATTAGTTTATGCACCACCCAGCACCTTGCAACATTAGCTTATGCACCACCCAGCACCTTGCAACATTATCTTATGCACCACCCAGCACCTTGCAACATTAGTTTATGCACCACCCAGCACCTTGCAACATTAGCTTATGCACCACCCAGCACTTTGCAACATTGGCTTATGCACAACCCACTACTTTGCAACATTAGCATATGCACCATCCAGCAACACCTTGCAACATTAGCTTATGCACCGACCAGCACCTTGCAACCTTAGCTTATGCACCACCCAGCACTTTGCAACGTTAGCTTATGCACCACCCAGCAGCACCTTGCAACATTAGCTTATGCACCACCCAGAACCTTGCAACATTAGCTTATGCACCCCCCAGCACCTTGCAACATTAGCATATGCACCACCCAGCAACACCTTGCAACATTAGCTTATGCACCGACCAGCACCTTGCAACTTTAGCTTATGCACCACCCAGCACTTTGCAACGTTAGCTTATGCACCACCCAGCACCTTGAAACATTAGACGCACCACCCAGCTGCTTGCAACATTAGCTTATGCCCCCCAGCACTTTGCAACATTAGCTTATGCACAACCCACTACTTTGCAACATTAGCTTATGCACCACCCAGCAGCACCTTGCAACATTAGCTTATGCACCACCCAGTACCTTGCAACATTAGCTTATGCACAACCCACTACTTTGCAACATTAGCTTATGCACCACCCAGCAGCACCTTGCAACATTAGCTTATGCACCACCCAGCACCTTGCAAGATTAGCTTATGCTCCCCAGCACTTTGCAACATTAGCTTATGCACCACCCAACAGCACCTTGCAACATTCAGCTTATTAGTGTCATGACATCCAGCTTCCAAACCTCCAGCCTTTATGGTATCTGGCAACGTTGTCACCTACACACCCAGGACTAAAGTGCGTTACTGAATAGTACTAGTGAGCAACTCCACCAGTTTGTCTTCTTTTCTGGATTTCAAGCTTTACTTAGTCTGTCTGTTAGGTTCACGTGCTAGCTTAGGCGTCAATATTCGCCTCTTTGGTAAAAAGTGTGGACTTTAGCTCGCTCCCTTAGCTGTTGCATCCAGCCCGCTACCATGAGTGGAAACGTCCGCTCCTGCAGCTTCGTTGGCAGCCAGAAATATCGTTGACTAATTGGAGCCTTGAAGGAGCGAACCACCTCCCTCACTTTCTCACACACCCTGTCTCTATCCCTCATTGCCCATTCCTTTCATCCCGTCCTCACCCCTCCTTCTCCCTCTCACCCTATTTCTTCTCTCTTGCCTCTGCCAGTCCCTACCTGTCTCATTTGCATATGATGCCTTATTTGCATACATATGAGGTAAAGAGAAAGGGGATTTTGAGCACAGGAGAAGAAGAGAGGAGGAACGTAGAGATATGCAGGCAGGCGTCGGTTGATGAAAATAAATGAAAAGGAGACTTTTCAGGGGGAAACTGCGACCGCCGCTTCTCTCGCCCTTTCTCTCTCTCTCTCTCTCTCTCTCTCTCTCTCTCTCTCTCTCTCTCTCTCTCTCACAGATACACACACACTCTCTCCCCCCTCTGTCTTTCAATTCTCTGCTTTCACCCTTTGGGTCACACCTTAGCGGGCCCCTGCGAATGCCCCTTTAATGTCAAATATCAGTCACAGGGAGAAGGAGAATGGGAGGAGGGACAAAAAGAGATAGCAGAGATGTCAAAAAAGGCCATTTAATTATAAATACGATGAAGTAGAAGCTAAAGCGCACATGACTGGAGGAAACAAGGATGGGGAAAAAAAAAGAGAGGCGCTCGACAAATAGAGGAAGGCAGCTTTCCTGCATCGCCCATCGCTCCCCTGCAGCAGGCTGGCCTGGCGTTACCACGGCGTTGTTGTTGCCGTGGCGGCGATGGATGGTTGCCTCAGCAGAGCAGAATTGATTGGCTGTGAAGCACGCTCCCCCTGTGTGTGTGTGTGTGTGTGTGTGTGTGTGTGTGTGTGTGTGTGTGTGTGTGTGTGTCTGTCCTCTCGTCTTTGTTTGATCTCAGTGTTTGGACCTGAAAGGCTGTGGTGCACAAGGAATAATAACTTGGCTACCACTGCACTCTCTCTCTCTCTCTCTCTCTCTCTCTCCCCCACACACACACACACACACACACATTCTCTCCCCCCTTACTAGTAGAACACAACGTATGTATATGTTTGGGTGCACATGAGTATAATCATTCATGCACAACACATCCCCCTTGTACCACCAGGGTGGGAGGAGAGAAGATGCGCGTGCACGAGCGAGCGAGAGAGAGAGAGAGAGGACTAGAGAGATGGATGAGGGGTGGCGGGTGGAGGTGTTCGCATGAAGAGGGTAAAAGGGCGGTGGATGGAAATGAGGGAGAGGGGAGTGAGCAGGGCCGGAGGAGGAGGAGGAGAAACCAGAGAGGGGAGTGTTAAAGTGAGCTTCTGGGGGGAGTGGGAAGGTGCCGACTGTAGACCGGATGGAAGGTGCAGACCAGAGAGTGAAATAGAGAGAAAGATTGGAGGAGACAGTTGCACAGAGAAGGGGAAAGAGAGAGAGAGAGAGAGTGTGTGTGTGACAGAGAGGGGGGAGAGAGAGGGGGGAGAGAGAGGGAGCGAGAGAGAGGCTGTCACCTTCAGTCAGCAGCTATTAGCGGCAGCAGCCGCACTGAGACACCATCCCTCATTCTGCTCTAGCGGTGCTGGCACAATTAGACGCACAAGCACACGCGCACACACACACACGCACACACGAGCAAGCTTACGCACACAAACACACACAGCTACACACCCACACTTATCAAGCAAGCCGCCCTTTTCCTACTTACAGTACGACACTGTGTGTGTGTGTGTGTGTGTGTGTGTGTGTGGTTGAGCCTAATTGAGTGTGTGTGAGCAGCAGGCTGTGTCTGAGCTGAATGTTTTTCTCTCAGTCTGCCGGGTGGGGGGTGGGGAGGGGAGGGGGGGGTTCTCTAAATTGCGTTTGTGTGTATTGAAAGCGAAAGAGCGAGAGGGCCTACCGGGTCGACGGAGAGAAAGAGCAAAACGTCTGTCTGATCTGTGTGTGTGTGTGTGTGTGTGTGTGTGTGTGTGTGTGTGTGTGAGTCTGCCGCTGAGGGCCCCGTGCCCAGGCCTGAGAGTGAGTGATAGAGTCCATGCCAGCTTGAGCCGCATGCCACACTCTATTTGCCCGCACCCATGGCCGGCGCCACCCTCCCCGTCCTCCCCTCGTTTCTCTTGGTGTCCTCTCTTTCTTTCATCCTTCTTCTTTTTACTCTCCTTCTCCCCTCCTCTCGCCACTTCCCGTCTTCTCTTGTCAATGCTAACCACGTACCCAGCGGCGTCACAGGGTGGGGGCGGGGGGAAGGGGAAGGAGCTACCAGGGCCCGGAAGGGAGGGGGGTGGGGGGGGAGGGGGGTGGGGGGGGAGGTGGGGGGCCCTCGGGAAACCTGGAATTAGGAGTTTGTTTTGGTTTTCTGACTAATTAGTGTCATAACTTCGGTTAAAACTGGCTCAATGCGTCAGCCGAGGGACTTAAAGAACACAGTGGAGGCTCTCCGAGGCCCCTCTCACCCCTCTCACCCCTTGCAAAAGGGGCAAAATGGTTTAGTCCGCCCCTCACGAGCGCGTCTCCGTCTGCAGCTCACCTAGTCCTGTCGCGAGCGACTGCTGCTGACGCAAGCACGAGCGGAGTCACGTCTTTCCCGAAGAAAGCCGAACCGGAAACGAAACCAACGAAAAGGAAAGGGGGGAGAAGGCGGAATGAGGGAAAACAACTGTTGCGCGATTCCTTCAGAGAGAAAGGGGAGCTGGGAGAGCTTTCAAAAGAAAGGCGGCTAGCTAACTAGCTGAAGAGGGAAGGGGCCCACAGAGACTGCTCACGAATAGGGCCCAGAATGCACCTCTCCCCCTAACCAGATATATACGGCTTCGTCCCCCTTTGGTCAACGCTCTCTCTTCATCTCTTCCACATCTGTCTTCCGTCTCCTCTCTCTCGCGCGCTCTCTTGCTGCGGTGTATTATGTAGCTCCACAGCCAGCCACTAGTGGCCGCTGTTTCCCTTCTTCTTCTTCTCCATCCGGGGCCCCCCCTCTCCTGACGTCGCTCGCCCGCTTCTCTCTGTGCAAGACGACTCCGTCCAGTCATCTCCCACAGCCATCTCATCAGAGCCCTCCTGATCCCCCCCCCCCAACCCGTCACCGCGCCCCGTCTTCTCCACCCCTTTCCGCCGTTCTTCTCACCTCTGCTCCTCTCTTCCTTCTCTCTCCCCTCCCCCTGCTCTCCTTCCTCACCCGCTCCCTCAGCGGTGTCCCTTTTCATTTCCGTAAAGCCTCCCTGCCCGCGGGCCAGACAGGCTCATACCTGCACTCTGTCAAGGGGGGGTCTCCATGCGGGTGCGAGGGTCAATCCGACATGCACGGGTTTGTGTAAATATGCACTCGAACAGAGGCTCAAACAGGCATGCATGCACACCCCTCTCTCTCACACACACACACACACACACCTGTCAATGCTTGTAGTCTCATACATTCTGCAACCTACACACACACACATACACACACACACACACACACAGAGTCTAATTGTGCGCCTAACTACAATCTTCTATCTAGCCGGCAATATCTCAACAAATTTGTATGCGAGCATTATTTATATTTATTCAATAAGAACCATTTTAGTTGCAAATTAACCACTGTTGAGCCTTTAAATCCATTTCCCGGTTTCATTTATCCCATCTCTCCAGTTTTAGTGCTGTAATTTCAGTGTCTTTTAAAATACGGAGAACAATTAATTGAGTGAATGAGGCTTATCCTCTCCCAGTGTCCCCAGCTCAGCTAGTGAGACGGGCCCGGGCCCTGCTGAAGTGCAGAGCTCAGCTAGTGAGACGGGCCGGGCCCTGCTACAGTGCAGAGCTCAGCTAGTGAGACGGGCCGGGCTCTGCTACAGTGCAGAGCTCAGCTAGTGAGACGGGCCCGGGCGCTGCTGAAGTGCAGAGCTCAGCTAGTGAGATGGGCCGGGCTCAGCTACAGTGCAGAGCTCAGCTAGTGAGACGGGCCCGGGCCCTGCTACAGTGCAGAGCTCAGCTAGTGAGACGGGCCGGGCTCAGCTACAGTGCAGAGCTCAGCTAGTGAGACGGGTCGGGCTCAGCTACAGTGCAGAGCTCAGCTAGTGAGACGGGCCCGGGCCCTGCTGAAGTGCAGAGCTCAGCTAGTGAGATGGGCCGGGCTCAGCTACAGTGCAGAGCTCAGCTAGTGAGATGGGCCGGGCTCAGCTACAGTGCAGAGCTCAGCTAGTGAGATGGGCCGGGCTCAGCTACAGTGCAGAGCTCAGCTAGTGAGACGGGCCGGGCTCAGCTACAGTGCAGAGCTCAGCTAGTGAGACGGGCCCGGGCCCTGCTGAAGTGCAGAGCTCAGCTAGTGAGATGGGCCCGGGCCCTGCTGAAGTGCAGAGCTCAGCTAGTGAGACGGGCCGGGCTCTGCTACAGTGCAGAGCTCAGCTAGTGAGATGGACCGGGGCCCTGCTGAAGTGCAGAGCTCAGCTAGCGAGATGGGCCAGAGCCCTGCTGAAGTGCAGAGCTCAGCTAGTGAGATGGGCCCAGGCCCTGCTGAGGTGCAGAGCTCAGCTAGTGAGATTGGCCCAGGCCCTGCTGAAGTGCAGAGCTCAGCTAGTGAGATGGGCTGGGGCCCTGCTACACTGCGGAGCTCAGCTAGTGAGACGGGCCCGGGCCCTGCTACAGTGCGGAGTTCAGCTAGTGAGACGGGCCCTGGCCCTGCTGAAGTTCAGAGCTCAGCTAGTGAGATGGGCCGGGCTCAGCTACAGTGCAGAGCTCAGCTAGTGAGACGGGCCCGGGCCCTGCTACAGTGCAGAGCTCAGCTAGTGAGACGGGCCGGGCTCAGCTACAGTGCAGAGCTCAGCTAGTGAGACGGGTCGGGCTCAGCTACAGTGCAGAGCTCAGCTAGTGAGACGGGCCCGGGCCCTGCTGAAGTGCAGAGCTCAGCTAGTGAGATGGGCCGGGCTCAGCTACAGTGCAGAGCTCAGCTAGTGAGATGGGCCGGGCTCAGCTACAGTGCAGAGCTCAGCTAGTGAGACGGGCCGGGCTCAGCTACAGTGCAGAGCTCAGCTAGTGAGACGGGTCGGGCTCAGCTACAGTGCAGAGCTCAGCTAGTGAGACGGGCCCGGGCCCTGCTGAAGTGCAGAGCTCAGCTAGTGAGATGGGCCGGGCTCAGCTACAGTGCAGAGCTCAGCTAGTGAGATGGGCCGGGCTCAGCTACAGTGCAGAGCTCAGCTAGTGAGATGGGCCGGGCTCAGCTACAGTGCAGAGCTCAGCTAGTGAGACGGGCCGGGCTCAGCTACAGTGCAGAGCTCAGCTAGTGAGACGGGCCCGGGCCCTGCTGAAGTGCAGAGCTCAGCTAGTGAGATGGGCCCGGGCCCTGCTGAAGTGCAGAGCTCAGCTAGTGAGACGGGCCGGGCTCTGCTACAGTGCAGAGCTCAGCTAGTGAGATGGACCGGGGCCCTGCTGAAGTGCAGAGCTCAGCTAGCGAGATGGGCCAGAGCCCTGCTGAGGTGCAGAGCTCAGCTAG
>JAJHIY020000697.1:12500-37404 GCA_022114975.2 Lampris megalopsis
TGGTGTGTGCGTGGGGTGCTGTAAGTCACTCCGACTAAACATCTAATAGGCTGCTGTACCGAAATGACATCTGAAGGCTGTGGGAGCACGAGCCCTTGAAATAAAAAAAAAGAAAAGAAAGAAAGATGGGTGGAGGGGAGAGAGAGGGGAGGGAGGGGGGGGAGAGGGAGAGCGAGAGGAAGGGATTGGATATGCAGCGGGCGTACTGAGGAGTCGGCAGCCCTTATCAATGCATCTGTCTATCCGTCCGCACCACACAGCACCATCTCCCCTATGATCTCCCCCACACAATCTCTGGCTCCCCACCCCCCCAGCCCTCTGTCTCACCCAGAGGGGGGGAGAGGGGGGAGTGGAAGAAGGGAAGGACAGAGATGAAAGGAGCAAGGAGAAATACAGTCGGATATGTGAGAGTAGGTCGAGAGGGGGGGGGGGGACAAATTATGAGGCAGAAAGAGTGAGAGGAACTGAGCAACAGGACACAAGGACACCGAGAGAAGGGAGAAAGGAAGTGAGAGAGACGGGGGGGGGGGGGGTCCCCAGATGTTTACTTCACCATCTTGCCCGTCTAGCGGCGGCTAGGTGAGACTGGAAAACGGACAGACAGACAGACAGACAGCGGTAAATAAACAGACAGACAGGCAGACGGGTAAACACACTGATAGGCAGGCAGGCAGGCAGACAGGCCGGTGGAGAAGTAAACCTTCAGAGAGACGGAGAGACGAGACAGACAGGCACATAAACGGGACAGGCAAGGCAAGCAGACGGGTAGACAGACTGACGGACAAGCTGACATCTCTCTCTCTCTCTCTCTCTCTCTCTCTCTCTCTGACAGCAGCCATCGCACCGCTTCTTACCAACCGAAAGCCCAATCCCCTCACAATACCCTTTCACATAATCCGTCCCCCGTTGTTTGTCAGTTGCATTTCCCGTCCCCTTGTTTCACAGTCTCTTGTTCGCTCCGCCACGGCCTATCAAAGGTAAACAGGTCTGACACGAGGCCGGGTTTGGTTATGTGTGCTGACCTTGCACAACTACTGGGTCTGTAACACGTTTGGCTACGTTTATCAGTCCCGACCCAGACAGCATCCGGATATGATCGCAAATATGGCCCAACTGTGCCAAATCAAATGTGGGCCTTTTTCTGGCAAAGATGCGGCGCTCTGGGCAACATGTGGTCTGGATGTGACCCTGAAGTGGCCCGTGTGGTAAATGGTGACTATGGCCCAAATATCACAGAACAAATATGGCCCACCTTTGGCAAATATGTGGCACATGCGGCGTTGCTATGGCTTGGTTCTGGCCCAGATCTGGCAAACAGGAGCGGACCGCCCAAGTGCCGTCATTCCACATGGTATGTGGGCCGGATGACGTGTCGGGTGTGGGACGGGTCCGGGCCACAGCAGTACTGCTGTCTGGGGACGCTGCTGGCGTAGTTACAAGCAACATGTAGCAGTACTACAGAACCTCCTGTGTCACATGTTGCGGGTACGAGGAGAAATTCATATATCTGTGATGTGTTCAGTCTATAGAGGGATGGTTTGGTCACATTGCAGTTTCATTCATATACATATACACTCACCGGCCACTTTATTAGGCACACCTGTCCAACTGCTCGTTAACGCAAATTTCTAATCAGCCAATCACATGGCAGCAACTCAATGCATTTAGGCATGTAGACAATGGTCAAGACGATCTGCTGCAGTTCAAACCGAGCATCAGAATGGGGAAGAAAGGTGATTTAAGTGACTTTGAACGTGGCATGGTTGTTGGTGCCAGACGGGCTGGTCTGAGTATTTCAGAAACTGCTGATCTACTGGGATTTTCACGCACAACCATCTCTAGGGTTTACAGAGAACGGTCCGAAAAAGAGAAAATATCCAGTGAGAGGCAGTTCTGTGGGCGAAAATGCCTTGTTGATGCCAGAGGTCAGAGGAGAATGGCCAGACTGGTTCGAGCTGACAGAAAGGCAACAGTAACTCAAATAACCACTCATTACAACCGAGGTATGCAGAAGAGCATCTCTGAACGCACAACACGTCGAACCTTGAGGCAGATGGGCTACAGCAGCAGAAGACCACACCGGGTGCCACTCCTGTCAGCTAAGAACAGGAAACCGAGGCTACAATTCACACAGGCTCACCAAAATTGGACAATAGAAGATTGGAAAAACGTTGCCTGGTCTGATGAGTCTCGATTTCTGCTGCGACATTCGGATGGTAGGGTCAGAATTTGTCATCAACAACATGAAAGCATGGATCCATCCTGCCTTGTATCAACGGTTCAGGCTGGTGGTGGTGGTGTAATGGTGTGGGGGATATTTTCTTGGCACACTTTGGGCCCCTTAGTACCAATTGAGCATCGTGTCAACGCCACAGCCTACCTGAGTATTGTTGCTGACCATGTCCATCCCTTTATGACCACAGTGTTCCCATCTTCTGATGGCTACTTCCAGCAGGATAACGTGCCATGTCATAAAGCTCGAATCATCTCAGACTGGTTTCTTGAACATGACAATGAGTTCACTGTACTCAAATGGCCTCCACAGTCACCAGATCTCAATCCAATAGAGCACCATTGGGATGTGGCGGACCGGGAGATTCGCATCATGGATGTGCAACCGACAAATCTGCAGCAACTGCGTGATGCTATCATGTCAATATGGACCAAACTCTCTGAGGAATGTTTCCAGTACCTCGTTGAATCTATGCCACGAAGGATTAAGGCAGTTCTGAAGGCAAAAGGGGGTCCAACCCGGTACTAGCAAGGTGTACCTAATAAAGTGGCCAGTGAGTGTATGTAACACATCGAGTCAGCCCTGTAGCTGGGTGACAGTGGACATTTCAACTCCCCCAAATGTTTGAATAAAATTGGAACAAGTGTGGGCGTCCGGGACGCATGGCGGTCTGTTCCGTTGCCTACCAACACGGGGATCGCTGGTTCAAATCCCCGTGGTACCTCCGGCTTGGTCGGACGTCGTCCCTACTGACACAATCGGCTCTGCGCATAGCTGTAGTCCACTGACTTCCGGTTTCTACTGCAGCGGGCATACCACTTTCCTGTTTGTTGGCGCGTGCTGTTGACAATGGCATATTTTTTGCGTTGCCTGCAAGATTTACCATGAATAGATGTCAATCACATACATGCATACAATTGTCAACAAACTTGCAGGTGAAAAATATGCCACTGTCAACAGCACACGCCAACAAACAGGAAACTAGTATGCCTGCTGCAGTAGAAACCGGAAGTCAGTGGGCTGCAGCTATGCACCGAGCCGATTGGCTGTGTCTTCGGGTGGGAAGTCGGATGTGGGTATGTGTCCTGGTCGCTGCACTAGCGCCTCCTCTGGTCGGTCGGGACGCCATTTCAGGGGGGAGGGGGAACTGGGGGGGGTAGCGTGATCCTCCCACGCGCTACGTCCCCCTGGTGAAACCCCTCACTGTCAGGTGAAAAGAAACGGCCGGTGACTCCGCATGTATGGGAGGAGGCATGTGGTAGTCTGCAGCCCTCCCCAGATCGGCAGAGGGGGTGGAGCAGAGACCGGGGACGGCTCGGAAGTGTGGGGTAATTGGACGGATACAACTGGGGAGAAAGAAAAAGGGGGACCCCCCCCCCCCACAAAAAAACTGGCACGAGTGGGAGGTCGGGTGCAAAATTACCGCAACATGAAGCTCAAGCCTTGAACTATGAGAGATTTGCAGAGTGCTTCCGTTGGGTCTACGAAACTGCAATTAAAATACCACATTTTACTTAATTTCCCCCACTCCCGTGACAGTAAATCACTGTAATCAGACGTGTAGCTGTAATTACTCATGTTCACTGAACAGGGTCGTGTTTTGGCTTATGGGTTTAAGGTTTAAATGGGATCTCGCGTCATTCTCCACAGCTGAATTAGCTATCGCTTGTTCTGCTCGTGCCCTCAACTTCCCTGCCTTTTTACACAGCATCCGACCAAATACACACACACGCACACACACGCACACACACACACACACGCACACACAGACAAAGGATCTAACCCCGCTGGACACTCGATGAACATGAAAATCTCCTTCGTTAACGAGCCATGCACAATTACATTTTTCCTTTTTTTGTTGTTGTAGGATTTCTGTCTGGAAAGCTCCTCTAACCCAAACGACCACATGTAGGTCGTATACCCTCTAATCCAGTGGTTCTCAACCTTTTTGGGGTCCTGGACCCCCTGCGTATTTTGGATCTACCCTGAGGAACCCTCCACCTGATCTTGGGGGAGGGGGGTTGCAATTTGATAGAAACAGTAGAAACTGCATTTTAAATTGCATTATAGCATTTATTCACTCTTTGGGGCAAAAATAAGAGCTTTCAGTTGTAACTTAGATATAGTTAACAAAACAGAATATGTATGCAGTAACTTTCAGATATATGTAACAAGACAGAATATGTATTCAGTAACTTTCAGATATATGTAACAAAACAGAATATGTATTCAGTAACTTTCAGATATATGTAACAAAACAGAATATGTATTCAGTAACTTTCAGATATATGTAACAAAACAGAATATGTATTCAGTAACTTTCAGATATATGTAACAACAGAATTCTTATGCAGTAACTTTTAACAATGCAAACGGGAGCGAGATCTCTTATTAAAATACAATAAATTACACTTGTGAAACAGAGGTAATTAGAGAAAAAAGTCCTGTTACCCTTTATAGTTTAGGTAGATAAAGGTCTCAGTCACATTTGAGTAAAATAATCCTATTTCTATAAATGTCATAGGATCTTTTTTTTAAAGATATTTTATTTTCACGGACCCCTTGCAATTACACCACGGACCACTAGGGGTCCGCGGACCCCCGGTTGAGAAACACTGCTCTAATACGACCCACAGGAGCGTTTCCTAAATTAGCGCCCTGTGGTGACCCACATCTATATAACTAGAGACATTCACCTAAGAGGACGGTGTACCTTTAAGGGAAGAGGCGAGGGGTCAGATAATGCACTTCCGCTTCCGGTTAAAAGTTCAGTGTCGTTGTCGAATGTATGACATGCTAAGTTGGAGCTAGTAAACTACCTCGACTACGTCTACTCTCACGTCTCCTGTCTCGTTGTTTTCTAACTCCACAGCCCCTACCGGCGGCAGGAGATACGCCACAGAGCTTTTCGCCTCTGTGCATTGTGGGTTTTTATCTACTTGTCGACGTCCTTCTTACAAGGCCTCGTAGACAGGCTAATAAAGGTGAGTCGTCAGTAAATGGTGATGAAGACAATTTGAGAACAACAGACTATGTAGTCAGTGCGTTTTTGCGTTGTTTCGCCCTCTAGTATAGCAACTAATGCCGCTTTTCTGCTACATGGTACGGCTCGGCTCGACTCGCCCTTTTTTCCGTTTCCCGTTACTGGAAGGTGCCGGCATTTTGGTAACTTGCCACTTTTCTGGTACCGCCTTTGTCGAGGTTTCATTAAAAAAAAAAGAAAAAGTACTAAAATCAATGAAGACCTCTGATTGGTCAGAGAAACGCGTCAGTGCGTCATTTTGCGTCAGTGCGTCATTAGTGCGCGCATGGGCTATCGCCCGGCGCTTTTTAAACGCCGAAGCGGTCGAAGCGGAGTTATGTTAAAAGCCCATTCTGAAATTGAAAAGCAGGCGTCGCTATGACGACCAGCCACACTGCGCGGGTGCTGTTACGGTAACGGAAAACCACCACAGAAGCGAGTGGAGTCGAGTCGAGTCGAGCCGGTACCACGTAGTGGAAAAAGGGGAACAAGAGTGCCATTGGCAGCACGGCCGCTAGAGGTCGCTCAACTTTAAAACGTAACTGTAGGTCGTAATGAGCTGCTTGTTACAGACGACCTCCGGGGTCGTTTTTTTTGGCGGAGGACGGTCTCCGTGACGAATACGCGTCATCAAATTCCACGTTTGAAGTAGGGGACATGGACATTTGAACAGTGAAAGCTCAGCCAACACAACTTCCATCAGCCAGTCTCATTCTAAAGAGCGGCGAGGTGGGGGGGAGGGGGGCTGGGGGAAGGCTAATTTAAAGTGTGTGAGTGTTTTTACCATTATGGGTAGTCATTATGATAGCCTTAGGTGCTACGTACGCACCTTCATATGCACGTCAGCCCCCTGCGGCCCGCCTTGGGCTACAACAACTGGGCGTACGGCACACACACACACACACACACACACACACGCACACACACACACGCACACACACACACGCACACACACAAATAAATAAATCTGAGTGTAAGGCTAATGGTAGGTGGCCAGACAGGTGGAGAGGCGAGCGGACTCACGGGATATTTGGATAATTAACTTTCTAATGTGGTAGACAGTAAGACGCGGAGGAAGAGGACGAGTGTGCGCATGCGCGTGTGACTAGCGTGGGCGTTTGCTTGTCCCTTTACCCGTGAGAGTTTGTGTATGCGTGTGGCCGTGAAAGTTGGTTGTGTGCGCGTGCGCGTCCGCGCGTCTGCGTGCGGGGAGGCGATAAGCACCTGAGCCCCGCGGCAGCCTTCAGATTTCCCCTCACGTCCTCGGTGAAATCAGCCCAATCACTGCACTGTCATCTGCCTGCCACCAGAGAGAGGCCTGCGCTGCATACTGACAAGCTCATTTGCCTAGCAGCCCATGCGCACCCTCTCTCTCTGGCGCGCGCGCACACGCACGCACGTGTGAAGGACTCACGCTCCTGTGCGCAAGACTTCCAAGTCCCCCCCCCCCCCAAAAACCGAGCGCAGTCAGAAGCGGTGCGGGGGTGACGTTGTTTTCACCTGTTTCACCTCCGCCAGGGACCTCCTCCCTGCTCGGATCGCGCACGTAGCCAGGGCGCGGTGGTCTGAGCAAGGAGGTCCGAGGCCAGTCTCTCACAGAGGAAGAAGAAGAAGAAGATTTAAAAAGCCGTTGTTTTAACACGCCGCGGACGCGTCGCTGCGCAGACAGGCGCGTGTATGAGAGCCCGAGCCCCAGGAGCTCATCACGCGCAGCGTTTGTGCAGAGGAGGACCTCGGTGAGTCAGTCCTCTCATGCACGTCATTAGTTGCGGCTTAAGTTCTGCTCGGCCTCCTCTGACTCATATCATTACGACACGAAAACTGGTCGGATGAAGTAAACATACGACCACAAGGGTCGTCTGTCCTCTGGTACGACCCACAGGAGCGTTTCTTAAATTAGCGCCCCCTACCGGCGGCAGGCGATATGACACCGATGCTTTTCGCCTCTGTGCATTGTGGGTTTTTAAAACAACGTGAGAACAACAGGATGTGTAGTCAGTGTGTTGTTTGGCCGTCTGGTGTAGTAACTAAGATTGCTATTTGCGGTATGTTTACCTATGAATGACGTCATAAGAGCTAACTTAACGTTAGCCACAAGTTAGCGAGTCAGCTAGCGTGGACGTTATAACCGCTGTGTGACGTTAAACTCTGCTTTTATTAATATTCCTTCTCGCGAGAGCTCATGGAAGGAGATGCTCATTGTTGCAGGGAAAGTAACGCGTTATAATCACGGAGGACCGCCAGGAAGTAGCTTAAAACACCACTAGAGGTCGCAACAAGCTGCTCGTACCAACCACCTACGGGGTCGTTCAGCAACATAAATTGATTTCAAATTTCCAGCAAGTAGAAAAAAAAGTAGTACAAAAATAAACCGACTACACATTCGAATACACGTTCACCCTTGTAAGGACTTGAGTGAGAGCACACCCACACACACACACAAACATACACACACACACACACACACACACGCACAGATTGGTGTGACATTGCCCGTTGCAGTGACCCAATAACGTCTGCAAAGAAACATACATGTGCAGGGACAGACAGCGGCATAGAGGGAGGGGCACACTAACCACATACCAACACTGCTGCTAACACACACACACACACACACACACACACACACACACACACACAGACACAGTGTGTCGGTGAGCGCACGTCGTCGTGTGTGCTTGTGTCTTCTTGCTGTGGTCTGAGTACACGTGTGAGAAAGCTTCCTCCATAATGTATTAAAGTCCGTACGGGCGTATTTATCTCTTTGTATTTGCGTGTCTGATTGTATGTGTGTGTGAGTGTGTGAGTGTAGAGTGCTTGTGTGTGTCTGTGTGCAAGTGTTGGTGGGCAGACGCCACACTGAGTGCTGTTCTCCTGTCAGTGTGATTAGGGGGCTGCACAGACATGCGGAGAGGGGAGAGGGGAGAGGAGAGCGAGAGTCTGGGGAGCTTCAGATAGTGCGAGGGGAAGCGGCGGACACATACCTCTCACTCTCATAGACACACGCACGCACACGCACGCACACGCACGTACACACGCACACACACGCAAGGGCACGCGGAGGTCATTTCAGCCCTGGAAGACTCTCGTGCTTCTGCCAAGGTTTCATTTACACATGAAACCCCTCCCAGCCACCACCATCACCCCCCCCCCACACACAGACACAGACACACATACACACACACTAGGGTTGTGTAATGGCGAGACTCTGGCGATACGATACGTGCCACGATACAGGGCTTACGGTTCGATATATCGCGGTTTCATAGGCCTGTGTTCTTTGTGCTTATGCTACTTCCTGTCTCAGGTCACGGTGTCGCGTTGGCGTGTAAGAGTCAAATGGCTGAAGCTAGATCACAACACTGCCATCTAGCGGTCGTGGGGTTACACGCAGCACAAAATGCCTGTCACGAACCTTTACATGTAAACAATTAAAGATCGACACAGTGGTTTTGAGACTCGATACAGTGTCAGAACCGATAATATCGCGATACTCGAGTGTATCGATAGTTTCTTACGCCCCAAACACAGACACACACACGCACACACACAACACACACACACACACTGCCACCACCGTTTTCACCACTTCCTTTTTTTTTTTGCTAACCATGAAAGAAGGGTTGTGCGCGTGCATGTGTGTGTGTGTGTGTGTGTGTGAGCACAAGTGGGGTTGTGAGTGTGTACCGTTGTGTGTGTGTTGTGTGTTTCTTTGATGAGTGGTCTCCAAAACCGCAGCAACAGCAGCCCTCAAAGGCTCATTTGCATGATCAAGTGCGACGACATAGTTGAATTACAGCATTAACGCAACGGGTCAGTCAATAGAGTGGTCACACAGAGGATGGAGTGATGGATGGAAGGGCGGATGGATGGATGGATGGCTGGATGGTGGCCGGGCGGTTGTAAAATGGAGTGATGGATGGAAGGGTGGATGGATGGATGGATGGATGGATGGATGGATGGATGGATGGAGGAAGTGAACATGAAAGAGAAGAGGTTACAGACAGGAGGGAAGAAGAGAAGAGGAAAAGAAGAGGTGCAAGTGTTAGCCGACAGGACAGAGGGATGTAGATGATGCAATGCACTGTGTGTGTGTGTGTGTGTGTGTGTGTGGGTGTGTGTATGCGTGCATGCATGTGTATATCTATATGCATGAGTGTCTTTGTGTCTTTGTGGGCTAAGTTTGCAAAGAGCCCGTTTTCATTGTTCTTCACCAGTTAAAAGGAAACCTAAAATGGATTGTTTGAACAGTTTATGCTTGTGTGTGTGTGTGTGTGTGTGTGTGTGTGTGTGCGTGTGTGTGTGTGTGTGCGTGTGTGTGCGTGTGTGTGTTGGGGCATGCTGTCCTGGTGAGGGTGATGGAGACAGTCGACATTTCGATGTTAGAGCTGTCAGAATGACAGTGACATTCAAACCTCCACCCCACCCCCGGACCCTACCACGCACTCAAACACACGCGCACGCACGCACACACCCACGCACTCAAACACGCACGCACATGCAAACGCGCGCGCGCGCATGCGTGCATGCACACGCGCAACCACAGACAGACACCTTACAGCCTTACACACGTAAATGTCAAAAGCGCTGTGAAAATAACTGCTGGCCCATTAAAGAGAGGAGGGGGACGGACTGAGGGGGACGGACTGAGAGGGACGGACTGAGGGGGGGGACAGACTGAGGGGGACGGACTGAGGGGGACAGACTGAGGGGGACGGACTGAGGGGGGGGACAGACTGAGGGGGACAGACTGAGGGGGACGGACTGAGGAGGGACAGACTGAGGGGGACGGAATGAGGGGGGGGACAGACTGAGGGGGACAGACTGAGGGGGGACAGACTGAGGGGGACAGACTGAGGGGGGGACAGACTGAGGGGGACGGACTGAGGGGGGGGACAGACTGAGGGGGGGACAGACTGAGGGGGACAGACTGAGGGGGGACAGACTGAGGGGGACAGACTGAGGGGGGGACAGACTGAGGGGGACGGACAGTCAAAAACCAGGCAGCTACAGATAGAGAGACTACCAGAAAGAGACCGGCTCAGTTCATAAACAAGTAATCCCTTGCCAAATATTTCATTCACTTCCAGGCTCCTCTAGTCCAGAGTAGTAGAGTCAACCTACTATAGTAACGAGTCGTATGGGCCATTGAACCCATTTCATTCCGGTATTGTCCCCTCTAATAGAGTCCAGTTTATTGGGGTCTGACTTGACAGCTCTGTCCTGATGATCCAGTCTAGTTCACTCCCAGATAACATCCGGATGTGGGCCACTTCAGGCAGTGATGCAGCACTGATGGCCTTCTTCTGGCCCTGACACAATGGATGTGAGCCTGAAGTGGCCCACATGTATAATAGCAAATATGGCCCAAATATGCCAAATCACATGTGGGCCTTTTTTGGGCAAAGAAGCGGTGCTCTGGGCAGCATGTGATCTGGATGTGACCCTGAAGTGGCCCGTGTGGTAAATGGTGAACATGGCCCAAATATCACAAAACAAATATGGCCCACCTTTGGCAAATATGTGGCACATGCGACACTGCTATGGGCTTAGTTCTGGTCCAGATCTGGCAAACAGGAGCGGACCGCCTAAGTGCCATCATTCCACGCTGTATGTGGGCCGGATGACGTGTCAGGTGTGGGACGGGTCCGGGCCACAGCAATTTTGCTATCTGGGCTCCGGTTTATTCTAGTTCAGCCCGGTGCGCTCGGTCCACTACTGTTCCAGTCCTGTTCACCTCGGTCTGGCTAAGTCGTTGTGGGTCCGTGGCAGCCTGGTCCTGTGTAATGCTAGTCTGCAGCGTCGCAGTGAGAACACCCCTTTATCATCTGGATCACGTGTGGCTGAGACCTCGCTCTCTTCTGCTGACCACACAGATGCGCAGAGGAGACAGTAACCCCCAAAATAGACCGTGGCTCCGTTTCACAAAGGCGACCCAGCACTAAGACCCTCTAATCTCAGCCGCGCGGCATCGGGACAAAGACCGTCTTAGAAACAGGAACGCTATCAGCAAACTGTATCCATTGCACTTTTGGGATGATGGGTGGGTTCAGTAGGTGTCTAGTAAGCTAAATCCTGCTACGTTATGCAGGGCCATAATTTCTCATCGAGGGAGGCAGTCACAATAAGCTACTGGCGCAGTACTGGGTTACCGAGGTGTTTATATAACAGACACAAGAGGGTTGCTGAGTGTGTCGATTTGGTGTTGTGATTGTGTGTGTGTGTGTGTGTGTGAGTGCACGCGCTAATGTATTTGCATTTTTCTATCGATGGGAATGGCGTGTATGGCTCTGTATGAGGTGCGCCTGTGTTCTCTCACGTTACTCAGTACTGAACATCTTCACGTTACTCAGTACTCAACATCTTCACGTTACTCAGCTTTCAAGTTACTCGGTACTGAACGTCTCTGACGTTACTCAGTACTCAACGTCTCGCGTTACTCAGTACTCAACATCAGTACTGAACGTCTCTCACGTTACTCAGTACTGAACGTCTCCCCAATTACGCGGTACTGAAGGTCTCTCACGTTACTCAGTACTCAACATCTTTCACGTTCGTCAGTACTCAACGTCTCTCACGTTCCTCAGTACTGAACGTCTCCCACGTTACTCGGTACTGAACGTCTTTCACGTTCCTCGGTACTGAACGTCTTTCACATTACTCGGTACTGAACGTCTCTCATGTTACTCGGTACTGAACGTCTCTCACGTTACTCGGTACTGAACGTCTCTCACGTTACTCGGTACTGAACGTCTTTCACGTTATTCAGGTCTGCGCGTCTCTCACCTTACTCGGTACTGAACGTCTCTCACGTTACTCAGTACTCAACATCTTTCACGTTCGTCAGTACTCAACGTCTCTCACGTTCCTCAGTACTGAACGTCTCCCACGTTACTCGGTACTGAACGTCTCTCACGTTCCTCGGTACTGAACGTCTCTCACGTTACTCAGTACTGAACGTCTCTCACGTTCCTCGGTACTGAACATCTCTCACGTTACTCAGTACTGAACGTCTCTCATGTTACTCAGTACTCAACATCTTTCACGTTCGTCAGTACTCAACGTCTCTCACGTTCCTCAGTACTGAACGTCTCTCACGTTACTCGGTACTGAACGTCTTTCACGTTCCTTGGTACTGAACGTCTCTCATGTTACTCGGTACTGAACGTCTCTCACGTTACTCGGTACTGAACGTTTCTCACGTTACTCGGTACTGAACGTCTCTCACGTTACTCGGTACTGAACGTCTCTCATGTTACTCGGTACTGAACGTCTTTCACGTTATTCAGGTCTGAGCGTCTCTCACCTTACTCGGTACTGAACGTCTCTGACGTTACTCAGTACTGAACGTCTCTCACGTTACTCGGTACTGAACGTCTCTCACATTCCTCAGTACTGAACGTCTCTGACGTTACTCAGTACTGAACGTCTCTCACATTCCTCAGTACTGAACGTCTCTCACATTCCTCAGTACTGAACGTCTCTCACGTTACTCAGTACAGTACTCAACGTCTTTCACGTTATTCAGTACTGAACAGCTTTCACTTTACTCAGTACTGAACGTCTTTCACGTTACTCAGTACTCAAACGTGTACTGAACGTCTCTCACGTTACTCAGTACTGAACGTCTCTCACGTTCCTCGGTACTGAACATCTCTCACGTTACTCAGTACTGAACGTCTCTCACGTTCCTCGGTACTGAACGTCTCTCACGTTACTCAGTACTGAACGTCTCTCACGTTCCTCGGTACTGAACATCTATCACGTTACTCAGTACTGAACGTCTCTCACGTTCCTCGGTACTGAACATCTCTCACGTTACTCAGTACTGAACGTCTCTCACGTTACTCAGTACTCAACGTCTCTCATGTTCCTCAGTACTCAACGTCTCTCACGTTACTCAGTACTCAAAATCTCTCACGTTACTCAGTACTCAACGTCTCTCATGTTCCTCAGTACTGAACGTCTCTCACGTTACTCAGTACTCAAAATCTCTCACGTTACTCAGTACTCAACATCTTTCACGTTCGTCAGTACTCAACGTCTCTCACGTTCCTCAGTACTCAACGTCTTTCACATTACTCGGTACTGAACGTCCCTCATGTTACTCGGTACTGAACGTTTCTCACGTTACTCGGTACTGAACGTCTCTCATGTTACTCGGTACTGAACGTCTTTCACGTTATTCAGGTCTGAGCGTCTCTCACCTTACTCAGTACTGGACATCTCTCACGTTACTCAGTACTGAACGTCTCTCACGTTACTCGGTACTGAACGTCTCTCACATTCCTCAGTACTGAACGTCTCTCACGTTACTCAGTACAGTACTCAATGTCTTTCACGTTATTCAGTACTGAACAGCTTTCACTTTACTCAGTACTGAACGTCTTTCACGTTACTCAGTACTCAAACGTGTACTGAACGTCTCTCACGTTACTCAGTACTCAAAGTCTCTCATGTTCCTCAGTACTGAACGTCTCTCACGTTACTCAGTACTCAACGTCTCTCACGTTCCTCGGTACTGAACATCTATCACGTTACTCAGTACTGAACGTCTCTCACGTTACTCAGTACTCAACGTCTCTCATGTTCCTCAGTACTGAACGTCTCTCACGTTACTCAGTACTCAACGTCTCTCATGTTCCTCAGTACTGAACGTCTCTCACGTTACTCAGTACTGAACGTCTCTCACGTTACTCAGTACAGTACTCAATGTCTTTCACGTTATTCAGTACTGAACAGCTTTCACTTTACTCAGTACTGAACGTCTTTCACGTTACTCAGTACTCAAACGTGTACTGAACGTCTCTCACGTTACTCAGTACTCAAAGTCTCTCATGTTCCTCAGTACTGAACGTCTCTCACGTTACTCAGTACTCAACGTCTCTCACGTTCCTCGGTACTGAACATCTATCACGTTACTCAGTACTCAACGTCTCTCACGTTACTCAGTACTCAACGTCTCTCACGTTACTCAGTACTGAACGTCTCTCACGTTACTCAGTACTCAACGTCTCTCACGTTACTCAGTACTCAACGTCTCTCACGTTACTCAGTACTCAACGTCTTTCAGTATCAAACAGAGGAAGGCAGCTTTCCTGCATCGCCCATCGCTCCCCTGCAGCAGGCTGGCCTGGCGTTACCACAGCGTTGTTGTTGCCGTGGCGGCGATGGATGGTTGCCTCAGTAGAGCAGAACTGATTGGCTGTGAGGCACGCTCCCCCTGCGCGTGCGTGCGTGCGTGTGTGTGTGTTCACGTGTGAGTTTTGTGTGACAGCGGCGACATTTGGTGCGGCGGCGCAACGGAATGCCGGACTGTGGACGGGATTACTCTCAGCTGTTGCGGTGACAATGGAGGGCCGCCTGCCACAGGGACAGAGACATACGAGACGAGGATGGGGGAGGAGTCAGAGGAGAGCGCACCGGGGGGAGGAGGAGGAGGGGGGGGTCGAGTCTGTTGGAGGAACCAGTGATGAGGAAAATGGATAGGGGGGTGGGGGGGCACTAATGGCCCAAAGACACAGCTGGCTACAGGAAGGACGAAGAGAGAGAGACACACACACACACACACACACACACACACACACACACACACACACACAGACACACACATGCAGGCAAACGGAGAGCGAGGGGGACGAGATGGAGGAACTGACAAAGAGCATCGGAGGTGGAGAGATTAGGTTTAAAATAGAGGGCTTGAGAGAAACACCTCGCCGGCGGAGCAGAAAAGGAAGGGGGACCAGATCCATTTATTTATTTATTTATTCTTGGTATCTTGCCGTGCCTTCTGCATCCGCTCACCTGCCACGGCGGCTGTGCAGCCTCGCCGTGCATGCCAATGAGTCCGCCGCCGTGACATGGCGGGCCTCCGAACGAGTCACCGTAAGCGACGGGGGAAATACGCAAGGTTGAGCCCCCCCAAAAAAAGAAAAAAAAAAACAAAACAGGAAGCCCTTCACCTGACAAGCTGCGAACATGTTGACAAAGGACCCTTGTGATTAATAATTGATATTGTTATCAAAGCCCACCTTGGTAATAGTCACCGTGCAGATGAATACGCTGTCCTCGTTATAAACGTAAGAACAGAGCATCCTTATAATTAACGCTGTCAACAGTGATGCTCAGTAATCCGTCCATGGACTACTATGTAGTTCCTACATTACCCACAATCCCACTGCCCCCTCACCATTAGCACCTCAACGTTGATGATGCCATATGTGCTGAATAAATTAACACGGACAAGGTGCACACACACGTGTGTGTGTGTGTTTGTGTGTGTGTGTGTGTGTGTGTGTGTGTGTGTTTATATGTGCACGCTCGTATGCATGTGTGTGTGTCTGTGCCGGCGTGTTCCTGTTTGAATGAGACGGGAATATGCGTTCATGCATCATCCCATAAAAAGAGCAAGAGAAAGGCAGAGATAGAAATAGATATAGACAGATAGAGAGAGAAAGAGGGTGGTGGTGTGGGGGAGGGGGAGGGGGGGGGCAGGGAGAGGGGCGAGCGATGAAAAGAAGGACCCAATAATGAAGTGTAATAGGGGCGAGGGGATCGCGCTGAAAGGGAGAAGATTGGTGTTAGACTGGCAGATGTGAGCTGGAGACGCAAAAGGGCGGAAGAGGGGGTGGGGTGGGGTGGGGGGGGGGGCAAAGAAAAAGCCAGGAGGAAGGGAGGGGATGGAGGGGGAGGAGGGGAGGTGTAGGATGTCGACGGAGCGGGAGAGAGACTGATAGAAAGGCCGAGAGAGGGAGGCGAGACACACGGAGACGTCTGCGTGCGTATGGGAGAGGAAGAGAAACGGAGAATGGGGGCGGGGGGGGGAGGGGGGTGAGTGGAGAAATGGTTTGGAAGGAGAGAGAGAGAGAGAGAGAGAGACGGGGGGACAGTTTAGAGGCAAAGAAAATCGGCAGAAGATGGAGGCGCTGGGAAGAGAGATAAAGAAAGGGAAGAGAGGGGGTAACTGATAGAAGGGAGGGAGGGAGGGAGGGAGGGGAGGAGGCTGCAAAGCAGAGTGCTGGATGAAGTGATGGAGCTGTTAATGGGGTGGGGGGGAGCTAAACGTAAGAGGAGAGGGAGTTGAGAGGAAGTTAGATGCAGGCTATCCAGACTCAAAACCAGTCCCGGTTGCCGTCGGAGACGTCAGGGGAGCGGGGGGTCGGGGGGGGGGGCGGGGCAGTGTGCAGGAAGAAGGAGGCCTCGTATCGACGGCACATCTTCGGTTACATAAGAGGGTGATAAGATGCCGTTGCACCGCCTAGCGGCGCTCAGGTTAGCCGGTCTGCATCGTGTGTTTAAGCTAACCAGCAACCAGCAAGCCGACACATCAGAACACCCTCGACAACTACTGTAACGAGAATTCAGGGGGGCAGTCCCCAGAGAGCAAAACCCGACCCGTCCCACACCCGACACTTTCACCCGGCCCACGTACCGCGTGGAATGATGGTGGGTGGTCCGCTCCTGTTTGCCAGATCTGGGCCAGAACCAAGCCAGAGCAATGCTACATGTGCCACATATTTGCCAAAGGTGGGCCATATTTGTTTTGTGATATTTGGGCCATGTTCACCATTTACCACACGGGCCACTTCAGGGTCACATCCAGATCACATGTTGTCCAGAGCACCGCATCTTTGCCAGAAAAGGCCCACATTTGATTTGGCATATTTGGGCCATATTTGCTGTTATACATGTGGGCCACTTCAGGCTCACATCCAGTTTGTCAGGGCCAGAAGAAGGCCATTAGTGCCGCATCACTGCCTGAAGTGGCCCACATCCGGATGCTATCTGAGTCGGGAATCAAACCTGGGTTCTCCGCACCACGGGGCGACTGCGCTAACCAGTCAGCTAAAGGGTCAACGACGCGTTAGCCAAGGGCTAGCGAGTCTACACATCCGTGGTCGGTACGCTGGTCTCAACAGATGGATCTGGTTGAGCATGTTTAAAGGGCCTAGACCGGCCTAGACCGCGTCTCACTTGATCTGGTTGAGCATGTTTAAAGGGCCTAGACCGGCCTAGACCGCGTCTCACTTGATCTGGTTGAGCATGTTTAAAGGGCCTAGACCGGCCTAGACCGCGTCTCACTTGATCTGGTTGAGCATGTTTAAAGGGCCTAGACCGGCCTAGACCCCGTCTCACTTGATCTGGTTGAGCATGTTTAAAGGGCCTAGACCGGCCTAGACCGCGTCTCACTTGATCTGGTCGAGCATGTTTAAAGGGCCTAGACCGGCCTAGACCGCGTCTCACTTGATCTGGTCGAGCATGTTTAAAGGGCCTAGACCGGCCTAGACCGCGTCTCACTTGATCTGGTCGAGCATGTTTAAAGGGCCTAGACCGGCCTAGACCGCGTCTCACTTGATCTGGTCGAGCATGTTTAAAGGGCCTAGACCGGCCTAGACCGCGTCTCACTTGATCTGGTCGAGCATGTTTAAAGGGCCTAGACCTGCCTAGACCGCGTCTCACTTGATCTGGTTGAGCATGTTTAAAGGGCCTAGACCGGCCTAGACCGCGTCTCACTTGATCTGGTTGAGCATGTTTAAAGGGCCTAGACCGGCCTAGACCGCGTCTCACTTGATCTGGTTGAGCATGTTTAAAGGGCCTAGACCGGCCTAGACCGCATCTCACTTGATCTGGTTGAGCATGTTTAAAGGGTCTAGACCGGCCTAGACCGCGTCTCACTTGATCTGGTTGAGCATGTTTAAAGGGCCTAGACCGGCCTAGACCCCGTCTCACTTGATTTGGTTGAGCATGTTTAAAGGGCCTAGACCGGCCTAGACCGCGTCTCACTTGATCTGGTCGAGCATGTTTAAAGGGCCTAGACCGGCCTAGACCGCGTCTCACTTGATCTGGTCGAGCATGTTTAAAGGGCCTAGACCGGCCTAGACCGCGTCTCACTTGATCTGGTCGAGCATGTTTAAAGGGCCTAGACCGGCCTAGACCGCGTCTCACTTGATCTGGTCGAGCATGTTTAAAGGGCCTAGACCGGCCTAGACCGCGTCTCACTTGATCTGGTCGAGCATGTTTAAAGGGCCTAGACCGGCCTAGACCGCGTCTCACTTGATCTGGTCGAGCATGTTTAAAGGGCCTAGACCGGCCTAGACCGCGTCTCACTTGATCTGGTCGAGCATGTTTAAAGGGCCTAGACCGGCCTAGACCGCGTCTCACTTGATCTGGTCGAGCATGTTTAAAGGGCCTAGACCGGCCTAGACCGCGTCTCACTTGATCTGGTTGAGCATGTTTAAAGGGCCTAGACCGGCCTAGACCGCGTCTCACTTGCATGTCTGTCGACGGCGTGTCTGTGAAATCCCGAAACCGCCTCGGCGACACCAAGCGGTGGAACGCGAGCCAACGTCAATAATGGTGGACGTGCAGGAAAAATAAACTGCACATTTTCAAACCAATGACGATCATAATGTCATTAAATAAAAAAACAAACCTCAAAATCTCACGCGCTTGTTTTATAACGGCGTATATTTTTGGAGGGGTCTCACCCCCCCCCCCGCGTGTCAGTATGTGAGTGGGTGAGGTTGAAGCCGGGTCCATGAGGAGCTTTGCATCTAAATAAAACAGACCGTCCTCCACCAAAAAACCACCCCGTAGGTGGTTGGTACGAGCAGCTTGTTGCGACCTCTAGTGGTGTTTTAAGCTACTTCCTGGCGGTCCTCCGTGATTATAACGCGTTACTTTCCCTGCAACAATGAGCATCTCCTTCCATGAGCTCTCGCGAGAAGGAATATTAATAAAAGCAGAGTTCAACGTCACATAGCGGTTATAACGTCCACGCTAGCTGACTCTCTAACTTGTGGCTAACGTTAAGTTAGCTCTTATGACGTCATTCATAGGTAAACGTACCGCCAATAGCAATCTTAGTTACTACACCAGACGGCCAAACAACACAACAACGCACTGACTACACATCCTATTGTTCTCACAATGCACAGAAGCATCTGTGGCATACCTCCTGCCGCCGGTAGGGGCGCTAATTTAGGAAACGCTCCTGTGGGTCGTGTTAGAGGACAGACGACCCGTGTGGTCGTATGGGTTGGAGGACTTGTTGATGTCGGCTCGTGACTACCGTGGACGCTTTATTGTTGCTGCTGGTGTGCACGCTTGGCGTGTGTGTGTGTGTGTGTGTGTGTGTGTGTGTGTGTGGGCGTCAATGCACCATGAATAAATAAATATGGCGGCGGAAGGAGCTGAAGGTCTGTTGACTGCTGCGATGCTGGGAATGCTCGTCTGCAGCCTCTCCTGGCTACGCCTGTGACTCACGCTCCCTTACGAGCTAACGTGCTAAAAACAACACCGGGTCAACGCCTACTTATGCTAATTTCATGCTGGGCAAAAGCGCTTAGCTTGCTCCGGATTGTTGCCGAGCCTCGGCTCAGTCCACGTGTCGGGTGTCTGGTTGTTTTCGGAGAAGACGGGCGTGTGTATGCGCGGGTGAAAGGTGTCGCTAATAGGACGGCGATACGGCGATACCGAGCACGATGTTACATAGCTGGGCTGCCAGATAGGCTAATCACTCCCCGATGCTTCCTTCTCATCCGGGGAGGAACAGCGCGTTGTGTTGTGTTGCCGTCCGACTCCCCAGATCTCATTACAGATCCCTCTGACCATAGACCGCTGCCATCACCCTCCTCCCTCCCTATCCATCCGTCACTCCATCCCCCTCTCCCCTCATCCATCTCTCGCTCACTGCGCTGCCTCTCCATATTCTCCTCCTCTTGTTGGTATGCATTGATATGTAGCACGTGGCTTCAGATGAGGGTCTACGCACGAGTGTGTGCGTGCGCGCGCGTGCGCGTGAGTGCAAAGGTTAGTGAGTATGCACGCTTGCAGATGTGTTGACGTTGGGAGTGTGCGCGCATGTAAATGCGGGCTTGTGCGAGTGTGCTGCCGCATAGTAAAGAGGGACACGGCTGAGCCAACTGGAACTTGATCTTCATTTTGCTTGCATACACGCACACATATGGAAATCAAACACACGCGGGCGCACACACACTTTCACGCACGTGCATGCACTTTACATAACACACACACGCGCGGATCGAGAGAGAGAGAGAGAGAGAGAGAGAGAGAGGAGAGAGAGAGGGGGGGAGATACAGAGCTTGTTAGTCATTTAGTGCTACACTGTGGCTTTACAGATGGCGTCTTTGCAGCCCAGCTGTGCTTTGTGCATCTGCTTCCAAGCAGTGTGTGTGCGTGCGTGCGTGTATGTGTGTGTGTGTGTGCGCGTGATTGATCGCTGTTCCTATTCTCTCTCAGGTGTGTCTGCAACTCAGCCACCTTCATTCTTTTTCTCCCTTTCCCCCCTCTTCCTCCTTTCTCCCTTGTTTGCAAAACGACTCATTAAGCCGAGAATTTCCCTTCACCAGGACGCTAGGCATTAACAGGATGATAAGCAATAATAAAGCCCGGAATAGACCGAAGGCTTGATTGTCCCCCTTTTCATAGACTTTTGTTCTCCACGGCGGAAATACACCTGGACAGCTGTGATAATTAGTATAATCATATCTACGGTATAATTTAATTTCAAGTTTTAGCCCAGACTTACCCCTCGTCTGGACCTCAGGTGGAACTCTCTGCTTTGTTTCAAAATTGTGGGTGTGGGTGTGCAAGTGTGTGTGCGCGCGCGCGCGCACATGTCCCTATTTGTGTGTGCGTGTGTGTGTATGTATGTATATGCGCTCCCATCCCTGCTGCCATGGCTACGGCGAGGTCAGCTGATCGACATCCGGGTGAAAAGACACGAGCTGCTCCCTCATGCTCTCCCTGCATGGGAACATTAGCAATTAGCCTCAGCTACGTGTGTGTGTGTGTGTGTGTGTGTGTGTGTGTGTGTGTGTGTGTCCGCGTGACTCGCCAGCACACCCCGGAGCTGTCTTCAGCACCAGGGACAGGACACTTCCGCTGCCTCTTCACGTGTTTTGAACTGTTGGGCTGATTCAGAACACTTCGTCATGTGGCGTGTGTGGTGTGCAACCTGGGGAAAATGGCTTCCGAAATTATTCCTTGATTGTTAGTTGCGCCATCTGATGTCTGAAGTCCGTGTGTGTGCGTGTGTGTGCGTGTGTGAGAGAGAGTGAGACAGAGAGACAGAGAAGAGAGAACGAGACGGGGGGGGGGAGAAAGACACAGAGAGCGCGATGGAGAGGGGGGGTGAGAGATACAGAGAGGGAGAAAGAGAGGGGAGAGAGGGGGAGAGAGACAGAGCGGGAGAGGGAGAGTTAGGGGGGGAGTTGGGAGAGAGAGAGAGAGGGAGAGACAGGGAGAGAGACCCGGGGGGGGGACAGGGAGAGAGAGAGCGTGCGTGCGTGCGTGCGGGCGTGGGCGTGCATGTATCCAAGGTGATGGGCCAGCTCTGACAATAACTCTGATTAAAAAAAAACCCTCCTCTGCTCTACACCCACCTCCGCAATGCTGCAACCTCTTTCAGAGAGAGACGGTGGGGGGTGGGATGGGGGGGGGGGGAAAGACAGAAGAGAGATAAAAAAAGGAGAAAAACAAACACGGCAAGAATACAAGCGAGAGAAGAGGGGCGACACGAACGAGACGCAAACAACAACAGAGTAGGAGGGGGACGGAGGGAGGAAGAGGGAGGGATGAACAAACCGCGAGACGGGGGGGGGGCTCCACCATCACAGCGAGGGCTGCTTTTGACCCGGTCTGCCGGTCACATACCAACGTCCGTCACCATGGCGATGCCCCATTGTCCGCGCGCGTCAGCATGCTCCCGTGCCCATTGTGCCCCGGCGCTGGCACCGGGCCTGTGCCCACTCCGAGGCTGCACAGGCAGAGCACTCGCTCGCCCACTTCACCCACCGGGCTGGCCCGGCTAGCTGTGCGGCAGCGGTTGCTATGGAAGCTAATTCACCGGCAGAGAACTCACTCTGTGTTCTGCACAGAAGCAGTCAAGCAAAACGCGGAGACACACTCAGACACACACACACGCACACACACGCACACACGCACATCCGCACACACGCACACACGCACACGCACATGCATCCTAGCAACAGCGTTGAAAGTGGGGTGCAGCTAATGTACTCAGCGGGGACTCATTTCGGGACTTGCTGTTTCCGTGCCCTATAATTCCCCTTCTAGAACATGCGCGTGCGACCCCGCGCAGCCGAAAAACGCAGTGATTTGGCGCCGTGTCCGCGGCCAGCGAGACGGCTGGCCAGAGTTCAGACCAAGATAATTGTGGATGTGTGTGGAGGAGGCACGTCTCTCCATCCGGGCCACCTACCGGCCGTGAACCTGATTACTGGACGAATGCTTGCAGCTCTGGTTTGCCTGGTTTGCCTCGTCCCCTAATGATGACCAGCTTGGAGCGAGACCCCACCCGCTTTGTGAGCGGAGGCATCAGGAAGTCAAATGTCCTCCTTTCCACCACTCTCCAGGCCTGCGTTCATCAAGCGGGACATATTCTCAGTAAACTGAAGGCTGTGTGTGTGTGTGTGTGTGTGTGTGTGTGTGTGTGTGTCTACGTGTGTCTACATGTCTGTCTTTATGACAGTGAGTCCAGTTCTTTCGGGGGGAGAGCCAGTCAGCTATGGCTGATGTTCTCTCCCCAGATAGCCACTTCTATTCTAACCCGCATGTGCACTCACTCGTTCTCATACACACGCACACGCACACGCATACACACACTCTCCCTCACACACGCACACACATATACACACAGACACACATATACACACATACGATCTCTCTCACACACACATGCACACACTCTCTCACACGCACTCACACGCACTCACAGACACAGACACACACACGCACACACACACACACACACACGATCTCTCTCACACACGCACATACACACCCTCTCTCACACACTCTCACACACACATATACACACAGACTCACACGTACACACATACACACACCATCTCTCACGCACACACATACACACACTCTCTCTCGCTCTCGCGTACGCACGCACGCACACGCACACAGACACACACAAACACACTCTCTCTCTCATACACACATACACACATAAACACACACACACACACACACACTCTGTCTCTCTCTCACACACACTCTCTCATACACACATACACACATAAACACACACAAACACACTCTGTCTCTCATACACACATACACACATAAACACACACACACACTCTCTCTCTCATACAGACATACACACATAAACACACACACACACACTCTGTCTCTCTCTCACACACACACACACACACACACAGACACACACAAACACTCTCTCTCTCTCTCTCTCTCTCTCTCTCATACACACATAAACACACACACACACACACACGATCTCTCTCACACACTCTCACACACACACATACACACAGACTCACACGTACACACATACACACACGATCTCTCACACACACACATGCACACACACTCTCTCTCTCTCTCTCTCTCTCTCACACACACACACACACACCCAACATCATCGAAATAAAAAAAGAAATCCAAACCCTTGTCCTCTCCTTAAATGCACACTGACACACACACACACCCTGCCCCCACACCCCTATCCTTAACCTTGTGGGGGGTTGTTTGTTTGTTACACTGCAGCTGAGATAGGGGTGATGAGGCCCTCTCCCCCCCCCCCTCTCTCTCGCTCTCTCTCCCTCCCGTTCTTTCTCTGCTTTGGTCTTTCCCGATGTGATGATGACGCGTAATCATCGTGATCATCATCTCTAGTGTCACCATCATCATCATCGCCCCCACCATCAAGTCATCATCATCATCACCATCATCATCATCATCCAGATCCCCCCAAAAAACAAAATAGAATCACAACAAACAGAAGCATATGGACGCCCATTCATGTATTTTGGTGATTATGGATACAGTATACCTATGTAATATGCGTGTGATACAGTATACATGCGTAATGTGCATGTGATACAGTATACATGTGTAATATGCATGTGATACAGTATACCTGTGTAATATACATGTATCTTGATGATTATGGATACAGAGTACATGCGTAATATGCATGTGATACAGTATACCTGTGTAATATGCATGTGATACAGTACACATGCGTAATATGCATGTGATACAGTATACATGCGTAATATGCATGTGATACAGTATGCCTGTGTAATATGCATGTGGTACAGTATACATGCATAATATGCATGTGATACAGTATACATGCGTAATATGCATGTGATACAGTATACATGCGTAATATGCATGTGATACAGTATACATGCGTAATATGCATGTGATACAGTATACCTGTGTAATATACATGTATCTGGATGATTATGGATACAGAGTACATGCGTGATATGCATGTGATACAGTATACATGCGTGATATGCATATGATACAGTATACATGCGTGATATGCATGTGATACAGTATACATGTGTAATGTGCATATGATACAGTATACATGCGTGATATGCATGTGATACAGTATACATGTGTAATGTGCATGTGATACAGTATACATGTGTAATATGCATGTGATACAGTATACATGCGTGATATGCATGTGATACAGTATACATGCGTGATATGCATGTGATACAGTATACATGTGTAATATGCATATGATACAGTATACATGCGTGATATGCATGTGATACAGTATACATGCGTGATATGCATGTGATTGCTGTAAAGGGTCATCGTTT
>JAJHIY020001672.1:0-37400 GCA_022114975.2 Lampris megalopsis
CACGACACGACGATGTTTGCGTTGTATGATGCGCTGCAAAATGCAGTCCGGCAGGCCCTTAACCGCAACCCGCAATTCTTCTCTGCGGCATTACCCCGCGCTTTGTCTTCGCCATTATTCAACCGCTATCAACAAGGGGAAACCTATGGTTTTCATGTAGATGGCGCGGTCAGGCAAAATGGTAATGCTGGCTGGATGCGCACAGATTTATCTGCCACCTTGTTTTTATGCGCGCCAGAGAGTTATACAGGCGGGGAGCTGGTCATTAAAGATACCTATGGCGAGCACCGGGTTAAACTCCCGGCAGGCCATCTGGTGCTGTACCCTGCAAGCAGCCTGCATTGTGTGACCCCGGTGACATCAGGGACCAGGGTGGCGTCATTTCTCTGGATCCAGTCAATGGTGCGTGATGAAAAGCAACGCGCCATGTTATATGAACTGGATAATACTATTCAGTGTCTGAAAGCCCGCCATGGCGACAGCGAGGAACTTTTGTCGTTACTCAACATGTACCACAACTTATTACGCACCTGGACCGAAGTTTGAGCAATCCCTGGCAGGGCGTTACTTCTCCTGAGGAGCGCCCTTGTGCTGTTTTTTATCCAGATACATATTTTTGTCGGCTTCGATAATTAATTTATCAAGATCAATTTGTTTTATCTGTTTTTCTACAGCGATACCAATGCTGGCATGTAACGTTATCGGTATATCATTGATGACACGACGATGTTTCCAGAGCACCCCGACGGATTTTTTTCAACCAGAAGCCTCTGTTTCCTGCCGGGCATCTTTAAAACCCTCAGTAATCAGCAAAAATTCATCGCCCGCCAGGCGTGCAAAGAAATCCTCCCGGCGCAATAACCCATTTACAATCCGTGCGAAAGCAATCAGTGTCTTGTCGCCCCACATCATGCCCGTAGTTGTCATTAATTTTTTTGAAATCATTAAGATCAAAAAACAAAATACTGATGCCAGAAAATTTTTTGAATGATGGACTTCGGTAATTTTCCAGGTAGTGATCAACTGCGCGTCTGTTGGGTAGCCCGGTCAGAAGATCATGGTTGGCATCGTATTTGTAGATATCCTGTAATTTTTTAAATTCTGTAATATCGGTAGTGAGTAAATAGAAACCATCATTGAGTTTTCTGGCCGGAACCACTGTGTTGTTAAAGACAACCGTTTTGCCATTGATATTCATTTCCTTCTCAAAGGAATAGGTCATTTTTTTCATAAATTTTTTTAATTTTGAAATCTTGTGGTGCAAAAAACTTGCGGTCGTATAAATTAAATACTGACGTATTCAGTAATTGCTCAATTTTGCAAGGGAAGTATTTCTCATACATCTTGTTGAGAAAAGTAAAATTGATATTTTTATCTACGTGAGCAATCAATACCGGAATGTTATCAGTGATTTCATTCAGCCGCAGTTTGCTTTCAATCAGCTTTTTCAGCGTGTCTATTTTTTCACTAATGTCATGCACAAAAACGGAGTAAAATACTTGTTCATCCAGCCGGTATGAGCTGATAGCCAGCTCAACTGGAAAGGTGCGCTCCGTTTTTATCGCGCCCATAGAGCCGCTTACGGGCGCTCAGTGCTTCTCCGGTATCGGTATAAAAAACATCATGAAATGCACAGCCTGCCGGGCTGGTATGTTTATGCAGGAAAATCTTCTCACACAGTGGTTTATTAATAACAGAATCATCCAGAGAAAATAAATTTTTAGCTGCAGTGTTAATACGGCTTACACGTTCAGATTCGTTGAATTCAATAAATGCGTCTTTACTGTTGTTAATGAAAATACTGAAATAATCTTCCTGTTGTTGCAGATTGGCTTCAAGAAACTGGTTGCGTTCATAAAGCTTTTCTTCTTTATTCTTGAATGCCGAAATATCTCTGGCATAAAACATAAAAATTAACCAGTTGCCCTTCTTTGGTCAGTACGCCAATAATCCACCTGAGCAACTATAGATTTCACCATCATTACGTACAAAATGGTGTTCATAAGTGACGCTTTTCTTTTCTCCAGTGAGCAGGCAGTTAAATGATGATGCGTGCAGTGACAGATCATGCACATCCGTGAACTCACGAAAGGAATGGCCTGTCAATTGGTCTGCTTCACGTTCCAAAATGGCACTAAAAGCGGGATTAACCTGCACAAAAACACCACGTAAATCCAGAAGCGCCATCGGCATGTCTGATTGTGCAAACAGTTCACCGTAAATATCAGTACTCATCTTTCACTCACCATGCTCAAGGTTTCCCTAAGTAAAATAACTTATCGGCAGGGGGAGACAATTCTGTAGCAGTGTGGCTAAAAAGCGATTTCAGTTGCTTCCGGATGCAAATATGCAATTATTTTAAGAATATTCTTAAGGAGGGCCGGAATCGATGATCACTTTTGCACGGGGATCTGCTGTTGCCACATTGCTGGCACTGGGTTTCCTCTGTCTGCCCGCAATGGCGAAAACGACGGTTTCTGATGACCAGGTAAAGCAGGCGATTATTGATGATTCCATTGCTGCTTACCCCGGGCGTCTGTGCGTGCCCGTACAACAGCGCACGTAACGGAAGCTCGTGCGGCAGGCGTAGCGCGTGGAGTAAGCCCGGAGGCTATTCCCCCATTTGCTACAAGAAAGAAGTTACGCAGAACATGATTAAAGACTGGCGGGAAAGACACCACCGGGGTTAACCTGGTGAGTGAGTATAACCAGCACCTGACGCATGCAGCCCCCGGTGCCAGTTGCCTGCTATTACCCTGCTATTACGGAATGATGCAGTGTTGCTTCAGGGTATCAGGTAGCTGAATAAATGAATCCAGAGCACAGCGATACCCTGCGCAACCTGCTTTGCGGCTTTGGCTCATATCGGTGAACACCGCCACCGGGTGGCTCTGGCCGGCATTATTTGGGCCGGGTATTCAACCCGGCGTCTGGCACTTAACCGGAGGAGCCGGTCACTGCGCTGTATAATGGCGGCTGGTGCGTATGGCGCCGCCAAAATACGCAGAGTATATAAGCCTGGCGTTTACCAGCCACGCATACCATAACCCCCGCAACCACCGTTACGCATGCCGTAGCCCATGCCATAACCCATCCCGTAACCCCGGTCACCATCATTGCCGGCACGAGGTCCACGGGCGTAACCTGCATCCATCATTTGCCTGTGCCATTCACTGCGGCTGGCATACCACTGGGCATTGAGTTGACCAAAGCTGTTGGGTGAGCGCGGCAATTTTTGCCTGGTCTGGTTTCGCCTGGTTGTACTCGTTATCCAGTGCCTGCTGGGTATCAAAGACTTTCTGGCGCAAAACATTCATGGTCTGGAAATGTTGTTGGGCCTGGGCATCAGTAATAACTGCATTGTGCCTGTCTGAGGGGTTTCTGTTGCCGCATTGGCCAGTGAAAAACCCCCCACCAGTGTGGCGATAACCATAGCGGCCTGCAGTTTGCGTAATGTTGTACGTTTCATGATTTGTCTCCTGATAGTCAACAGCCAGGAATAGTGTTGTAACCTGGCAAATGTTCTTCTTGCTTCTTAGGTGTGCAAGTGCTGTGCCAATATTTAATTTATTGTTTTTTATGGATAAAAAATAATTTCTGATATTTATATGTGAATTATTTACCCAGATCATAAAAAAAGTGGGTAAAAAAGTTACACTTCAGCGACCGGGTGAATACTCACTACGCTGCCAGGGGATAAACAATGTTAAGTGACTCCAGACGAACTTTTTTTTGGCCTGTCGCCCTGGCTGATGGTGGGGTTATCGGTTGTACTGGGGGCTGCTGTGTTCGGGTTATCCCTGCGCAGTACGCAACAGGAACGGGTGTACTTGCAACAAAACCTCAATAACCGGGCAGATGCCATTGTCTGGGCGCTGGATAACAGGCGCGCGGATGAGCATGAGTGGCGGCCGGGACAACCGCCTGCAAACCCTGGTTGAACAGACGGCTCACCAGCCAGGCGTCATCTTTCTGATGATGACTGATGATAACGGCAATATTCTGGCGGACAGCGATGCCAGCCGGGTAGGGCAGCAACTGCCTGCAGACCAGCGCCCCTCACCACAACAGCCCAATACCTGGCGCAGGCATATAAAACTGAATGATGGCAGGCAGGTTTTCCAGGTCTGGCAGCGGTTTAACCCCCTTGCGTGGGCGCGGCATGATGGGCGGCGGAAACGGGATGATGCGTATGATGCGCGGCTATGATGGTGGGGCAGACAACGCCTTGCCACAATGGGTTGCTGTGGGTATCGACCCGGCCAGACTTTGAAACCACCTTTGCGCAAACCCGGCGTAACAATTACCTGCTCGCTGTACTGGTGATTTTGCTCGGTATGGCGGGTTTTATCTCCTTGTTCTGGGCTCACCACTACCGGCGTTCACAGTCACTCCTGCGTGACACCAGGGCGATGGCCGACGAAGTCATCGCCAGCCTGCCTTTGGCTTTGCTCACTTGCGACACACGGCAGCGCATCATCTCCGCTAATCGGCAGGCTATTGAACTGTTGCAATTACCAGCCCTCTGGGAAAAACACCCTCTGGCTCAGGTAAAAGGGCTGGACTGGGCAGCAATACGCAATGCCATGCCAGAAAATGGGCGCTTACTGGAGCAGGAATATCAGCTCAACAACGCCGGGGGGCATAAAATCCCGGTCAGTATCAGTGCTTCGCCAGTACGTGGTGGTAACGGGCACATTAGCGGCACGGTATTTGTGTTGCGCGACCTGACAGAAGTAAAACAACTTCAGGCACAGGTTGAACGGCAGGCCCGCCTGAGCGCACTGGGTGAAATGGCGGCCGGGGTGGCCCATGAAATCCGCAACCCACTCAGTTCGATTAAAGGCCTGGCAACTTATCTGGGGGGGAAATTTTCCAAAGAGGCCCCCGAACATCTGGCTGCGCGCACTTTATCCGAAGAGGTGGACAGGCTGAACCGGGTGGTTTCTGAATTGCTGGATTTTGCAAGACCTGGTGAGTTTTCACTGCAACCGGGTGATATCACTCCCGTTATTGAGCGGGCAATTCGCCTGGTGCAAAACGATGCTGCAAATAAACATCTTTCCCTGGTGTTTTTACCTTGCGGGCCATTACCGGAGGTGGAGCATAACGCCGACCGCCTGGCTCAATGCCTGCTGAATCTGGTTATCAACGCCATTCCAGGCGACACCAGAAGGTGGCACCATTTCTGTGGCGGTACGGGTGGCGAATATGGGCACCAAACTGGCCGTTTCGGTCGCGGATAACGGTAGTGGTATCGACAAACAGCATTTAAGCGAAATTTTCACACCGTATTTCACAACCAAACCCAGCGGAACCGGGCTGGGGCTTGCCATTGTCCACCAAATTATTGAAAAACACCGGGGGGAAATCACTGTAGAAAGCGAACCGGGCTCAGGCAGTGTTTTCACCCTTTGGTTACCCATTTACCGGAGCGAACACCATGAAAAATAACCCTGAAAACATTGCTGGTGGTGGATGACGACCCGGGGCATCGCATCATGTTGATTACCTTACTCAGTGAGTGGGGTTACCAGGTTCAGGGCGCGGAAGATGGCGCAACCGCAGTTCGTCTGTGTCATGAAACCCCTTTCGACCTGGTACTGATGGATATCCGCATGGCCGGGCTTAATGGTATTGAAGCTTTAACGCAAATCAAAGCCTGGAACCCGGCAATTATTGTGCTCATCATGACCGCCTGGGCTAATACCGAAACAGCCGTTTCAGCAATGAAAGCGGGTGCCTGGGACTACCTCACCAAGCCGCTCGATTTTGATGAACTGAAAATGACCATTGAGCGGGCACTGGATCATGTAGCGCTGAGTAGTGAGAACCAGCAACTGCGTGATGTACTGGCAACCCATCTTCAGCTACAGGAAGGCATGGTGGCCCGCAGCGATGCCATGCGCCAGGTGATGAACCTGGTACAGGCTGTTGCTCCCAGTGAAGCAACTGTATTGATTGGCGGTGAATCAGGAACCGGTAAAGAGCGCATAGCCCGCCTGATTCAATGACAACAGCCCCCGGCGTAACGGGCCGTTTATCGCCATTAACTGCGGCGCGCTGAGTGAAACTTTGCTGGAATCTGAATTGTTTGGCCACGTCAAAGGCGCTTTTACCGGGGCAGAAAAAGCGCGTCCGGGCCGCTTTGCCGCGGCAAACAAAGGTACGTTATTTCTGGATGAAATTGGCGAAATGCCATTGCCCATGCAGGTTAAGTTACTGCGTGTGATTCAGGAGCGTGAAGTACAGCGCCTTGGCGAAGACCAGCCGCAGAAGATTGATGTGCGGTTGTTAGCGGCAACCAACCGTGATTTGCAGGACCGGGTGGCGACCGGCGAATTTCGCCAGGACTTGTGGTATCGCCTGAACGTAGTCTCGATTACCTTGCCGCCATTGCGCGAGCGCGTGGAGGATATTCCGTTATTAGCTGATGCTTTTCTTACCCGGTTTGCCAGGCGCAATGGCAAACAACTCAAAGGATTTACCCCGCAGGCAATGGACTGTATGTTGAAATACCGCTGGCCGGGCAATATTCGTGAACTGGAAAATGCAGTGGAACGCGCGGTGGTACTGGCAATAGGCGACTATGTGGGTTTGCAGGTACTGCCACCTACGCTGAATCCGGGTGATGACCAGGAACCTTCGCCACTGGTGTTTGATGATATGTCCCTTGAAGAGATAGAACAGGCGGCGATAGCCCGTATGCTGGAAGTGACCGGGGGCAATAAAAGTGAGGCGGCCCGCCGCCTGGGGATCACCCGCAAAACCCTGCACCAGAAAATTTCCCGTAGTACAGGGGAGAGTGGACCGGGCTCTTCATCAGCATAAGCATGGTGTTTATCTGCTCACTGTGGCCCGGTATAGTACCAGGCCATTACTAACCTGTTTCTGCGAGAGAACCATGGCACGACCGAAAATACCCCGTAATATCTGCGGGCGCCCGGCAAACAGTTGCTTTAAGCCTAACGGTTATCCCAATGAACAGCCTGGAACGGGTGGCAATGGGTGCAGATGAGTTTGAGGCAATGCGTCTGGTTGACCTTAACGGCATGCAACAACTGGAAGCCGCAGCAGTAATGCAGGTGTCACGGCAAAACGTTGGCAAACCTGGTGAAACGTGCGCGCGCCAAAGTGGCAGACTGCCTGGTAAATGGCAAAGCGCTGGATCTTGCGGGCCGCGACTGACTCAGTACCAGACTTCGCCCTGTAACGGATTTTTCAGTAATTGGCATATGCCATTAATAGTGCTATATATAGCATATGCTATTAATGGCGTACGGCCAGACCTGCGCCCTTACTGAGGACTCCACCATGACAATTGCTATTCCCTGCCTGAAAGGGCAGTTATCTCCCCATTTCACCAAAGCAGACTCATTTGCGCTTTACACGGACCAGGGCGAAAAACTGGGTGAATTTACCAATCCGGCTTTTGATGAGAGCAGTTGCGAAGCAAAACGCGCACTGTTCAGCACGTTGCAGAGTAGAACAGGTGACCTGCATAGTGGTGCGTAATATAGGCCAGCATATGCTGGGCAAACTACTGGATGCCGGTATGCGCGTATTGCAGGCAACTACGCGCGATATCCCCGGCAACACTGGCACTGTTGGTAACCAATAACGCAGAAATGGTGCAGCTGACAACAGCTGAACAAGGCCGGCCATCGCGGCATCATGGAGAACACCACGGCCAGTGCGAACAGGCTCAGGGCCACCACGGCGCAGGCCATGCCTGTTGCCATGATCAACATGCCGGGAGACATCATGAGCAAGGAACAATGAATGTGACGGGTATTGCCCACTCATGTTGCGGTGGGCGCCAGCATAATGGTGGTCAGTGTGGTCGCCATCACCAACATAACTGATCATCAGGGTTGTTTGGTACGCTCCCCGACGAAAAACCATCTTTACGCCATCTGTCCGTTTTGAGCCTGTTGCCACTAAATGCCACTGTCCGTCACACTGACAGTGGCATTTCAAACGATATGCTTCACAACCACAAACTTACAACACGGGGGGCAGAACAGGTTAAAGCCGGTTAACGACCTGTTGCAGAACAAGCATATTGGTTCTGTTCAGTATCCGTTCGCCACCGCGCATGGATGTAACAGAGATATGCCAGCCCGCATGCTCATCCTGTGGCAGAATTTTGGCGCTGATATCGTAGTTTGCGTTAGCAAAATCCTCTGTGATTAAACTTTGTATCGGGGTAAGGTTGGTGCGCACCAATTGGTTCTCTGAACCAGCAGAATAACGTAACGGATGGGAACCCATCTCATCGTTCAGCGCTTTTTCCGCTTTTTCGCTATCTTTTAATACCTTGCCATACAGTCCCTGAAAAAAATCATTCAGTTTATTTCTCAGTTTGGCAACAGACTTTATGGTTTCAAGAAAATCTTTATTTGTCGCAATTTGTACATCTGAGAAGTTATTGCGCAACAGAGCCATTGCCCCGGATGCCAGGCCGGTTGCACCTAAAGAAGATAAGGCATAACGGGCAGCGATAACGGAAAGAGATGAACCGGTTTGTGTTGCCGCGATTACGGCAGTGCCCGCACCGAAAGTCGCCAGTCCACCAAGACCAGCCAGTACTTTGCCTGCTATATCGTAATAACTTTTCGTCTGATCCCGATAGATATTACCGCCATAGCCATACATATGAGCTGGTGATGTTCGGAAGCGCTCAAAAAAATCAGGGTTACTGCGCATCGTGATATTACGACGGTCAACACCCGTTAATGATTCCAGCTCATACTCTTCATCACGTTGCCGCCTGCCCGGTGTTCTGCAGGCGGAAAGTAACTGTGTATAGCAGTCCATGATGGAGCGTTCTGAACCGTTTTCAAACTGATGCAATGTGTCATTATCCAGTTCATTAACGAACGCGATGATAATATGCATCTGAGCTGCATTAAACCGCGATGTGTCAGAGACGACAGTATTTATCTCGGAGGTTATATCTGCCATAGCGGGATCTCCGGTATTGATTAAAGTTCTTTATTCTGTTTGATATCCCAGCCAGATGAGGTTTCTGCACCTTTCGTACCCTGAGTAGATTGTTCCCAGTAATGCAGATTGACTTTAGATGCCTGAAACAGGTAATTCACCATAACTGTGTCGGTATGGCCCACGCCGCTGAAACTGGTTTTGGTAACCAGAACATCTTCAAGAACAATACGGGAATACTCAATTTGCGAACCACCTGCTTTGCAAATTGACAACTCAACTTTACTGACATGTTTACCATTGGCGCAGAATTTAAGAATGGTCGGTGTTGCTTTATCTATTAATGCCTGTACTGAAAGGTCCTGGAAATTAACTTTCCCCGCACCGCCACCGCCACCCACACTCATATTACCCGGCTGTTCCGCTGCCCAGTTAAATGACAATACATCAATCCAGCTGGAGTGATTTGAATCTTTAGATTCACCAGTTACAACCATCAACCTTTAAATACATATCAATAGCCATATGAAATTCCTATATTAAATGCTTTAAGAATGGGTGGTCAGCCATTAACTCTAGAGTAAATTTCGGGCGATTTGAGTGAATTAATCATGACATAATGAAAAAACTGAGAATAATCTGACTCCTTGGTGGGTTAAGTATCACTTCAGACGTAAATTCCAGTGATTTACAAGGGTGTTTACTTTAGGATATATTTGCTTTGCCCAGTGCATAATAAAATTGTTGCAGGCCGCTGAGCGAGAAGGGTACGCTCAGCGGCCTGGGTTTATGCACCATGCCAGGGAAAAGGCATGTCCGTTCGTTCTGTATATTTTCACAGCTATTAATCGTTGTCTTGTTGCGTTACTGAATCTATTGAGTTGTTCAGTGTCGCCCTTACATGCGGAAGGCTCTGCGGGTAATTTTGCTGAATAAATTCAATCATTTTTTTCCCGTACATAACAGCGTAAGTCCCAGGCTGTAGGGGAGTTTTGTGCAGTCATTAATAACCTGATTGTCATGGTTTTTTCAGTAGTATCAGTAACCTGGAGTACCTGAGTCTGTTGAATCCCAGAGCTTTGTTTCACTGAGTACTTTTTCAAAATGTTTGCGCAGGGGTTCCAGTGGCATCGAGTAATCCACGTAAAGAAATACAGAACCTAATATTTGTGCATTATTGCGTGTCCAGTTCTGAAAGGCATTTTCAGTAAAATAGGTAATAGGCAGCACTAGTCGGCGCAAATCCCAGATACGCACTACAACATAAGTCAGGTTTATTTCCTCAATCCAACCCCATTCCTTTTCTACCACCACCGCATCGTCAATTTTTATTGGTTGGGTAAAGGCTATCTGAATGCCGGCAAACAGGTTGACCAGTGATTTCTGTAGAGCAAAGCCTATGATAATTCCTGCCACTCCGGCACCCGCCAGAATTGTCGTGCCGAATTTTCGGACACCAGGGAAACTGAGTAAAATCAAAGAAAGGCAGAATAACACCAGCAGTACAATAGCAACTTTCTTAACATATATTATTTGTGTGCGGATCTTACGGGCGCGTAGATTATTCGAAAGGTTAATGTCATAGCGTATGAACAACATATCCTGAACGACATTTGTCAGGCGAATTAAAACGGAACAAAATGATAATATAATAAATATATTGGCAGTTGATGTAATCAGGTTAAGGACGTTTGTGGGGATATTGATATAATGAACCCCAACATTGATTAATAGTAAGGGGAGGAACAGAAACATGGAGCCACGCAGATGCTTCTCCAGTGATTTGAAGAGTTTCCTGTCGCGTTTCTGCCAGTAACGGATGAACCGGAGAAGTATAAACCGGGCCAGAAAACCTACTGCGAATGAGAGCGTGACCAGCAATAAAGCAGGTACCCATGATGGAGCGTCAGATAACTCAATAAATAACAATTGCATCATTTTCCCTTATATCTGCTAACGACAATTGTTGTCAGCTAAGCCGCCAAAATCAGTAACCGTTGTCTTCTTGCTTAACTGAGGAAGACATAATCGTGCAAATAAGTTTATGAAAAATTGAGGTAACTGGCTTACTACTCGGATAAATCACGTTTGCGTAAACCAGTTTTTATGAGTAAATTGTTTCTAACTTGCTGAAATTATGCGGAAAATTAATATGCTCATTTGGTCGTGACTCTGTACAAAAACCTGCCGGTACTGCCCGTATGGGAGGAGTGCATAGTATAGGTCGTGGGGATCATGGGAGGTAAGTCGGCCCTGACCTGATAATGCACTCGGGCCGACATTTGACTGGGATAATGCTTAAAGCAATCGCAAAAGTTTTGCCGGGTTCCCCGCATAAATCCCTTTAACCAGTACAGGTTTAGTGACTACGCTACCGGCACCAATAACCGCGCCACTGCAAATTTCTGTGGTCAGAATCGTTGCTCCGCTACCCACCGTAACCGCATTGCCTAATACAATCTGAATCCAGTTTTCAGCACAGGAATCAGGGCCACCCGTTTTGAACAGGTCATTAGCGAAAGTAACGCCATGGCCGATAAAACAGTCATCTCCCAGCGTAACATTTTCACAAATAAAGGTATGAGACTGAATTCTGCTTCTGTTGCCAATCACACAGCCTTTTTGAATTTCGACAAATGGTCCGATAAAGACGTCGTCACCCAATGTGCACTGATAAATATTGACAGGTGTTACTACCCTGATATTTTCGCCCTCAATGACATCACGTATACCACTTGCAAATACTTTCATAGTTATCCCAGATGAACAAAGGTGTTTCAAGAATAGCGCGCAGAAGCCTGTTGGTTATTTTTCAGAATCCTGCGCTCGTAATTTCATAACTGACACATCATAGGGGAGAATACTGAATAAGTTGTCTGTGATGAAGCCCGCCATCCGGGTCAGTCTGCCGGGCTGTGGACAACAAGCATATATCACGAGATGGTTTTCAGTGTGCTGATCCATTCTTTTTTTAGCAGAGCATAGATACAGGTATTATCGTACCTTTTGATACCATTTTCACTTATAAAGGAAACAAACTCTTTAAAACAGCCTTCATGCCGCATATGAAGACGTTCACAAAGTCTTTGCGACGCCACATTATAATCTTCAACCCAGGCATACAAACGCCTTGCGCCTTTTTCATTAAATAAATATTGGAATAAAGCAGTAACCGATTCCGTCGCAAACCCTTGCCTTGTATAACGTGGATTAAAATGCCAGCCAACCGACCAGGTTTCGCTGTCCGGTTCGCCACTATTGTCCATAAAAAGGTGGCCGATTAACGCATCCGTGTTTTTCATACAGACGGCAAACTGGCATGGGTCGGTGGCTCTTTTAGCCACTTCGGCCTGTGCTTCTGTTAATGAGGCTAACCGTTCACTCTGAAAGCAAGGCGTACAGGGTGAAAAAAGATAGTCTAAAAGCCCTGCGGCATCTTTTTCCTTGAAATGACGAATGGCAAGCCTCGGGGTTATAATCCTGTTCATTGTTACCTCATGTACATTTTTTGCCATTTAACACCAGTCTGGCGGGGGCTGACTCCGTTTACAGAGTGGCTAAAAATGGCAAAGACTAATCGTTACGTGCGTTCTTCCGGTTATATTTTCGCGTTTCAATAAATCGGGTAATCATGGCGAAAAATACGGGAATAAAGAAAATGGTAAACACAGTTCCACTGATCATCCCTCCGAATACCCCTGTGCCTATGGCATGTTGAGTGCTGTCACTTGCACCCCTGGCAAGCATCAGCGGAACAACGCCAAGTGTAAAAGCCAGCGATGTCATGAGGATCGGACGTAACCGCTGCTTTGAGGCCGTTAATGTTGCATCAATTACGCACTTTCCCTGCTTCATCAATTGTCTCGCAAATTCAATAATCAGGATTGCATTCTTCGCGGAAAGGCCAATAAGAGTTATCAGCCCTATTTTGAAAAAAACATCATTAGTCATGTTCGCAATGGTCACAGCCAGGACAGCACCGACCAGCCCCAGAGGGACGACGAGTATGACTGCAAATGGAACAGACCAGCTTTCATAAAGCGCAGCAAGCACCATAAATACCACCAGCATTGACAGAATAATCAGCCCCGGAAGCTGTGATGTGGATATCTTTTCCTGTACTGAACTGCCCGACCATGCTCCAGCAAAACCCGAGGGCAGGCCACGAGAAAGTTTCTCCATCGCCGCCATGGCAGTACCTGTGGATATGCCTGAGGCTGCGCTTCCGGTAATTCGTAGTGCAGGATAACCCTGATAGCGATTCAGTTGCTGCGGTGCGACCCCCCAGGACAGCGTGACAAAAGTGGACAACGGAAGCATTCGCCCCAGGCGGTTCTTAACGGGTAATGCTAATAATTGTTCCGGCTGCATACGGTAGGGGGCATCGGCCTGGACAATCACCTGCTGAACCCGGCCTTTATTGAGGTAATCATTGACATAATTCGACCCCATGGCGACGGAAAGCGTTTGGTTAATTTCGTCAAACGAAACCCCCATGGCTTCCGCTTTCTCTCTGTCAACTTTTAGGGTTAAGTTAGGGCCATCCGGGAGTCCGTCAATATAAACATCTGCCAATTGTGGGGACTGATTTGCCCGCCGTACAAGTTCATCAGCAGCGTCTTTTAACGCCCGGTATCCCTTGCCGCCTCTGTCCTGGACATAGTAGGTGAACCCGGATGTGGTTCCCATATCTGAAATAGCGGGAGGAAGCAGGCTCATGGTGACAGCGTCTGGCTCACGCTCCATTCTGGACTGAATAAGGCCGCTTCATCCTGCGCGGTTGTGTCTGCGCGTTGTTTCCAGTCTTTAAGCGTGGTGAAGCCCATGGCTGAGTTTTGGCCTGAGCCAGAAAAGCTAAAACCCAGGATCATTATATTGCTTTCAACTGCGGGTTGTTTGGCGATTTCGTTTTCGAATTTTTTAACTACATTCAGTGTTCTCTGCATCGTGGCATCAGGAGGAAGCTGGATTGACGACATAAAGTAGCCTTGATCTTCTTCAGGTAAAAATGATGAGGGCAGTGAAGACAGGCCAGCGCAAAGCGCCAGACATAAAGCGACATAGAGCATGAGCATACGTCCGCTCCGTTTCAGTACAAATCCCAGCCCGGATGCGTAAAATGCAGTGAGGCGATGGAAACGGGCGTTGAACCACCCTGAAAATGTTTTGCCTGTGTTCTGACCACGACTGTGTGGCTTGAGTATTGTTGCGCAGAGTGCTGGCGTCAGTGTCAGTGCCAGAAACGCTGACAGTAAGATAGAAACAGCCATAGAAATGCAGAACTGCCGGTAAATAATACCGACGGAACCCCCAGCAAACGCCACAGGAATAAACACTGCAGTAAGCACCAGTGTAATACCTATAATAGCCGGGGTGATTTCATGCATCGCTTCACAGGTTGCGTCGTGTGGGGACAGCCCTTTTTCTTCCATCAGGCGTTCGACGTTCTCTACCACAACGATAGCATCGTCAACAATAATGCCGATAGCCAGCACCATGCCAAACATGGTCAGTATGTTAATGGAATAACCGCTGAGCAACATAAGTGTAAACGTGCCTGACAGTGCCACCGGCGCCACAATAGCAGGGATAAGCGTACAGCGAATTTTATGAAGAAAAAGTAGCATCACGAGGAAGACCAGAACCATTGCTTCCAGAAATGTCTCCACGACTTTGATAATAGATAGCTTAACAAAGGGAGCTGTATCAAACGGAACTGTAAACACCATACCTTCAGGCAATACGCCAGATAGCTCAGCAAGCCGTGAGCGAATACCGGCAGCAGTGTTGATGGCATTTGCGCTGGGCGAAAGTTGAATAGCGGCGGCGGTGGCTGGAACGCCATTCTCACGTATGCCAAATGCATAACTTTGCAACCCGGATTCAACGCGGGCAATATCAGACAAGGCCAGCCGCGCGCCAGATGTCGCTGATTTAATGGTAATATTGCGAAACGCCTCAACTGACGAGAGCTGCCCTTTGATGGTGATTGGATAGGTAACCCCCTGACCGGGGATAGCGGGTTCATCTCCTGTTCTGCCTGGCGAGACAATGACGTTTTGCTGGCTTATCGCAGTTAATACATCTGAGGCAGATACCCCGTAACTGTTTAACTTCATTGGATCCAGCCATATACGGAGTGCTTTTTCTCCACCAAATAGCTGAACTTTACCTACACCGGGTACGCGCCGCAGTTCATCCGTGACATTTCGGGCAAAATAGTCACTTAAATCTGCCTCCTGGTACTTCCCTGTGGGGGATTTTAACCCCACCATCATCAGAAAGCCGGAGTTAGCGGCTTCAACATTTATGCCGTTTTGACGTACCGCCTTTGGTAAACGCGGTTCCACAATCTTAATCTGATTTTGTAGATCCATTTGGGCGAGCTTGATATCAGTTCCTGGCTTAAAGGTTACTGTAATTGATGCCATGCCAGTGGTATCACTGGACGATTCAAAATAAAGTAAATTATCCACGCCAGAAATCTCACGTTCGATAAGTGAAACGACGGAGGAATTCATTACTTCCGGGCTGGCGCCGGGATAACTGACCGAAATAATAATCCCCGGCGGCGCAACAGCCGGGTATTGAGCGACCGGTAATTGCGGGATTGACAGTATTCCGGCCAGGACAATAAACAGTGCAATTACCCACGCAAAAATAGGGCGTTCAATGAAAAAATGCGGCATCAGAAAAACTTCCAGCTGGCTGACATAACATTCGGGAAAATCAAAACAACTCATCTGATGAAGGTGCCTGACCATCTCTTGTGACGTGTTTGCTGAAGATCCTGAACGCTGAGAATTTATTAAGGTGTTGTGGTGCATTATCCTGGGCTGTCTCACATATCCACAGACAGGTCATCCAGGTGAGTCTGTTCCAGACGCAGGTATTTTTATCAATCATGATGATGCCATCCTGAACATCAGAAAAGCGCAACCATACTATCAGTGGCTAAAACCTTGCCAGATTAACATTCCGCAGTACAAATATACCTGTGAATAAGAACATAAACCGACTATAACGTATTGATATTGACCACGTATGGGGCGTTTATGGAGAGAGTATGGAGTGAAAGAGTAGTACCGAAGAAACACGTACAGAATAAAATAATATCACATTCATAATATGCCGGTTAGTCCACATAAAAAGATTGCCCGAGAATATTTACCACTGGGCACAAAATAACAATTGTTAACCAGAGTGCCAGTGTGGATTATTTGTGGTTGTATAAGTGCGAGATAAAAATAAATGCCATCTTAGGTTAACTTGAAGAGAGTGAAAATCTTAAATTAAATATATGCTATTATTGTCTCTGCATGGACAGGCCATTACCGTGGTTTAAGTATTCACGAAAATTGGGTTTTAATGCAACTTTTTTGAAATTCGATGGTCAGAGAGGGCGGATTAAACAAAAAATATCAGAAGTGCTTATTTTACCAGCGTTGCATTAAATCCAGGCTGGCTGATAATGACAGAAGATATTTTCAAGATAAAATAAATACTATCATTGGTTCTGGTAGAAGATAAAATGAACAAAGATAATCTGATTATTGTCGCAGAAGACGACGATGAAATTGCCGACATACTGATAAGCTATTTGCATCGGACAGGTATGAAAACCTTCAGGGCTAAGGATGGTGAACAGGTGATAAGCCTTGCCCGTCTGCATAAACCAGACCTCATATTACTGGATATCCATCTGCCTGTTTATGATGGATGGAACGTTCTGACTACTCTGCGGAAAGAGAGTAACGTTCCGGTTATCATTGTTACCGCGCTGGATCAGGATGTAGATAAACTGATGGGCCTGAGGCTCGGGGCAGACGATTATGTGATAAAGCCCTTTAATCCTTCTGAAGTCGTCGCAAGGGTCGAGGCCGTTCTTCGCAGAACGCTGGCGCGTACAGAACTCGTGAATGCAAGGCCAATAAGGACACCTTTTTTGACAATTTATCCTGATGATTTTTATGTGGAAATTACTGTCAAAGATACAACGGTTACCCCAGTGTTGACCACCACGGAATTTAAACTTCTCGCATATCTGGCGAGAAATCCGAGAAAGGTATGCTCTCGTGAAGAGCTGCTTGACGCCTGTTTGCCAGAAGGTGACTCACTTGACCGAACCGTGGACAGTCATATGAGTAAACTGCGGAAAAAACTTGAGCACGCAGGATTAAAAGGGATCCCGGAGAGTATCAGAGGGCTGGGCTACCGGTTAGGTGAGAATAAATGAATAAAGACGCAATTTTGAGCCGTCAAATATTATCGTACATGCTTTCGCTGACTTTTATTATTATTATTATCGCAGTACTTGGCTCTTATTTATTTTATAGTTTTTTGATTGATTACCTGCCAGGCGGTGCTATTGCAGGGAATGAAGATAAAATGACGTTTCTGGACTGGCTGTGGATAATGATAGCCTCAGTAAGTAGCCTGGTGGTTTCCCTTTTCTTTACCGTCAAGCTCTCATCAAGAATACTGAGGCCATTAAATGCTGTAGCCTATAGCCTGAAACAGATATCACAGGGAAATCTTGATGCCAGAGCAACGTGTACCAGTTCTCAGTTAGGAGAAATTAACAACCTTGTGAAGAATTTCAATGAGATGGCTGAAAAGCTACAGACACTGGATGTTCAGCGGAATTTATGGAATGCCGCAATAGCGCATGAACTCAGAACGCCTGTGACTATTCTTCAGGGACGGCTTCAGGGGCTGGTTGATGGTGTTTTCGCACCTGAGGAAGTTCTCTTCAGAAATTTGTTAAAGCAAACAGAAGGTCTGACGCATTTAATTGAAGATCTTCGGGTTGTGAGTTCCTCGGGCGGTGCGGGTTATACGCTTACCCTTAATGAAGTTTTCCTTGATACCACCATTGCGAGTGTACTTGATACCTTCAAGCCAGAGTTTCAGAGTAAACAATTTACTCTCACCACCGAACTTAACCATCAGTGCTGTATCTGCGACCCTGCACGTATTATTCAATGCCTGACTGTTCTTTTCGACAATGCGTTAAAATATTCCACATCAAAAACGCTTCTGGTAAAAAATGGTATAGCAGAGGAAGAGAATTTTATCCTCATTCAGGATAAGGGACCTGGAATTCCTGAGGAACTCCAGAAAGTCTTATTTCAACCGTTTCAACGAGGGGAATATGCAAGAAATATTAACCCGGAAGGGTGTGGATTAGGATTATCTGTAGTCAGAGCTATTATGCTCGCTCATGGCGGGAATGCGAGCTATAGTTTAACACCAGAAAATCACTCGATTTTCAAGTTATCATGGCCAGTCAGTCAGAGTAAACACTTGTAATGGGAGGACAGGTTTAATGGAGCCTGCTTTTTAATTCAGTAAGATGCCACATTTCTCCTAATGTTGCATTCCAGGTCGCTGGTGTTATTCTTAGTTTTCCTCGCATAGGGCTTAATGTGATTTCACTAAAATAAATTTCATCTTCTGCCAGCATTAGATCGACTCGGCAATAATCAATGCCCTTTGCCAGTTCCTGTGCAGCAATAATTGCGTTATGGAATAACTCGGGTTCCTGTACTGGAACCAGCGTATTTGGATATTCCATCTGGAAAGGTTGTAACTGCCATGAAGTGTCATAAACGTTAATGAATTCCTTTCCGTTTTCATCGGTGAAATCGGCCTCGATAAAGCAGGCTATGTTATGAAAACAATGGATTCTTAACATTTCCGGTATGTTTGTTTTTACTCTACCATTGAATATATCTATATACTTCTCGCAAAGAATAACTGGGGTAATGTATTTATATTGCCATTCTCTGGTAGTGAAATACATATTTTTATTAAGAGCAAGTTTTAGCCTGTTAAATACTCTGCGTTGGTTGAATTTTTCTTTGTCGGTACAAATGACAACACTACCACTGTCATGATTGCATTTTAAAACAAATTTTTCGGGTAATTTGCTGAGGTCGATATCCTCAACTCTGTTGTAGACACCTATTACTGGTATGGTTTTCACCAATTGAGTCCTGTTGTGTACATATTCTCTGACTGCGAGTTTATCTGCCAGTAATGTATGCAAAGGGTTATGATCAAATACAAGTCTGTGGCAAATCTTCTCGTTCAACGTTACTGGTTTTTTTAGATTTGCATGCGCTCCTGAAATTCTATTCAGTGTGGCTGTATGAAAGTAAAGGTCCGTAGTAACAAATACTCTACATTTTCTGATTAGATATTCGGTGTATTTTAAAATGTAGTTCAATTTATTCATGATTCCTCCTGAGCACAATGAATATTGTGATGGAGGATAATTGCTTTATATTGTTCAGTTTATGGAGTGAATGTGGAGCAAACAGGCAGTTATTTGGTGTTTACCTGGGATTATGCCGCACAGGGTGGACATTCATCTGCCTGTTCCGGCCCGCAGTCTTCAGGTCTTCGTTATCAGCGTCCTGCGGATTTTGCACAAAAATGGATGCAGTCGGTCAGATTTCTATGGTCTGCGCGTTAATGTTTACCTTGTGCCGCCAACTAAGGCGATACTGGTCGGCCAGAGTGCACAACTGACCAACACAAACACCCTACCTGACGCACAAATGACCTGTCTCATTCGTTGCCATCCTTCATTACTGTGTGGGGCTTCACACAACGGCTGATATAAAGTGTTAACCAGAGATAATTACTGACGTTTATCATCAACCGTTGGCAAGTGAATGTAACACCGCCGTGAGCCGTTACGCATTGCCTGGCAGAGAAAGTTAATTTCTCGCATAAGCTTTTCGAACATGAATGAGCTCAGCAAGAGTGATGGCTGGCCTCAGCATCAACTGCATGCTGCCAACCACAAATAACCATGTTCCGTCAGTCATCAGGGCGTCATAGAAGAAGAAAATACTGCCAATCAGAAACCATAACGCTATCAGTAAATCGTTTAATGCGCCTAACGCCCGGTAACGCCGTTTGATAATGATATGCTCGGCACCGAAGTCTATTTCTGCTTCTCGCTTTCGCATCTATCCCCCACGCTTAATTGCTTTGATTGTCTTAATAAAATTACACTCTGATTGCGAGTGTTTCTGACTCCGGATGTAACAGGATGTTTGAGTATGCTGCCTGGTGGGCTGTCACGCATGCGTAATATTCGTTCTGGCATGCTTCTGGCACTAAAAGGACAGACAAAACTTTATGCTCATCTCTCAAACAATGCCTGACCCGGACTCGTTTATGTGAAATCCGGGTGAAGGACGGACACAGAGAGGTCGCAGCCGTGCTGGCTTACGAATATTTTTCTGGTTGTTATGTAACCCGGTTTTTATCTTTCTTTCGGGGGTGCCGAATGCTGATAGCAATATTTCTTTCTGTACTGATGTGGCGGAAGATTATATCGTTGACGAAACGCCCTGTTTAATGATTGTTGCGAGTCAAAGCCAAACCGTATCGCTAAGTTTATCAATGAATCGTCTGACTTAATAAGTTCCTCAGCAATAAGGTATAACTTTCGCTCTCTGATAAATGCCCCAAGGCACTGACCTGTTTCTGTGAAAAATAATCGTTGCAAGTGCCATTTTGAATACCCGGATTTAATGGCTACGTCATCTAATTTGAGTGGTGACTCGATATTGTCATTTATCCAGGTAATTAAGTCTGCTATAAATTCTGTTCTGCTATTCATAAGGTAATACCAGAGTTAATTTATTGAGGGAATATATACTTATCTGCACCATAAATTCAGAAACTAAAAATATTGCTGTCGGGTATATCTCTCCAGTTGAGAAAATACCTGCCATTATGGTGTGACGGATATACTGGCTGATAACCCTGCCACCAGTTCAACCCCTTTCGGCAGGGTGTCGATATGAATCCGAACCGGAATGCGCTGCGCAAGCCTTACCCAGCTAAATGTTGGATCAACATCTGGCAGGCCAAGCTGACCCGTCGCGTCATTATTATCACCTATCCCACGCCCGATACTCTCTACATGCCCCGTGATAACCGAGTCAAACCCCATCAGCGAAATGTGCGCCATATTTCCCACATGAATATGGTGCAACCGGGTTTCTTCGAAATAGCCAACTACCCAGAAACTATGGGCATCAATGATAGCAACTTTAGTTTCTCCTTCTGTGGCATAGTCTCCGGGGTGAAGCCGCAAGTGCGTGACATAGCCCGCAACCGGCGAACGAACAGTGGCATGAGACAAATTCAGCTCGGCAAGTTCCAGCGCGGCCAGCGCACCATGATAATTGGCTGCAGCCACGCTGGCTGCACTGGTTGTTTGCTGTAAATCCTCGCCGGAAACCATCCTTTTTATCTGAGTGCGCCGCCTGGCTGCATCCTGACGCATCAACATCTCATGACGTTTGGCCTCAACATCTGCCTGTGCGCTGACAACTGCCAGCTTAAGCCAGTGTGGGTCAATGGAGTAAAGAACATCACCACGATTAACCCACTGATTATCACGCACTGCCACGTTAAGCACCGGCCCGGAGACATCCGGCGCAATCTGCACCACCTCCGCGCGAACCCTGCCATCGCGTGTCCAGGGCGTTTGCGCATAATGTTTCCAGCAAATAAAAGCCAGCAGAGTGGATATCGCCACGACACTGAGTGTCAGCGCATAGCGGCTCAATAGAGACAGTAATGATTTCATGTGAGTAACCCCAACGTGGTCAGGCCCTGCAGCAGCAGGTAAAAAGTAACAATAACAGTGGAAAGTTCGAGTAGTGGGCGAAACGGCAGGCGGCGGTAAACCCGGCTGCGGGTGAACAGCGGCACAAGTAATAGTGTGCAGGCCAGCGCGAAGAGAGCGATCACCAGCAGGCCAGGAATAAAAACGCCCCCGATATTGATGTCATTGATCATCAACAGGTTCCCTATTCTGATTACGGATTACGCAGTACAAATCAACCAACCGGAAAACATACTGGCGCGATGGTTCATCGGTTGCAGGTAAGCTGTGCTCCATGAGAGTGGCAAGTTGCTGAAGTAAGATGCCGGTGTCTGCCGGACGAACAAGGAGCGTGAACAATTCAGTTATTCCAGGGTTCTTATGGGAATCATATCGGCGTATGCGCATCACACTGAGCCCCACGCGCAGTGCGTGTAACAGGCGATGCTGCGCCCATTCTGGTGACCGCCCACTGCGCTGTAAACGCGGTAGCAGTAAGGCTGCCCGGTCAATCATCATGTTGGTCCAGTGAGTTTCGTCGATATTCAGTACGCCTTTCACACTGCGGCGAATATCGCGCTGGCAAAGTTTCAGCAGGCGGTTTACCGCCGTATCTGCCTGTATGGTTTGCAGAAGACTCATCCCAACCACGGCAAAGCCGGCTGAAAAGAAGAGGGCAATGGCAGTGTTAACCGCTACGGAAAAATCTCCGCTGTAGTGCGCCAGCCAGTTCGCACAAGATGGGCAGTGTCAGGGTTATTCCCATCGCCATAAAAGTGGTTGGCGGCCTTGCCTGGAGCGAACCGGCAAACAAATAGACTGGAGCAAAGACCGCTACCAGCACGGTGAAATTACTGACCTGGGGGAGCAGGGCAAAACTGTAAATCAGACTAAGCACAACCCCCCAGACCGAGCCAATAATGTATTTCACAATATGCGGGGCGGGCGTATCGAAGCTACCAAACAGTGTGCAAAAAACCCCAAGGAGAGAGACTGCCGTGACGCCATCCTGCCAGCCAGAAAAAATCCAGACCAGGCAGCCACTCAGGAATGATGGAGAAAGCCCCCAGGGCTGAGCGAAACGCACTGAGGGCGTCGCGGTGGAATACGTAGCCTTTCACTGTATTTGTTTCTGCTGGCCCGTCCGCAGGCCTCGTGTCATAAATGGCATCAGAAAGGCGACCGCACTGCTGTACCAGCTCAATAGCTTCAGCCAGGTAGTGCACAAGACTGACCTGTAAAGCATCATCGAGCGTCAGGACCTGAGTTGCATACCGGCACAGCAGTTGTTCACAGCGTTTTTTTGAGGGATTCAGCCGCGTTGTTACCCTCCTTCCATTATTACCGACAAGCCAGGTCCGGGCATCGTCAAGCAGTGTTTGCATATCGGCTGGCATCACGGGGCATCAGCACAAGGCGGTCGTGTAACTCACAGTTGACAATGATTAACCGCGCCAGAACAGTCATGGATCCCTTTTCTGGCCTGCCGCACTGGTACCGAGAGCGTGAAGTCATAGGGAATGTGATGGCTGATGCCTTGTAGAAATTGCAGAGCCAGTGCTGTATGCAGAGGAACCGAAACTGCATCTGGTTTGCGCGCTAAGGTGTCCGCAACCCGTTGCCGCGCCGCCTGTAACGTTTGCGATAGTTTGCTGTTAAACAAGGCAGAGATTCGTGCCGGTAACACATAGCGATGAATCAACGCTGCGCAGAATATTCCAATGATTATCTCCTGTACCCGTACGATGGCGATGTGAAAAATCGCGCCTGGGTCGGAAACTGCGGGAAAACCAATCAGGCTCGCGGTGTAACCTGCCAGTACAAAACTGTAGGCGCGGGGTGTACGTTCCAGAAGTGACAAATAGAGGCAGAAGGTTATCCAGGCGGCCAGTATCACACTGCAAAAAAACAGGCATATTCACGAATGTGGGCACGATTAACACCGTCATGCCTGCACCCACTACAGTGCCTGCCAGGCGGTACAGGCACCGGCTCAGCGATGCGCCGACAGAGGTTTGTGAAACGATATACACGGTGATGATTGCCCAGGAAGGCCTGTCCAGGCCTATCGACAGGGCAATATAGTATGCGAGCATCGCTGCGATGAAGCTCTTCGCGGAGTAGATCAACGCGCTGGCATCATTCAATAGTGTGGTGGTCGCCGCACGGTGTAAACGAATGGCTTATCGCGTGTAAAAAATGAAAGTGGCTAACGTTGGTTTTGTTCATGCCGAAGATTATTACCGGCTTGCGTATATGCTTAAATACTCTATTCTGTAAAAAAATACCTAAATGTGGTCAATTGTATGTCCCGCTCACTCGCCAATACGTTGTTTGACCCGGATTCCACGTCTTGCCCCGCTGTGGCACGACATCTGGATTTTGTTGATTACGCAGCAGAAGTGCCGGTGCATACGCATCGCAAAGGGCAGTTGATTATTGCCCTGTATGGCGCGGTAATTTGCCGTGCTGAAAATGATATCTGGATAGTGCCGCCCGACTGTGCCGTCTGGATCCCCGGTGGTATTGCACACAGTGCGAAAGCCACCTGGAATGCACATCTCAATTATCTGTTTATTGAACCGGGTGCCGCCGCACTGCCCGAACGATGCTGCACGCTGGCGATTTCCGGGCTTATTAAAGAACTGGTTGATCGCCTGACTCAGGAAGGTGTTGATTATTCATCAGAAAGCCATGTCGCCAGACTGACCAGGGTGACACTTGATGAGTTAGCCACCATGCCACAACAGAAACTGAGTCTGCCTGTGTCGTCTCACCCGAAAATCCGCACTATGGCCGACGTTCTGGTCAGTCACCCTGATGACCGCAGCACCTTAACAACCTGGGCAAAAAGACTGGCACTTAGCGAACGCTCGCTGGCGCGTTTAATGGTGCGGGAAACGGGCTTGTCTTTTGGGCGCTGGCGCCAGCAACTACATTTGATTATTGCCCTGCAGGAGCTGGCGAGTGGTGTCTCGGTACAAAATGTGGCGATAAAATTAGGATATGAATCGGTCAATGCGTTTATCACCATGTTCCGCAAAGTGATGGGAAGCACGCCCGCGCATTACTTTTCTGAGCGAAAAATAAGCGCACACCAGACTCATGCCCCATGAAAACAGGTTATCAGTACACACTGTTAACATCTTTTGTCATATTCATCGTCGTTATAGAGGCCTGGCAGATAAGTGTTCAGGCCGTTGACAAAGTCAATCATGCGGGCGAGTTACCCTGGAAAAGCGTAGTAACGCTCTGGCATGGGGAATTCTATTTACGAATAAAATCCACAAATGCGCGCAGCGCCGTGGGCAGATGCCGCCGCCCGGAATAGTAGAGAAAAAAACGGCCTGGCGGGCGTACTAAAAGCTTCCAGTAAAGAAACCAGCCTGCCTTCAGCTAAAATCCTCTCTCACCATTGCTTCATAGAGGTAGGCAATACCTGCACCGTCGCGTGCAGCCTGGACCATCAGCATATCGTCGTCGAATACCAGGGGGCCAGAAACGGCGATGGACTGCGGCTTACCGGCAACCAAACATTCCCAGTTATAGTAATGACCGCCTGGAAAGCGGCGACAAATACAGGCATGATTCAGCAGGTCTGTCGGTATGTTTGGCGCATTATACGCATTCAGATATGACGGTGCGGCAATGCAGACAAAGCGTTGCGAGGGACCGGACAGGCACAGCGACCATATCTCCGGCCAGACTCTCGCCGAAACGGATGCCTGCGTCGAAGCCATCATCCACAATATCGACCAGACCATCGTCGGTCACAACGTCGACTTTCACTCTGGGGATACTTCGCCACGAAACCCGGTAATATTGCTGACAGTACCAACCAGGCTGCCGGGCGCGGTACATTCAGACGAAGCGTTCCTGTTGGTACAGCCTGTAATGGCCGTCACATCGGAGAGGGCATCGGCCACATCGCGGAGAGCAGGTGCGAGCCGGGCCAGCAGACGGTGACCTGCCTCTGTTGGCGTTACGCTTACGTGTTGGTGCGATTGGAGTAGTCCGCACACCTCCAGGACGTTCTTCCAAGCCCCGCGCAGGGGCATGGCTCAGCGCTGAAGCAGATACCCCCCCTTTCAGCGGCAGCCTTGCGGAAACTTCTGTGCCGTGCAACGGCTTCAAAGGCATCCAGTTCATGGAGATCGATTGTCATATTAATGAGAAATATTCAGTAGTTCATAAAAGATAACATAGCTTATCGTCTCATATATGGCGTGCCACAATGAAGTTGTCTAATTCATTGGGAAATTAAACGATGCAACAGAACAAATTGGGCAATGCCGATTTCACTATTTCTCCTGTCGGCCTGGGAACCTGGGCCATCGCAGGGGGCGGGCTGGGAATTTGGCTGGGGAGCGCAGGATGACGCTGAAAGTCTGGCTGCGCTGGAGTATGCAGTAGAAAGGGGAGTTAACTGGATAGATACCGCTGCCGTTTACGGCCTGGGGCACGCAGAGGAAATTGTCGGGCAGCTTTTGCGCCGGGTGCCGGCTTCGCGTCGTCCGTTGGTATTCACAAAAGGCAGTCTGGTTTGGGATCCGGCAACTCGGCAGATTTCGCATTCACTGGCACCAGACTCGTTGGCCAGAGAAATTGACGAAAGCCTGCGCCGCCTGCGTACAGAAACCATTGACTTGTATCAGATCCACTGGCCTGCTTTTCCTGCAGGCGGACCGGATGACGGCATTGAGGCCGCACTTGCTGCGGTAGACAAAGCACGTAAGCAGGGGAAGGTGCGTGCTATCGGTGTCTCCAATTTCGATGTGGCGCAACTCAAACGAGCGCAGGCAGTGACGGATATTGTCTCACTACAGCCGCCTTATTCGGCGCTTATGCGTGAGGCAGAGTCCGACATCCTGCCATTCTGCGAGCAGACGAACACCGGCATTATCGCTTATTCCAACTTTGCAATCGGGCCTGTTGAGTGGGGCAATGACGCGTGAGCGGATTGCCAGCCTCCCCGATGATGACTGGCGTAAATTCCGAAGTCCTGACTTTAAGGAACCGCGCCTGACCAGGAACCTTGCGCTGGTTGAAACCTTCCGTCGGATTGGTGAACGCCACGGTCAGACACCCGCGGCTGTAGCGATTGCGTGGGTGCTGAGACAACCAGCTGTATCCGGCGCGATAGTCGGTGCACGCCGTCCGGCGCAAATTGACGGATTGCTTGGCGCAGCAGAGTTCAGACTGAGCGAGGATGAACTGGCCGAAATTGTCCCGTTTCTGCCTCGAAGGAATGGGTACTAATGTGCCTGAGGCCGCTGCCTCCTGAACCGCATCGAAACACTGCCATTCACATAACATCAGTGAATGGCAGGCCGGTGAAGCGAAATCAAAAATTTGTGAGCACAATCTTGCCCTGAATACTTCCCAACTCAGCGCGCTTATGCGCATCTGATGCCCTGGCTAAGGGATAGGTACTATCAACGACCACCCGGATAATTCCTTTATCCAGAAGATTACTGGCCTCAATAAGTTGCGCACCATCAGAACGTACTTGCGTTGACGATACGGTAATACCCTTTTCAACGGCCTCATTCTGTCCGGAAAAACCCAAAGGATTAACCAGAAATAATGCTCCGCCCTGTTTGATGCAACCAAGGAAGCGCTCCATGTTTGGGCCACCAACAGTATCCAGGACGAGATCGACATTTTTTACTACAGTCTCCGCTGCTTTTTGGGTGTAATCGATGAACTCATCTGCACCCAGATTGCGTAAAAGTTCTTCATGCCGGGACGATGCAACGGCAATAACTCGTGCCCCTTTCCACTTAGCTATTTGTACGGCAAGATGCCCCACGCCACCGCCAGCACCATTTACCAGTACTGTCCGTCCTTCCAGGTGAAACAGGTGTATGCTGAAATGGCTGAAATGGATTTGGTGCGTTGTGACCCAGTTCGACAAGAAATTGCCAGACTGTAAGCAGCGACATCGGCGCAACCAGCAGCCTGAATATGTGTAAGCCTGTGAGGTTTGAATGCGACCTGTGATGCAGGAATACTCACATAGTCTGCGTAGGCACCGCTGCCATTCATTATCCCTTCCGGGAAACGCACCATTGAATAGACCTCATCCCCTGGGCTGAATGCAGAGACATTTTCACCGACTGCTGCAATGACTCCTGATACATCAGTTCCGGGGATGAGTGGAAAATGTTGGTTTTGGCCACCATTCAGGCGGAAGCGCCCGATAACCGTCTCGCAAATACAAGTCAGGGGGATTAACACCGGCTGCATGTACATGTACAAGTACTTCGTCGCTTCCCACCGCAGGTACTGGCGCATCTTCATACAACAGGTTTTCCGGCCCGCCAAAAGCTCGCAGTTGTACTGCTTTCATTACGTCAGTCATTATCGTCTCACTTTAATAAAAGGACTTTCGTAACAAACAATATAACTGTTATCCAGGATTGATAATTGGGTTCAGTTTCGCTTTAATTGTGCCATGAAGGAACAAATTGGTTTTGAAAGGCTCACGGGTCTTATTGCATTTGCTCGCGCTGGTTCTCTCGGCAGCTACACTGCTGCGGCACGCTCTTTGTCCATTTCACCTTCAGCGGTAAAGTAAGAGCGTTCAACGACTGGAACAGCTTCTCGGGGTCACTTTATTTATCCGTACCACTCGCTCTCTGTGTTTTGACTGCGGAAGGGCGCGAGATTCATGAGCGGGCACTTCGGCTGTTGCGCGATGCTGATGAGATTGAGCAACTGGCAAAGCGCGCTCATGCTGAGCCAGCGGGAATATTGAGAATTGCGGCATCGTTACCGGTCGGTATTCATTTGATTGCGCCGGTTATTCCGCAGTTCTGCGCAATTTACCCAAAAGTGAAGATTGACTTACGGTTAAGTGATCATGTGATAAGTATCGTTGATGAGAATATTGATATCGCCGTCCGGCTCGGCGAACTCGCAGATTTCAAATCTGTTGTCACGCCATCTTTCTCCCTATCACATAGGTTGTTATGCTTCGCCTGAATATTTGGCCCGGCACCCCGCGCCGGAACACCCGTATGATCTGAATGAGCACAAAACGGTCAATCTGCGTTACCAGAATACCGGGCAGATTTTTCGTTGGCCGTTTCGGGGTTGGCGAAAAGGAGATCGAAATTGTGCCTTCATCCAGTATTATTGTTGATGTCAGTGAAGCCGTTGTAGCGGCAATTACTGCTGGTGCCGGAATAGGGATGGTTGCGAGCTTTATAGCGGATTCGTGGGTAAAAGATAAAAAGTTAGTTCCTCTGCTGGCGGGCTATACAGTAGAGCGGCATAATATTTCGGTACTGTGGCATGAAAGCCGGCGTTCTAATCCCGCAGTGCGGGTATTTCTGGATCATCTTTTTGAACATGTCTGAATTCTTAATACCGGTTTGAGTAAGGTATAGTCACCCAGTTGTATCTCCATTGGGGTACCCTCCGGGCAAAGCATTTTCGTGGTTCGAAGTGAGGGGGGTCACATTGCCTTACCTGCCATTCCGGTAATGGCAGGTTGAGATCGTATTAATATTAAATGCGCCGACATCGTGATCAGTATGAAATTATTCCGGCCAGTATGACTCAGCTTTAACCTTTAATAAATGGCGTAGACGGTGCGCTTCTTTTTGTGGTGGGCTACCAAAGAACCGGCTAAATTCTCTGCTGAATTGTGTCGGGCTGACATAACCAACCCTTAAAGAGGCTTCGCTGGCAGTGACATTTCGTTTTACCATTAAAAAACGCGCCTGGTGTAACCTGATAGAAATAAGGTACTGTTTTGGTGTTGTGCCAGTGGAATGCTCTGAAATGGCGGTGAAAAGAAGGAATGCTCATCCCGGCTACTTTCGCCAGCATATTGATGTCAATATTATCCATAAACCGGGTATGCATAGTACGTATAGCCGCAGCAACTTGCCTGAAATGCCCCTTTCCGGAGAGCGCCGCTCTTATTGAGGCTCCCTGAGTATCAATCAGCACACGATAATAAAGTTCTTTCAGAATACCCGGCCCCAGAATTCTGGCTTGCTCCTCATCAGAAAGTGTTGTCAGAAGCCGATAAACCGTATCTGACAGCTCTCCTCCACCGCGGTGTGTGGAAAACATTATCCCTGCACTCTCATTATCGCTTATGTCTTTTCCCCTCATTTCAATCATTAATTCGGCGATAAGTGCGACATCGAGCGATACAGACATGGCCAGCAGAGGTTCCTCCTGGCTGGCAGTTGTCTGGCTGGTAAAACGGAACAGGGACTGAGACAACCAGATAATGCCCGGCATCATAGATGAACGCCTGTCCGCCCATTAAGCCTGTTTTCTTTCCCTGCAGAACAATAACTATGCAGGGTTCATAAAGAACGGGTGTATGAGGCATAGATTCATTTACCCGCAACAGTTTGACCTCCTTCATGCGGTGTACGTGAGTAGCCTTCATCCGGTGCAAGTGCCAGAAAGGCAGAGATCATTTTCTGTGTCAGTATTGAGGGGAATCCGGACACTACGCCTCCTGGTAAATACGAAAGGATAATTTCTTTCCATTATTTCCGTGTGTCAAAAGTGATTATGAGAGAAATAGATAATGTTTGTACAGTAATCAACATTGTTACGTTTATCTGCTTCTCATATCCTTTTTGCCACGAAGGAAATGAGGAGAGGAGTAAACATGACAGATTTTTTAGGTTTGAAAAACAGAGTGGCGATTGTTACGGGGGGCCGCTGGCGATATTGGCAGGGCGACAGTAAAGCTAATGCTGAGCCATGAAGTGAAGGTGCTGGCTCTGGATATTAACCCGGAGGTTCATTCTCTGGCCCGGGAAAATCAGGTGGTGACTCATATTTGTGACGTCAGCCAGGAGCAGAGGGGTTATCGACGCTGTGAAGCTCGCACAGGCAGAATTCGGTGGGGGTGGATATTCTCATCAACAATGCGGGTAAGACCCTGAATAAACTTGCTACCGAGACATCGGGCTGAAGAGTGGGACAGCATTATGGCCATTAATGCCAGAGGATATTTTCTCCTGAGGTAGAGAAAGCCTGAAGGTCATGCAGCCCCGCAGGCAGGGAGCGATTGTCAATGTGGCGTCCGTTGTGAGCATGGTTGGCATGAAAGCAACTTCGGCTTACTCGGCTTCTAAAGGTGCAATAGCCCAGTTGAGCAAAGTGCTGGCTCTGGAAGCGGCTGAGTATGGTATCCGGGTTAATGCGGTGGCACCCGGCGTCGTCGAAACGAATATTCTTTCCGGCATCGTGGAAGACAGCCGTGCCACGTTGTCCAGCTATGGTCATGTTCACCCACTTGGACGAGTGGCTCAGCCGGAAGAAATTGCCGAAGCAATTACCTGGCTTGCATCACCTAAAGCCAGCTTTGTTACGGGAACAATATTAATGGCAGATGGCGGTTATACCGCACAGTAACCAGGAGCACAGCAATAATGAAAAGACAGCGTATTTTGATTGTTGGGTCTGAGAAAGGGCTTGGACTGGGGCTGACAGAAGCTTATTTGAAAAAAGATTGGGAAGTTTTTGCCACGCACTTACCAGATGCTGATGTATCTTCCCTGCTTGCTCTGGAAAGGTATTATCCGGATAACCTCACGACCGGCGAGATTGATGTAACTGATGCGAGCCATATCAGGCCCTTTATCGACAGCCTTGGTGCACGGGCGTTTGACATTATTTTTATGGTTGCCGGGATCTACGGGACCCTTGCATCAGTCCGTGTTGCAGGCGTCGGATGCTGAATTCCAGCAAATAATGATGACCAATACCTTTGGGCCTGCCCGTCTGGCCAGACACCTTCTGCCGTTACATGAAACCTGCCAGTACGCTGGTTTTTATGTCGTCACAACCGGGGCAGCATTGCGGGCAATACCGAACCTGGCATAGGTCTGGAGCTCTACCGTGCCAGTAAAGTGGCGTTTGAATATGCTGGCTCGTTGTATTTATATGGATCTGAAACAGGGTGAGCATACTGTACTGTCTGTTCATCCGGGCTGGGTCGCGACAGCGATGGGCACGCTGGACGGCGCAGTTGAAGCAGAGATTGACGTGAAAACCAGCGTCAACGGAATGGTTAATGTCATTGAGCTACACCGTAATGATAAAAAACATCTGTTCCTTGACTATGAAAATAACACCTGGCCCTGGTAAAAAACGGCGAAAACGAGCCAGCAATATCGCTGGTTATTCTTTCAAACGTCTGCCTGGCGCACAGTGGGCATTTTTTCTCTGGTACGGCATTCACACAATAACCCAACATCATTTCTTTATCTGACGGCCGCCTTCCCGTTGAAATTGTCCCGCTCAGTTTCTTATGGGGGATATGTGCCACTTTTTTCAGCTACAGAATTCCATGTTCGAGTTGATTATTGATGGCAGTTGTCTTCATTGCCTGGTCAATGAGGCGCGGCCTCGCTGTTTTTCAGAAGTGAGAAGGTTACTGACACCAGCAGGCCGGTTTGTTCGCCAGGCACTTTCCCCCGTTATGGGATATAGTGTGAAATTATTTCTACTCGACAGGTAATACGGCAATGGCTCTGATCCCTAAAAACTACGCACGGCTGGAAAGTGGCTACCGTGAAAAAGCACTGAAAATCTACCCGTGGGTGTGCGGGCGCTGTTCACGCGAGTTCGTGTACTCCAACCTGCGTGAATTAACCGTTCACCATATCGATCACGACCATACCAATAACCCGGAAGATGGCAGTAACTGGGAATTATTGTGTCTGTATTGCCATGATCACGAACACTCGAAGTACACGGAAGCGGAGCAGTACGGCACAAGCGTTGTGGCAGGGGAAGATGCACAAAAAGACGTTGGTGCTGCCACCCTATAACCCATTTGCCGATTTAAAATCGATGCTTAACAAGAAAAAGTAGTACCAGCTATGCCTGCCACTATTTGCCCGGTTGATGAATGCCAGGTTGATGAGGCGCACCCGCCACACGTTGCGGAAAGAATTCCAGCAGCCATTCAATAAACACACGTAACCGGTGTGTGACGTGGCGGTTTTGTGGGTAAACCACATGGAAAGGATAGGGTGCCGGGCGCCACTCCTGCAGAATTTCTGTCAGCACACCGGCTTCGATTGCCTTTCCGGCACAATAACGGAATGTCTGTACAATCCCTATCCCGGCCAGGGCTGCCGCCAGGTGTGCATTGCTTTCGTTAACACCAATACGGTGGTCAATCTTAATTTCTTTTCTCTCTCCCCTGGCGTTCGAAGCGAAAACGGTGTGGCCTTGCCATTTTGTGGCGATACATAGCTCACCAGCCGGTGCCCGTTTTTCAGTTCCTCTGGGGTAGCCGGTGTCCCGTAGCATTTGAGGTAAAATGGAGTGGCGCAGGTAACGAAAGTGGCGGAGCCAATATAACGGGGCAACCAGCGACGAGCTTTCCAGTGCGCCACCGCGAATCACGCAGTCCACGTTATCACTAACCAGGTCTACTGAGCGGTCTGAAACGCCTAAATCAAGGCGAATATCGGGGTAACGGCCAGAAAATCCGGCAGAGCGGGGAATTAACACATCGCAGGCAGTGGAACTAACCGATATCAACACGTAACGCTCCACGTGGTTTGCTGCGTGCGGTACTGAATGCGTTGTCGATATCTTCCAGGTCGCGCAATATTCGCGTGCTCTTTTCATAATACTCATGGCCCTCTGGCGTGACTGTTACGCGGCGGGTGGTGCGTTGCAGTAAACGAACGCCAAGGTGTGCTTCCAGTTCCTGAACCAATTTACTGACCGTGGCGTTAGGCATATTCAGTGAATCTGCCGCCCGGGTGAAATTACCTGACTCCACAACCCGGGCAAATACCCGCATGGCTACCAGTTGGTCCATTTTTCACCTCCACGTATCAGTTTTTCTTGATTATACACACCTGTGAATAGTCATTTTAATTTTTCGCTATTTTTCAATAAATATGCCGCGGTACTGTAGCGCCATACACCGCACACATCGGGCGGGTTGCTAAATAAGACTGCTGGAATAGAGGAAATGAAAATGAGCAAACAACTGAACGGTAAAAATTGCATTAGTTACCGGTGGCACCAGTGGTATTGGCCTGGCAACAGCAAAAGAGCTGGTGGCACAAGGTGCCCGGGTATTCATCACTGGCCGCCGCCAGCAAGTGCTTGATTCCGCCATCGCGGATATCGGCGGTAGTGTTACCGGAATTCGAGCCGATGCATCGGTACTGGCAGACCTCGATAAGGTTTACGCGCAAATCGCGAAAACAGCCGGGAAACATCGGATATTCTCTTCGCTAATGCAGGCGGTGGCGATATGCTGCCTTTGGCGAAATCACCGAAGAGCATTTTGACGACATCTTCGGCACCAACGTGCGTGGCGTGTTGTTCACCGTGCAAAAAGCACTGCCGTTGTTGACGGACGGCGCGTCCGTCATCCTCACCGGTTCAACCACCTCAGTGAAAGGGACTGCCAGCTTTAGCGTGTACAGTGCCAGCAAAGCCGCTGTGCGTAATTTTGCCCGCTCCTGGGTGCTGGATTTGAAAGTGCGCAATATCCGCGTGAACGTGGTCAGCCCGGGCCCAATCCGTACACCGGGTCTTGGCGGCCTGGTGCCTGACGAATACCGCCAGGGGTTATACGACACGCTGGCAGCTCAGGTGCCGCTGGGCCGCCCTGGGTGAAGCATCAGAAATTGGCAAGGCTGTGGCCTTTCTTGCCTCCGATGCAGCAAGCTTTGTGAATGGCATTGAACTGTTTGTTGATGGCGGCATGGCGCAAATTTAAGTGAGTGAAACGCCGGGCTGTTGCGCACATCCTTGTGCAACTGCCTGGCGTGTCAGACTGGCGCTTTCGGTGGTGTGAGTGTATTAGCGTCCTCCAGCGCTTCATACACCACATTACCAATCTGGCGCAGGGCTTCCGCGTTGGTTTCCGTTAATGGCTGGGCACAGTTAATCCGCAGACAATTACGGTATTTGCCCGATGCCGAAAACATCGAGCCCGGAGCTACCTGAATTTTAAGCTTTGCCAGGCAGCGAGAAACACACACCATATCCACCTGTTCGGGGAGTTCTATCCATAACATGTAGCCACCTGCCGGGCGGGTAACACAGATGCCATCGGGGGAAATCCTGGCGAACCCAGCAGGTCCAGGCTTCCATGTTTTGCTGGTAAACCCCGGCGCATACGGCGCACATGGCGGGTATAATGCCCGTCACGAATAAACGCTGCTAACCGCCAACTGTGTGGCAGGAACATTAGTGCCTGCGGTGGCATAATTTGGCGTGCAGTACCGGTCAAGATACCGGCCCGGTGCAATCCAGCCCACCCGCAAAACCCCGGTGCCAGGGTTTTGGAAAATGAACTGCACAACAACACGCGCCCGTCTATATCAAAAGATTTAACGGTGCGTGGGCGCGGGTACTCGTTAGCCAGTTCACCATAAATATCGTCCTCAAAAATCACAATATCATGGCGTTGCGCCAGAGAAACAACGGGCGCGCTTACGGTCGTCCGGCATGATAAAGCCCAGGGGATTATTGCAATTGGGCACCAGAATAATACCTTTAATGGGCCACTGTTCCAGCGCCAGTTCCAGTGCTTCAATACTGATTCCAAGACAGGAGTCCGTTGGAATTTCAATGGTTTTAATACCAAAACCACGTAACATTTGCATGGTGCCGTAAAACGAGGGTGACTCAACCGCCACAATATCACCGGGCTTGCACACCGCCAGCAGGGCGGCACTGAGCGCGCCCTGGCAGCCGCTGGTAATGACGATGTCATCGGCACTAACCAGGGTGCCGCTGTCTACCATTAAGCGGGTAATTTGTTGACGTAATTCGGCTTTTCCTGCCAGGTCGTCATAACCCAGTACGGTATCAGGATTGTGTTGCACCTGCGGCTTAATTCACGCCACAATGGTTTAAGTGTCGTCTGGCTCAGGTCAGGTGAGCCACTGCCCAGCGCCCAAAACTGTTTTATCTTTCCGGCTTTCCAGCAGGGTCATGATTTCATCCCACTGTGTGACATCCAACTGGCCGTTGTACCGGGCGGCTCATTGCGGGGACGGGGGGTTGTGCTTTACATGGCGCAACAAAGTAGCCTGAACGGGCCTGGGGAGTGATCAGCTGCAGGTTTTCCAGTACCTGGTAGGCCTGCTGAACCGTACTGATGCTGACACCGGTGCTCGGCGCTTAATTGTCGCACCGACGGTAATTTCTCTCCACTCTTCCAGAGCCCCTGTTCAATGCGCTGAGCAAGCAGTGTTGCCAGATATTGGTAACGAGTCATGCTGTATCCCTGATTGATGCCATACAGAAGAGAAAACCAGTACAGACTGGGTGAAAAAACACCATGCAGATCTCATATTGAGTTATCTGTACGGTAAAGAAAAGTAATTTTTGCATCTGTATTGGTGCGGCCTTTCCCTGCGATGATAAAGCCACGGCATCAAGATGGGGGGCAGGCAGATAATGGAGTTTTATGAAAACCGTTCCAGGGCACCGTTTAAAGGCTTTGTGCTGATTTGGCAGGCATGGAAACACTGGCGGGCGCGCCGTAAAACACAACGTGCGTTATCGCATTTAAGTGATGCGCAGTTAAAAGATATTGGGTTGTCGCGCAGCGACGTTGCCGACCCGATGGACAGAGCCTGGCCGCGTTAATATTCAGGCTGAATGGCACTGGCGCAGGGCTATATGAATGGGCCTGCGCCAGTGCGTTACGCTGTGTTTAGTGCAATTCCGGCCACCAGGCTTTGTTTTCAGTAATCAGTGCATCTAATATCCTGCGGGCTTTTTTTCGCATCCACAATAGTACGGTTTAATGTCAGCGCCTGTAATGCTTTGGTGTAGAGACCCTTCGAACCAGGCCTCAACGGTTAAGCGTTCATAGGCGAACTGTTGCTCGATAAGCCCTTTATAAAAGACCGGAATTTTACCTACGCCATAAGGCCCTTGGCCCGTGGCAACCGATTTCTGCGGTAACTTCCACCCATCACATCGTCATCAAGGTTTTCCACCAGACCCTGGTTAGGCACCATGACAATAAATTTTCTTTTTCAGGTTAAAGGCGATGGATTCCGCGAGTTCGACAATCATGTCGCCGTGCGCATCATTATGCACAACATGAACATTCCGGGTGGTACCTTCTGCTACTGCCTGGCGGCACTCATCAAAAACCCGTTTTTCCCGCCCGTCCATTACTTCGTTAGCGCGGGTATAGTGGGAATTGAGCTTGCTCAGTTTATATTCAGGATAAAGATAATATTGCAGATAGGTATTTGGCAGGTTAATCCGGGAAATCGCGCAACATATCCGCGACTGCGGCGTAGGTTTCCAGCCAGGATTTATCCCGCTGTTCGGCATCAACCGGTTTGAAACCATTCTCAGCAATAAAGGATTTCAGTACCGGAGCCAGATCCTGGCCGTGTTCATCGTATAAATGAGTAAACCAGCCAAAATGGTTCAGGCCAAAATAGACCGGGTCAAAGGTTGACGGGTCTTTGCCCAGCAGGCGTCCATAGGAACGCAGCAGGTTGACGGGCTGGTCACAAATATTCAGCAGGCGCTTTTCCCCCGGGAAGCGTTTATTCAGGGCATCAGCAACAATCGCGGCCGGGTTGGTGTAGTTAAGGATCCAGGCGTCCGGCGAATACTGGCGCACCTGTTCGACCAGGTCAATCATGTCGCCAATGTGACACGCATACCATAAGCAAAACCTCCCGGCCCCAACAGTGTTTCCTGGCCAATCGCCCCCCAGTCTAAGAGGGGATCTTTTCGTCCTTCTCTCCTCATGGGCAAAAACCGCCAGTACGCATTTTGGCAGAAAATAAAATCCATATAACATCGTCGTGTCGTG
>JAJHIY020000691.1:0-35000 GCA_022114975.2 Lampris megalopsis
TGAGGGGCGATGCAAACCCAAGCAACAACTGTGAAAATGTACATAAGAAAAACGGGGGGCGGGGGGGTGAGGAAAGATGGCACTGAACCATTAACACCGAGTAAACTTGATCAGTCTTCCTCTTTTCCCATTAACAACAACCCCCGCATCCCTCATCCTGTACGACACACACAACCCATGCCCAGAGATACGGTACATCTTCCAAATTTCATAAATTGCCTCCTACAGAGGCTGTATCACTCAGATTTGAGGATCTATATATATATATATATATATATATATATATATATATATAACACGTCCATCACAGCACCTTCGCCAGTATGGTTGGAAAGCGACGCTGACTTCTCGTTCCCGCGACAGTGAAACAGCATCAAATCAACCTCCCCGTCATTGTGGACTGCTCAGCTCCAGAAGAGCCCGATGATGCAGTCCGCTTGGTGTTTTGGTGTAGACGTGGTAGTCTCTAGACTAGACTTCAGAATGCGACAGGCCGGGGCGTCCGGGTGGCGTAGCGGTCTATTCCGTTGCCTACCAACACGGGTAGGGAAGCTGGATATGAGGTATATGTCCTGGTCGCTGCACTAGCACCTCCTCTGGTTGGTCAAAACTGGGGAGAACTCCTCACTGTCAGGTGAAAATAAGTGGCTGGCGACTCCTCTGGTTGGTCGGGGCGCCTGTTCAGGGGGAGGGGGAACTGGGGGAATAGTGTGATCCTCCCACGTGCTACGTCCCCCTGGTGAAACTCCTCACTGTCAGGTGAAAAGAAGTGGCTGGCGACTCCTCTGGTTGGTCGGGGCGCCTGTTCAGGGGGAGGGGGAACTGGGGGAATAGTGTGATCCTCCCACGTGCTACGTCCCCCTGGTGAAACTCCTCACTGTCAGGTGAAAAGAAGTGGCTGGCGACTCCTCTGGTCGGTCGGGGCGCCTGTTCAGGGGGAGGGGGAACTGGGGGAATAGCGTGATCCTCCCACGTGCTACGTCCCCCTGGTGAAACTCCTCACTGTCAGGTGAAAAGAAGTGGCTGGCGACTCCTCTGGTTGGTCAGGGCACCTGTTCAGGGGGAGGGGGAACTGGGGGGAATAGCGTGATCCTCCCACGTGCTACGTCCCCCTGGTGAAACTCCTCACTGTCAGGTGAAAAGAAGCGGCTGGCGACTCCACATGTACGGGAGGAGACGTGGTGGTCTGCAGCCCTCCCCGGGTCGGCAGAGGGGTGGAGCAGCGACCCGGACGGCTCGGAAGAGTGGGGTAACTGGCCACATACAGTTGGGGAGAAAAAAAGGGGGGGGGAAATCAAAAAAAATATTGAAAAATTTTAAATAAAATCCACCGTGGCGACCCCTGAACAACAGGGAGCAAGCTGAAAGAAGGAAGAAGGAGAAGAAGAAGAACTGGTGGTCTGTACATGTGTCTCAAGCAAATGTGATTATTTTCATGGCGAGAGAGACGGGCAGACGGGCAGAGAGGCATGGCGTAAGCCAGGTAGGCGTATAGAGTGGAAATCTGTGTCAACATTTGCCCAGTTATCCATTAATCCACGTGGATGAGTTTTGAGGATTTGTAGATTATGTGGTCTGCCTCAAGGCTTTGTGGAAACCAGCAGAATTGTCATCTTAACCAATCACTACCGGGGGAGGGATTTCCTCGCGCCGGGGTGAACCTGTGTAATAAAAGGTTTTAAAAACGGTGGAAAATTGTCAGACTGAGTCTCCACCAGCTACCAGATGGTACAGAATGGCCCACTTGGTCTACATTCAATTAGCTGTTATTGACACGGTGGTATCAGATGAAGAGCCACAGGAACCAGCACTGACGTGATCTAGCTAGCTGGCTGGGACCTCCTCCTCTTCCTCTGTAAATACCGTGGCCGGCGTGCGGGGTGGATGATACCAGAGAGGATCGTTCTGCTTCTGCTGGGGCAGCAAGATACCCATGGGGTCCTTTATTGTTGGGGGAGGGGGATGTGAGCGTTTGTGGGGAGGGGGGGGGTTCTTCCACTCAGTGATGTGGCCTTCTTCTCCTCAGGGCATTTCTAGTATTGATGCCATGTCCACACAACACCGTCTCGGATCTCACACACACTTGCCTGCATGGCCAGGAACACATGCAGCATTTCAAGCTCAGTTCTGGTCAGGCGAACGGAGGCAGACATAGTCAAATAGTCTCTCGATATATATATATAGATATGTATAGATATACACACACACACACACACACACACACACACATAAACGACAGTCTGCAGGAATGGGGAAAATATCAGAATGGAGACCCTTGGACTCTTTCTGCCTATGGCGGCTGGTTTTTCTTAAATATTAAATGAGTATGGTGTGTGTGTGTATGTGTGTGTGTGTGTGTGTGTGTGTGTGTGTGTGTGTTGGGGAGATGTGAGGGGAGGGAGCTGAGAAAAGAAAGAGGGAGGAAAGAATGTTCTCTGTTGGTTTAACCTTTGGATGTGAGATGATGGCAGAGAAACCATCCATCCATCCATCCATTATCTGAACCTCTTATCCTGCTCTCAGGGTCGCAGGGATGCTGGAGCCTATCCCAGCAGGGGCAGGCGGGGAGACACCCTGGACAGCCCGCCAGGCCATCACACAGGAACACACACACACACACACACACACACACACACACACACACACACACACACACACACACACACACACACACACCCACCCACCTAGGGACAATTCAGTACGGCCGAGTCACCTGACCTACATGTCCTTGGACTGTGGGAGGAAACCGGACCCCCGGAGGAAACCCACACAGACACGGGGAGAACATGCAAACTCCACACAGAGGACGACCTGGGACGACCCCTAAGGTTGGACTACCTTGGAGCTCGAACCCAGGACCTTCTTGCTGTGAGGCGGCCACACTAACCACTGCGCCACCCTGCCGCCCCGCAGAGAAACTAATCCCCCTAATATGACTTGATGAGATCAGTCCAGTGCTGCACCCCCCCCCCCGCCTTTCTCACGTTTTCCCTTTTTTCTTTCTACCGTTCTTTCTTTCCTACGTACTTCCTGTACAATTTCCATTTCTTTTTCTTTCTCTGTTAACTCTCTTAATCATTCATCTTTCTTTCTCTTTCTTTTTTCGTATACCTTTCTGTCAAATTTCTTTTTTAGTTCCCATAATTTACATTCCCCCTTTACTTTTTTCATTCATTCATCCACTCATTCATTTATTATATTCATCTTTCTTATATTTAATTCCTCTCCTCTTTCTTTCCATCCTTTTTATCTATTTCTTTTTCCTTTATTTTTCTGCTTTGATCTTCCTCACTTACTTACTGTTTAGCTTCTTTCTCCCTCTACCCTTTTTATTAACGTTTTTCTTTTTTCTTCCTTGCATACTTTCCCTTCGTCGTTCTCTTTCTGTATTTCTTTCTGTTCATCCTTCTTTTCCTTTTCTTTTTGTTCTTTCTTTCGCTCTCCCCTCATGTATGACCTTTTCTCTGCCCGTGGTTTTTTTTTCCCCACCTCCTGTCGCCCACCATCCTCCTCCCTCCTCCCTCCTCTGCTGTTCCACCTGTCTGCCAACTTCCCTCTCTTCTCGCCCACCTGAGCCCGGCACCTGTGTGAGGTGTGAGTTCCAGGAAGGGGTGCCAGGATCCCGTCACAAGCAGCCTGTCACAAGCTCTCTCCCACTGGGCAGTTATCTCACACAGCCTGCCGCCCCTCCGGAGGACAGAAGCAGCCCCAGAGCATGTGAGTCTGGAGGGGGGGGGGGGGGGGCTTCTCTGCACACTATTAGTGAATAGGTGTGTTTGATTGGGCTGCACGATGGCGCAGTGGTTAGCGTGGTCGCCTCACAGCAAGAAGGTCCTGGGTTCGAGCCTGGGGTAGTCCAACCTTGGGGGTCGTCCTCTGGGTGGAGTTTGCATGTTCTACCCGTATCTGTGTGGGTTTTCCTCCGGGGGCTCCGGTTTCCTCCCACAGGCCAAAGACCTGTAGGTCAGGTGACTCACCATACTACATTGTCCCTAGGTGTGTGTGTGTGTGTGTGTCTGTGTTTGTGTGTGGGCCCTGTGTGATGGCCTGGTGGCCTGTCCAGGGTGTCTTCCCGCCTGCTGCCCAACGACTGCTGGGATAGGCTCCAGCATCCCCGCGACCCTGAGAGCAGGATAAGCGATTCGGATAAGGCAGGGGTCCCCAATAGGCGGCCCGCGGGCCACGTCCGGCCCATGGCGGGTTGATTTATGGTCCGCGAGAATTTTTGGAGAAATGCCAGAAGGAAGAATTTTTTTTTTTCCCTACCAAAAATTTTTTAAAAAAAATCACATTTCTTAGTAAAAGTAAGACTAGTAATATGTCGAAAAATAAATGAAAATTCTGTTTAAATTATGATACCTGCAACGTATCGACACCAAAACAAACTAACGAACAACATGCTGCTGGAGGCTGAGTGGCTCGTGGTTTTAAAAGTGGCCCTAAAAGTGGCCCGCGATGAAAAGTAATTGGGGACCCCTGGGATAATGGATGGATGGATGGATTTGCATACCTATTTGTGCACCACTGTACACACACACACACACACACACACACGTGTAATCAAGAATGCACACACATGCATAAACACACACGCAATCACGAACTCATGTGCACATGCACACATGCATACACACACACATGTAATCATGAACACACACACACACACATGCAGTTGTTCACCTCTATACACTTCAGTCATCCACACTACGTCTTACTTGAACCAGACTTGCTGATAAACGTGGGCTGGTGGGCTGTTGTGAGTCGTGACAACCCTCTCACCGCCTCCAGATGGTCTGCTCTCATTCGTCAGACTAACGATCTGGCAGCCAATCACAGGCTATGTAATATTCATGAATGAAAGCAGGGCTGGACAGCTGAGTGGAGCGTGCAGTGAGGGGAGACAGACGGGACGTTTGTTTCTCTTATTTACTCAGATGGAGCATTGTCCCCACATGTTATTGTGTGGATTGTGCTACTGTCAACCCCCGCCCCCCCCATGAGAGTCTGAGCATCAACACTTACAGACCTTGCACCTCCCTCCAATTCCCACCGAATCCTTACTTATAAATGTGTTTATCTTTTATTACAGATTGTATTGTGTTTCTGACGTTTTGATTAATATCTTTGTTCTTATAGGGCGTCCAGGTAGCATAGCGTCTATTCTGTTGCCTACAAGGATCGCCAGCTCGAATCCCTGTATTACCCCCGGCTTGGTCAGGCGTCCCTACAGACGCAATTGGCTGTTTCTGCGGGTGGGAAGCCGGTCGTGGCTATGTCTCCTGCTCGCTGCACTAGCGCCTCCTCTGGTTGGTCAGGGCACCTGTTTGCTGGGGAGGAATAGCATGATCCTCCCACACGCTACATCCCCCTGGTGAAACTCCTCACTGTCAGGTGAAAAGAAGCGGCTGGTGACTCCACATGTGTGTGTGTGTGTGTGAGTGTGTGTGTGTGTGTGGGCCCTGTGTGATAGACTGGCGGCCTGTCCAGGGTGTCTCCCCGCCTGCCGCCCATGACGGCTGGGATAGGCTCCAGCATCCCCACGACCCTGAGAGCAGGATAAGCGGTTTGAATACTGGATGGATGGATGGATGGATGGATGGATATATATATAGATATAGCTATAGATATAGATAGATAGATATATCTGTGTGTGTGTGTGTGTGTGTGTGTATGTATATATATATATATATATATACACACACACACATAGATATAGATATGTGTGTGTGTGTGTGTATGTATATATATATATACACACACACACACACATAGATATAGATATGTGTGTGTGTGTGTGTGTGTGTGTGCGTGTGTAGTTTTTCCATTTGCTAGTGGGCGTTAGCGATATGGTCATATCGGTGGAAGGGTGGGCATACAGAATCCAGTGAGCGTCTCGGTTGCCGGTGTATTCAGAATGTATGCACGGCGATCATTGGGATTTATTGGCTTGAATTACACATTACACGCAGCACGCCCGTCCAAACACGGTGGAATGCGGCGCGGTGGAACATGAAACTGCTTCGTTATCAGCGGCGGCCAATAAACCGCACATTTTCCGTAATAACACACGCACCAATACACACGGGCCTGCACACGCACGCCATTCACATGCACTGACATATGCACCAACACAACGTCAAGCCGCGGTGTTGTGTGTGATGTGCAATTAGAGCATGTATGCTGTTGTGCTGATGGTGCAGTAATGACGTGGGTATGAACCTATTAGCATGCACAGCCTGGCAGGCTGAGCAGCACCACCTCACTTTGTTAAGCCTCAACACTACAGAGTGTCTGCTGCACTTTATTCTCTCTTTTCATCTCCCTCCACTTTCTCTCCTTCGCCTCTCTGTCTCTCACTCTTCTTCCTCCACCCACTCCTCCTCCTCTCGCTCTCTTCTTCCTCCACCTCCTCCTCCTCCTCCTCCTCTTGCTCTCTCTGTCACTCGTCTTCCCCCACCTCCTCCTCCTCCTCTTGCTCTCTCTGTCACTCGTCTTTCCCCACCTCCTCCTCCTCTTGCTCTCTCTCTTCTTCCCCCACCTCCTCCTCCTCTTGCTCTCTCTCTCTCTTCTTCCTCCACCTCCTCCTCCTCTCGCTCTCTTCTTCCTCCACCTCTTCTTCCTCCTCCTTCTCCTCCTCTTGCTCTCTCTGTCACTCGTCTTCTCTCACCTCCTCCACCTCTTGCTCTCTCTCTCTTCTTCCTCCACCTCCTCCTCCTCTTGCTCCTCTCTCGCACTTGCTCTCTTTCTCTCTCTTCTTCCTCCTCCTCCTCCTCTCACTCTCTCTCTGGCTCTCCCTCGCTTGCTTGCTCTCTCTCTCCTTCCTCCACCTCCTCCTCCTCTTGCTCTCTCTCTCTCTCCTTCCTCCATCTCCTCCTCCTCTGTCTCTCTCACGCTCTTCTTCTCCGTCTTTCTATAAACAAACTATTTTACTATGTCCTCTCTTTGCTCACAGTCCCTGGCATCTTTCTTTTTCTCGTTTACTGTTCCTCTGCTCCATCCTTTTCTCTCTTCATCTCCCTTTCTGCCAAGTCTCCCTCTCCGTTCCTTCCTTACACATGAAAGCTTTCCCTCCCCAAAACCCGCTATCTCTCTCTTTCACCCTGTGACACACACCCTTGTGTGTGTGTCTGTGTGTGTCCGTCTGTCATTCTGTCTGTGTGTTTGTGTATGTGTGTCTGACTGTCTTTCTGTCTCTCTGTCTGTCTGTATGTGTTGTGTGTGTGTGTGTGTGTGTGTGTGTGTGTGTGTGTCTCCCCTTTCCTCTCTCTCTCTCCGTTACATATACTGAACAGTTGTAGTGTATACAGTGTAAAAATAGACATATCCAATATAATAGAATATAAAGATGTGGTGTGTGTGTGTGTGTGTGATACTGATATTTCATTTTAGAAATATTGAATTGAAGTCCTACAGTGTGTTCCCTCCTTCCCTGCTCGTGCCGTCGTCTCCCTGGCGTAATGACTCATCTGATGTGCTGAAGTCCAGCTTTCAGCCTCGCCGCCAACCTCCCGGTCACACACGAAGCTGCAGGCAGACCCGGTCTCCACACCGCAGCCAGGCTCCTCCTCAACAGGCGGAGGAGGAGACTGCACCGGAGAGACAAGACAGCAAGAACAAGCAGTAAAGAGATGATGGGGGAAAAGGCACAGTAAGAAGAGAGAAGAAGAGAGCAAAGAGCGAGCGAGAGACAGAGGCGGAGAAGCAGAGAGAGAAAGACAGATACAGAGAGAGATAGAAACAGAGAAAGGGACAGACACACAGAGAGAAAGAGGGAGAGAGATTTTGATTTTCAACGATACTTGAATAGAAATTACAAAAAAGTTAGAACACAACAAGCAGGGTAAAGCCCAGCGTGGTCAGTAACATCAGATTCACAGACTCTGAGTCATCCCAGGACACTCCCCAAGATCAGCCCATCATCGACAACACAGCACAGCACATTTTATTACAACGCCGCACACTGCGAAAACTTCCATCGTTTTCAAGTAGCAAAAATCTACTTTTAAACGAGCGCTTAACATTTTTATAAACACAAAAACAGCATCATCATCCCCAGCTTCCCCCATCCTGTTTCTTCTGCTCAGGTACGCGGCCATCTTTGCACTCCTCAGAATGAAGTTAAAAATCTGGCATTTGGCCTTGTTTTTTCTGAGAGTACGTGTAGCCCAGAATGAACATGGGTTTGGAAAAGACCTCCCCAAACAACCCAAAAATATTTTCCAGTCATGTAAACAGTGGCAGCAGTCGACAACATTCCATGAAGCAATGAAAGACAGTTTCACGATTCCTGCAAAATGGGCACTCGTGGCTAACATCAGTGTTAATGACAGAGACAAAAGCATGAACAGCCACGACACCGTGTAAAACCCTCCACTGCAGAGAGGACAAACTAGCCATCCTACTGGCAGAGGAGGCGACAAACTAGCCATCCTACTGGGAGAGGAGGCGACAAACTAGCCATCCTACTGGCAGAGGAGGCGACAAACTAGCCATCTTACTGGGAGAGCAGAAGACAAACTAGCCATCCTACTGGGGGAGGAGAAGACAAACTAGCCATCCTACTGGGAGAGGAGGCGACAAACTAGCCATGCTGCTGGGAGAGGAGGCGACAAACTAGCCATCCTACTGGGGTAGGAGAACACAAACTAGCCGTCCTACCGGGAGAGGAGGCGACAAACTAGCCATACTACTGGGGTAGGAGAAGACAAACTAGCCATCCTACTGGGAGTGGAGGCAACAAACTAGCCATCCTACTGGGAGAGGAGAAGACAAACTAGCCATCCTACTGGGGTAGGAGAAGACAAACTAGCCATCCTACTGGGGTACGAGAAGACAAACTAGCCATCCTACTGGGAGAGGAGGAGACAACCTAGCCATGCTACTGGGAGAGGAGGCGACAAACTAGCCATCCTACTGGGAGAGAAGACAAACTAGCCATCCTACTGGGAGAGGAGAAGACAAACTAGCCATCCTACTGGGGGAGGAGAAGACAGACTAGCCATGCTACTGGCAGAGGAGAAGACAAACTAGCCATCCTACTGGGAGAGGAGGCGACAAACTAGCCATCCTACTGGGGTAGGAGAAGACAAACTAGCCATGCTACTGGCAGAGGAGAAGACAAACTAGCCATCCTACTGGGAGAGGAGGCGACAAACTAGCCATCCTACTGGGAGAGGAGAAGACAAACTAGCCATCCTACTGGGAGAGGAGGCGACAAACTAGCCATCCTACTGGGAGAGGAGAAGACAAACTAGCCATCCTACTGGGAGAGGAGAAGACAAACTAGCCATCCTACTGGGGGAGGAGAAGACAGACTAGCCATGCTACTGGCAGAGGAGAAGACAAACTAGCCATCCTACTGGGAGAGGAGGCGACAAACTAGCCATCCTACTGGGGTAGGAGAAGACAAACTAGCCATGCTACTGGCAGAGGAGAAGACAAACTAGCCATCCTACTGGGAGAGGAGAAGACAAACTAGCCATGCTACTGGGGTAGGAGAAGACAAACTAGCCATGCTACTGGGAGAGGAGAAGACAAACTAGCCATCCTACTGGGAGAGGAGAAGACAAACTAGCCATGCTACTGGGAGAGGAGGCGACAAACTAGCCATACTACTGGGAGAGGAGACGACAAACTAGCCATCCTACTGGACGAGGAGAAGACTAACTAGCCATCTTACTGGGAGAGGAGAAGACAAACTAGCCATCCTACTGGGAGAGAAGAAGACAAACTAGCCATCCTACTGGGGTAGGAGAAGACAAACTAGCCATTCTACCGGGAGAGGAGGCGACAAACTAGCCATCCTACTGGGAGAGGAGAAGACAAACTAGCCATCCTACTGGGAGAGGAGAAGACAAACTAGCCATCCTACTGGGAGACGAGAAGACAAACTAGCCATCCTACTGGGAGAGGAGAAGACAAACTAGCCACCCTACTGGGAGAGGAGAAGACAAACTAGCCATCCTACTGAGAGAGGAGAGGACAAATTAGCCATGCTACTGGCAGAGGAGAAGACAAACTAGCCATGCTACCGGGAGAGGAGAAGACAAACTAGCCACCTACTGGGAGAGGAGAAGACAAACTAGCCACCCTACTGGGAGAGGAGAAGACAAACTAGCCATCCTACTGAGAGAGGAGAGGACAAATTAGCCATGCTACTGGCAGAGGAGAAGACAAACTAGCCATGCTACCGGGAGAGGAGAAGACAAACTAGCCACCTACTGGGAGAGGAGAAGACAAACTAGCCATGCTACTGGGAGAGGAGAAGACAAACTAGCCATCCTACTGAGAGAGGAGAGGACAAATTAGCCATCCTACTGGGAGAGGAGGAGACAAACTAGCCATGCTACTGGGAGAGGAGAAGACAAACTAGCCATGCGGGAGAGGAGAAGACAAACTAGCCATGCTACTGGGAGAGGAGAAGACAAACTAGCCATCCTACTGGCAGAGGAGAAGACAAACTAGCCAACCTACTGGGAGAGGAGAAGACAAACTAGCCATCCTACTGGGAGAGGAGAAGACAAACTAGTCATCCTACTGGCAGAGGAGAAGACAAACTAGCCAACCTACTGGGAGAGGAGAAGACAAACTAGCCATCCTACTGGCAGAGGAGAAGACAAACTAGCCAACCTACTGGCAGAGGAGAAGACAAACTAGCCAACCTACTGGCAGAGGAGAAGACAAACTAGCCAACCTACTGGCAGAGGAGAAGACAAACTAGCCAACCTACTGGCAGAGGAGAAGACAAACTAGCCATCCTACTGGAAGAGGAGAAGACAAGCTGCAACACAACAGCTACATATATTGTTGCATGTCACAATCTGAGGGACAGTGAGTGAGCCCCCCATCCACACACCCACACACACACACCCACACACACACACACACACACACACACACACACACACAGGTTTCTTCCTTTTCTAATTTTTGTTCTTCTCTTCATTGCCCTTCAAGTTCAATTGACGTTGCACTACTAAATGTATTGTTAAGTTGGTTGGTTGTTTGTTTTTAACAATACAGCAACTTTTTGTTCCATTATAGTTTGTATGTTATAAAGTGTACTATACAGTTTTGTACCACCTGGTACTTTGGCAGTACTGTGTAACAGAATATGGCCATGCCAATAAAGCCCTGTTGAACTGAATTGAATTGAGAGACAGGGAGGGAGGGAGGGAGAGAGAGAGAGAGAGAGAGCGAGAGAGAGAGAGAGAGAGAGAGAGAGAGTGGGTGAATGGGCGAACAAGACAGAGAACGTGATGTGGTGGTCCGCAGCACAGACGCTATAGGAGGCGCACCAGCACCGGTGTCTCAAACAATCCCAAGCCTGCTTGTTATTCCACATGGTCGCCTGGCCTCAACATGCTGTTGACTTATATGCGTACCGTAGGATGGAGGGAGAGAGAGCGAGAGAGAGAGGGAGGGGGATACATATCCCAGTTGACTCCTCTTTGAAGGATTGTGCAGCATTGCAAGGATCACTGTGCCCACAATGGACAGCACACTCCTCTTTACTCTCTCTCTCTCTCTCTCTCTCTCTCTCTATCAAATTCAAATGGCTTTATTGTCATGACGTAATGATGTACATATTGCCAAAGCAGCGTTTAAACATTGAAAAAAGTCAAACATTAGTTGGAAAACACCACTGAAAACAAACACACTACAGTAAAGAAACACAGTACAAAATAAAAGAACATACTGTTATCAAATATGGCCGCTACATCATGTGTCAGATGACTGTCACTCACTGTGCCTCACTTTATGGCAGGCAGCAACATAGACTGCTGCTAACTTACACTCGCTGTGCCTCACTTTATGGCAGGCAGCATCATAGACTGCTGCTAACTTACACTCACTGTGCCTCACTTTATGGCAGGCAGCAACATAGACTGCTGCTAACTTACACTCGCTGTGCCTCACTTTATGGCAGGCAGCAACATAGTCTGCTGCTAACTTACACTCGCTGTGCCTCACTTTATGGCAGGCAGCAACATAGACTGCTGCTAACTTACACTCACTGTGCCTCACTTTATGGCAGGCAGCAACATATACTGCTGCTAACTTACACTCGCTGTGCCTCACTTTATGGCAGGCAGCAACATAGACTGCTGCTAACTTACACTCACTGTGCCTCACTTTATGGCAGGCAGCAACATAGACTGCTGCTAACTTACACTCACTGTGCCTCACTTTATGGCAGGCAGCAACATAGACTGCTGCTAACTTACACTCGCTGTGCCTCACTTTATGGCAGGCAGCAACATAGACTGCTGCTAACTTACACTCACTGTGCCTCACTTTATGGCAGGCAGCAACATAGACTGCTGCTAACTTACACTCGCTGTGCCTCACTTTATGGCAGGCAGCAACATAGACTGCTGCTAACTTACACTCGCTGTGCCTCACTTTATGGCAGGCAGCAACATAGACTGCTGCTAACTTACACTCACTGTGCCTCACTTTATGGCAGGCAGCAACATAAACTGCTGCTAACTTACACTCGCTGTGCCTCACTTTATGGCAGGCAGCAACATATACTGCTGCAAACTTACACTCGCTGTGCCTCACTTTATGGCAGGCAGCAACATATACTGCTGCTAACTTGCAGCTCTTTGGGTCTTCCCCTAGTAGACCGGTAGTTTGTCGTCATCTGGTAGGTTAAGAAAACCCTTCATTAGTTGGAATTGTTTAAAATATTTTTCTCTTAAGATGTTTATATTTTTCACATGTGGTGAGGAAGTGTAGCTCTGTTTCAGGCTCACTGAGGGTGCAGTGACAGCACAGCCTCTCTCCCTCCCTCCCTCCCTCTCCTTATTCCCATCTCACTCTTGGGCACGCATGCACACTCGCTCACTCTAATTTGCTCTCCCACCAATGCGTCATCATCAGTGATGTGTCAGACCCAGACCGATAGGGTGTCTCCTCCCCAGATGGAGCTGCGGTCGAGGAACTGGTCAGAAAAGGTGGGAAAGTCAGCACACAGGGTTTGAAGATGTGCCCTGTCGTGACTGCTGTTCATTTATTTCTTCTTGGGGGTCTCATCATAAACTGGAAAACAAGACTGTGGAGGGTCAACCAGGAGGTGCTCCGCAGAACTACGCTGGCTCCCACATGATGAACGTAGCATATCTTTTTGTGAGGAAAATTCAATTCAACTGTTGTCGCTGTACAGGCCTTAAGCCTCTTCAGCTCGAGTCCAACTCAACTACAAGGCCACAAAGCCACTGCTGAGTTATTAGAAGCAATTGACGTTGTGAAATCTTCATTGAAATTTTCTTTTAAGGGGGCGTCCGGGTAGCGTGGCGGTCTATTCCGTTGCCTACCAACACGGGGATCGCTGGTTCAAATCCCCGTGTTACCTCCAGTTTAGTCGGGCGTCCCTGCAGACACGATTGGCCGTGTCTGCAGGTGGGTAGCCGGATGTGAGTACGTGTCCTGGTCGCTGCACTAGCGCCTCCTCTGGTTGGTCGGGGGGAGGGGGGAACTGAAGGGAATGTCCCCCTGGCGAAACTCCTCACTGTCAGGTGAGAAGAAGCAGCTGACGACTCCACGTGTATCGGAGGAGGCATGTGGTAGTCTGTAGCCCTCCCCGGATCGGTGGGGAGGGGGGGTGGAGCAGTGACCCTGGGTGGCTCGGAAGAGTGGGGTAATTGGACGGGTACAATTGGGGAGAAAAAGAAGAGAAAATTCAAAATAAAAGGATGTTTAGTGTTTGAAACAATAGTGCAGACACCGGGGTCAAGACCGCTGGTGACCAACCCTGAATCCTGCAGTGCGACCGCGTCAACAGCCCCGTCGACTCACTTCCCCTCAGCCCCCCCCCCCCCAGTTCCTGCTTCACTGTAGTTTGGTTAAATGCCCTTGTCCTGCGTCCTCTCGTCCTCACACTTCACGCCTGACTGGCTGCGCTACAGAATAACACAGAAAAGCATCAGTGAGGAGTTCATTTACTCAACCTGTTGTGTGTCTGCTGTGCCTCGTCTGCACACCTCCCTGTGGCTGAGCGGCACGGGGAGAAGGCAGCCCACTGCTTCATCCCCAGTTCACAGCCTCAGTGTGTCTCGATGTAATCAGAATTCATCATCATCATCACCACGCACCTCCTTACGGGCCAAGTGTGTGTGTGTGTGTGTGTGTGTGTGTGTGTGTGTGTGTGTGTGTGTCTGTGTGTTCGCCCGTGCATCTGTGTTCTTTGCAGTGTGTCTTCCCGTGCTTTAGGCTAATCTCTAATTGTCTGCAGAGTTCAGAGACAGTTGAAGTAGGCCTAAAACCATATGCTTCCTGCACTCAGCACAAAAAGTCAAGCTCATGTATCTCCACCCTCTCTTATTGTTCACCCTCTCTTATTGTTCATATTGTTCATGTATCTCCACCCTCTCATATTTTTCACCCTCTCTTATTGTTCACCCTCTCATATTGTTCATATTGTTCATGTATCTCCACCCTCTCGTATTGTTCACCCTCTCTTATTGCTCACCCTCTCATATTGTTCATATTGTTCATGTATCTCCACCCTCTTGTATTGTTCACCCTCTCATATTGCTCACCCTCTCGTATTGTTCATGTATCTCCCCCCTCTCGTATTGTTCATTCTCCTCAGCTCTTCTGTCAGATCGGTGGGTTATTCATATTACAGATATGCAGCATATAGAATATAAAGCATATAAAACGAGACCCTTGTTTAACACATCATGGTGTATGCCATTATGAATGTTTCTCCGCCCCCCTCGGGTTTAGACTGCCAGTCTGGAACTGGCCTTGCAGCACCGCGGTTCTCTGCAGAGCATCATGTGTGCTGTGCAAGGCTGAAAAACAAGGTTTTATTCACCGCACATGGGAAAGTGTGTCGGAGTGAAAGGTAGCAGGAAGCTGAGGGGAGGGAAGGCAGTATGACTGGAACAGAGGGACAAAAGGGAAGCAAAGTCGCCTGTGGGGAAGTTAGTTTGGGTTTGGCTCACATGGTGAGGCTGTGATGGCTCTGTATCAGCAGACCCTGCTTTTCACAACTACAATGGATATCATAGAGAATTGGTGAGGATGCCCATTCACCTCAGCCATCTGTGTTTTGGGCCAATTATATCTGCATCACATGCTGCAGCATCCCGTCCACCTATCCCCACCCCACCCCCACCCCCACCCTGGAGATGAAGGGGCAGAACACATCATGTGATAATGAATCTGGATCAGACTGTAATCGAATTCCTTTAACCTCTCTTGTGACTCGTGTTCTCATTTGTAAATGTTTTATCTTCTGCTTTCCTGCGCAAACACATACTATGTACATGTGTGCGTGCATGCAAATGCATGTACCACATGCAGGCCTGTGCGCGCACGCGTGCACACACACACACACACACACACACACACCTCTCACCCCCCCCACCCCCCATTTCTGCAGTGCTGGCTGGGCCATTGATCTGTTCTGGTGATTGATTACAGAGGCCCAAGGGTTCTGTAATTCAGTCAGTTTTTTTGAATGCTCACACATGCAAACACACACACACACACTCACACACAAACACAAGCCCCCCCCCCATACACACACACACACATACATGCACCCTAATATGTATTCTACTGTGCACAGTCACACTGCTCCTTGGTATGAAGGTCAGGTCACTTTTCCTTGTTTAACAATATAATTGATTTCATCAGTTTGGTCCCAAGTGTTTGTTTTGTATATTATGTGCAAACTACGCCCATTCTGTGGGAGTGGTTGTACAGGGAGGTTGTACAGCGTGGTGCAACCCATAATGAAATGCTGTTCAAGGAAAACACTTTCCCCGAGAATAACATGGCGGCACGGTGGTTAGCGCGGTCGCCTCACTGCAAAAAGGTCCTGGGTTCGAGCCCCGGGGTAGTCCAACCTCGGGGGTCATCCCAGGTCGTCCTCTGTGTGGAGTTTGCATGTTCTCCCCGTGTCTGCGTGGGTTTCCTCTGGGGACCCCGGTTTCCTCCCACAGTCCAAAGACATGTAGGTCAGGTGACTCGGCCGTACTACATTGTCCCTAGGTGTGAATGTGTGTGTGTGTGTGTGTGTGTGTGTGTGTGTGTGTGTGTGTCGGCCCTGTGTGATGGACTGGCGGCCTGTCCAGGGTGTCTCCCGGCCTGCCGCCCAATGACTGCTGGGATAGGCTCCAGCATTAGGGTAAGGGGTTCAGGTAATGGATGGAAGGAACATGCTTGAAACGAGGTTTCACAGTTTGCACAACAACAAAAAAGTCCCCGTGCTGATGTCCACGGGGTCCACACACACACAAATGACGTCAAATTAGACCCTTAGCCAGTCCGCGGTGGTGTAGCGGTCTAAGCATCGGCTTTGTGTCGATGCAGTTGCCCACTGGGGACCGGGGGTTTGCGCCCCGGTCTCGTCAGATCCGACTATGGCCGGACTCGATGAAGCAGCAATCATTGGCAACGCTGTCTTCGGGAGGGGGGCGGAGTCGGCTTGTGTTCGTCACATGAATGCGTCTCTGTGTGTGTGGGGAAAAGCAGTGGTTCGGCCTGGAGTCGCCTTGTCACGGAAGTGGGGAGGCGTCTCCTTCCAGACTTCCAGCCGGAGAGACGCAGTTGGCGAACGCATGCAGTACGAGGGTGGGTGTTTGAACTAAAATAGGGATCGATTGGCCACTAAATTGGGGGGAAAAAAGGGAAAAATCAGAAATAAATGTACAAAAAAATGAGTCCCTTAGCCATTAGCACGGGAAGGGGGGGGCTTCAGCTCTCCCTAGTGGTGAGTGCAGCCCCCCCCAACCCCCCCAGTAGTGGCAGGTGGCTGTGTAACATCTTAGACCCAACAGTATGCCTAACTTTTCCTAAAATAAAAAATAAAACAAAGCTTTACTGGGACCAGTGGGCGAGGCTGTGTGGAATGTACATGTTTGATAACTGAGTAAACACTCCCTTCCAAAGCTGCTACACACACACTCTAAACAAAACAATGACGTCATACTGTCGCGCCCGGCGGAGGCGGTCGCTCTGATGGTCGGCGGTTCTGCGCTGGGGGAGCGCAGTGGTTGATGGGCCTGTTAACGTTGGAGTTAGAATTGTGTTTCAATGGTGTGGTGTTCACGTTGTGGTGATTCTTGCGTTGTTGTTTTGGGGGTTCGACTCAGACTAATTAGGAGACCGTTAACTGACTGTAGGACCGTGACTGGGGCTGGTGTCGCCACTTGTGAGATGGGGGGGGGGGGCTCATTACGTTGTTGTCAGTTCTGGTCCGTTCTGGCCGGTGTGAATAAAGGAGCCCTCCCGGGGTGGTGCGGTGTATGGGGGCACAGGAGTTGTGATTAAAAAGAGGTCTCCGCCTCTCGACTCGTTCTTCCACACCGGCTCGCCACCACGCTGTAGCGAATGTCGGAGGGGGGGCGGCTGAGAACCGCCGCAGCTGGGACGCCAACCCGGATCTCTCGCACCACGGGCTACTGCGCTAACCAGTCCACTAAAGGGTCCGACCCCTTAGCCAAGGGCTAGCGAGTGTAGGGATTCGTGGTCGTTACACTACCCCCCCCCCCTTTGGAAGCGCGTCCCCGCGCTTCAGCGTACCAGCTCCCTCACGCCTCTGGGCACAAGTCACGGTCTCACCATCCCACTTCTGACACCCATGTGGCGAATTCCAAGGGGCAGCCGGGCGTAGTCGCCCGTGGTGCGGGAGACCCGGGTTCGTGTCCCGATGGTGGCGGTTCCCGGCTGCCCCCCCGAGTTCACTACAGTACTTTTAGTTTTAGTTGGCAACCCCCCTACTTAAAACATCTCCCCACCCGCCTGCCCTTAGTGGACGTCCACCTGGGGTAGTCCACCAGCAGTCATGGGTTTTGTCTCCAGGTGGACCTGCCTGTTGGCCCCGTGTCATGCAAAATATACCTCGGCTTGTCGGTTTCACACTGAGCACCATTTTATATCGGACTGCAGAAGAAAAGGAGACACATTGGAGGAGGTGCTTGCTGAAGAGGACCAACAATTTCCATGTGTTGACATTGGTCTCTCTCTTTCTCCCTCTCTCTCTCGGCGCTAAGTGGTCTCATGTGCCACCTCCTCGCTGTCCTTGTTGCCGTTGCTTGCAGGCAAATCAACTCATCTTCTCTCATTAATTCTTCCTCCATAGAACGACCCATATTGGATTTTGTGCGCGAGATACCATGGGGAATGTGGTCTATGAAACGTGGTTCGTACGCTTTCAGCGGGTTTCAGGTACGCTCGGCTGGAAAAGGCGAAAGTCTGCATGCATCCGGTGTGTGTGTGTGTGTGTGTGTGTGTGTGTGTGTGTGTGTGTGTGTGTGTGTGTGTGTGTGTGTGTGTGTGTGTGTGTGTGTGTGTGTGTGTGTGTGTGTGTGTGTGTGTGCGTGTCTTGCTCCCTGTCTTCAGCCCCTTGAACCCACCTTTTGTATGCAACTCGTCTTCCAGTCCAGAGTCCAGCCAAGTTTAACCTGAGATTGTGTATTTGTCGAGACGGTCCTCCACCAAAACAACCACCCCATAGGTCGTTGGTACAGCAGCTTATTGTGACCTACAGTTACGGTTTAAGTTACCTCCCTGTAACAATAAGCATCTCCTTCCATAAGCCATCAGGAGAAGGAGTATTAATAAAAGCAAAGTTTAATGTCACGTAGCGGTTATAAGGTCCACGCTAGCTGACTTTCTACCTTTTGGCTAACGGTAAGTTAGCTCTTATAACGTTATTCCTAGGTAAACATACTGCCAACAGCAAGCTTAGTTACTACACTAGACGGAGAAACGACACAAAAGCACACCGACTACATATTCTGTTGTTCTCACGTTGGTTTAAACACCCACAATGCACAGAGGCGGAAAGTCCATCCATCCATCATCCAAACCGCTCATCCTGCTCTCAGGGGCGCAGGGATGCTGGAGCCTATCCCAGCAGTCACCGGGCGGGCGGCAGGCGGGGAGACACCCTGGACAGGCCGCCAGGCCATCACACAGGGCCCACACACACCTAGGGACAGTTTAATATGGCTGAGTCACCTGACCCACATGTCTTTGGACTGTGGGAGGAAACCCACACAGATACGGGGAGAACATGCCAACTCCACACAGAGGACGACCCGGGACGACCCCCGAGGTCGGACTACCCCGGGGCTCGAACCCAGGACCTTCTTGCTGGGAGGCGACCGCACTAACCACTGCGCCACCGTGCAGCCGAGGCAAAAAGTATCTGTGGCATATCTCCTGCCGCCAGTAGGGGCGCTAATTTAGGAAGCGCTCCTGTGGGTCGTATTAGAGGACAGATGAGCTATGTGGTCGTACGGGTTGGAGGACTTGTTTTTGTCACTCTGTGCTTTTGAAGAACACGAGCTCTGATTCGGAGGGGGGGGGGCACGGCTTTGGGGGAACAGAACCATGTGAATGTCTTATCACGAGGGGAGTGCGAGAGAGAGAAGGGGCGATAGAGAGAGAGCGCCACTTCTTTATAACGGGAAAATGGAGGGCAGGGAAAGGTGAATATGTTGGAAGGCTGTTGATGTAAAAAGTTTAACTGCAGAAAACAAGACACACAAAGTTCTCTGCACCCTGATAACACACAGCGCTTCCTCTGCATGCTGATGGCACTGATGCTGTGTGTGTGTGTGTGTGTGTGTGTGTGTGCGCACATGCACGTGTGCATGCATGCTTGTCCTCGATTGCACTGACGCTTCGAGTCTTGTCTTGGAAGCGAGGAGTGCTGCCGTATAGGCGAGTGAGGCCAGGACCATCCATCCATACAGCCGGGATGTCAGTCAGAACCGACCTTCCAGCCTGACCCCGGCAGTTAATCCATGACCTCCAGCCACCAGGGGCCTGACTCTTATGAACTCATCAAACAGCTCTCGTCTGTCCCCCGTTCTCGCTTCCTGCACTTCTTCCACCCTCTCAGCTCCGTGACCGATGTTTGACAGCACTCACCCAGTTCTCTCTCTCTCTCTCTCTCTCTCTCCCCCCCGGTACCAACTGTCTGTTTGTGAACCTGTTAAAACAAAAATATTCTTTTTATGTTTCCTCCTCATCGGGCTGCCTGCTTGTCGCCGCTGCAGAGTTCACCGTCTGGTTACCTGGGTTCATCTCTGATATCAAAAGCGTTGCTCGGATCAAAGCCGAATAGTTTGTTGTTTTGTTGGGGGGGGGGGGGTCATATACAGGGTAATCCACTTACCCCCCTCAGGTGGCATCTGCATTTCTGTTTTCTGCCAGAATCAAAAACAAACTAGAGTTTGCCACAGGTCACACAGAGGACTGTTTGTTCAGTTAAAACCAATGGCAGTCATCAGTCTGGATTGGAGGATTTCTTTTCCGTCCATCCGTCCATCCATTATCCAAACCGCTCATCCTGCTCTCAGGGTCATGGAGATGCTGGAGTCTATCCCAGCAGTCACTGGGCGGCAGGCGGGGAGACACCCTGGACAGGCCACCAGACCATCACACCGGGTCTACACACACACACACACACACACACACACACATTCACACCTAGGGACAATGTAGTACGGCCGAGTCACCTGACCTACATGTCTTTGGACTGTGGGAGGAAACTGGAGCCCCCAGAGGAAACCCACACAGACACGGGGAGAACGTGCAAACTCCACACAGAGGACGACCCGGGACGACCCCCGAGGTTGGACTACCCCGGGGCTCGAACCCAGGACCTTCTTGCTGTGAGGCGACCGCGCTAACCACCGCGCCGCCCCGGATTTCTCTTCCAGCACATTCTTATTGATTGCATTTGCCGGTCAGGTTGTGTGTCATTATGCAGTTCCCTACGTGACCCCATCTCCGTCCTCAGCATCCTTCTGCAGGTAATGGACTCAGACTTCCCTATTAGATGAGCGGTGGTGTGCTGAGCCCCGAGCTTTGTCATCAGCCCTCCCTCCTTCCTTCTTCCATATCCCCTTCATCAGGGCTGAGTTAATGACATCCAATTAGCACTCTGTAATTACCTTATCACCCAGAGAGGCCCGATGCTGGTTGGCTAATCAAGAAGACCAATGCGTGGGGGGGGGGGGGTTGCGTGCATGTGTGTGTGTGTGTGGACAATCACATGTAAGGTCCTACAGGATGATCAGGGTGAGCCTCGCAGCAGTCCTCTCCATGGACTCACGTCTCCTTCTCCTTATTATCCTTCCGTCATTCATTATCGGGCTTGTCAGCCCTCCACAGACTCGGGTTTGTGTGGGGTGAGCGTCTGGGCATCGCTGCGTTGTAGTCACGTGTGTGTCCGTGTGGTCTGGGAAGTCTTTCCGGCTCAGAGGCAGCGAGGTGCCCCCAGTGGAGCCCCGTGGAGCCACAGGCCAGACAAAAGCAATTCCTCTAGCCGGCTAACGCAGGCGAGCTCGCCGTTCACCCTCTGCTTCGACACGGGGCTACCGTTTACTCACACACTCACACACACGCACACACACCGACAAACACAGGCGTGCGTTGTGTTTACACAGATTGATCATCTCCAGCCGAGCTCGAGCCCTCTATCCGACGAGGCCTTGGCACGGCAGCGGCTTTCCAAAGCATAGCGAGCCGGACAGCTCCACCGCGCCGCTATTTGGCAAGCGCACACCGACTCAGATAAACAAGCATGCTGGGAAAATATGCATACGCACGTGTAGCACGCACACGCACAAACACACACAGCAACTCGGATGAACAAGCATGCGTGAAAAATCTGTGTTGCGTACCACACACACACACACACGCACACACGCACACACACGCACACACATGCACATATTTACACACGCCCACACAAAGTCAGCCATCCTCACATCCGCTAGGAAGCATATTTTGCTCTCTCGGATCAAGGACGCCGCTCCAACAAAGAAGTCGTGGCACGGTCTTATGATGGCGTGTGTTCCCGGTGAGTACCTCTCATGTGCGTCACTCCTCACCGGACGCCTTCTGTGACGTTTAGGACCCTTACTTAGAGCGTATTGGACCTACGCCGTCATCCTCCGTATTCCAAGGGTTTCCTAAAGCGGCCCAGCCTGTCCCCGTACCTCTTCCAGTGTTCCTGTCACCTTGCTATATGTTTAGATAGATATTTATTTATTTGATGTTGCCTTGCAGCACGGTGGCGCAGTGGTTAGCGCGGTCGCCTCCCAGCAAGAAGGTCCTGGGTTCGAGCCCCCGGGGTGGTCCGACCTTGGGGGTCGTCCCGGGTCGTCCTCTGTGTGGAGTTTGCATGTTCTCCCCGTGTCTGTGTGGGTTTCCTCCGGGGGCTCCGGTTTCCTCCCACAGTCCAAAGACATGTAGGTCAGGTGACTCAGCCGTACTGAATTGTCCCTAGGTGTGTGTGTGTGTGTGTGTGTGTGTGTGTGTGTGTGTGTGTGTGTGTGTGTGTGTGATGGCCTGGCGGCCTGTCCAGGGTGTCTCCCCGCCTGCCGCCCAATGACTGCTGGAATAGGCTCCAGCATCCCCGCGACCCTGAGAGCAGGACAAGGGGTTCGGATAATGGATGGATGGATGATGTTGCCTTTCTCTGTCGGGGGGGGGGTGGTGAGGGTGGGAGGATGGAGATAATGCCCACTATTTATTTTTTTTTATTTACTTGGTCATTTTGTCATGTCGTGTCCGAGCTGTTGTGTTTTGTGTTGTATGCGAAAGTGTGATAAAGATATTCTAAAAAACAAAAAAAAACATCCTCCCATCTCGCTCGCAACCTCCACCCAATTATTGGTCACCCGCACGGCTCCCTCGGTCACTCACCCTGTAAAATAAGCATGTATGTGTGGTCTCAGCGTGCAGGAGCTCACTCTCTTCATCAATCATTGTCCACCCCGTCTAATGAGGGCGAGAGAGCAGACTCATTAAAGCCCCTCTGAGAGAGAGGGAGAGGGAGAGAGAGAGACAGAGAGAGAGAGAGAGAGACAGAGAGAGGGAGAGAGAGAGAGGGAGAGAGAGAGACAGAGGGAGAGAGACAGAGAGAGGGAGAGACAGAGAGAAACAGAGAGGGGGAGAGAGAGAAACAGAGAGAGGGAGAGAGAGAGAGAGAGAGACAGAGAGAGAAACAGAGAGGGGGAGAGAGAGAAACAGAGAGAGGGAGAGAGAGAGACAGAGAGAGGGGGGAGAGAGAGAGAGAGAAACAGAGAGACTTAGAGACAGAGAGAGGGGGAGAGAGAGAGAGAGAGAAACAGAGAGAGAGAAACAGAGAGGGCGAGAGAGAGAAACAGAGAGAGGGAGAGAGAGAGAGAGAGACAGAGAGAGGGAGAGAGAGAAACAGAGAGAGAGAGACAGAGAGAGGGGGAGAGAGAGAGAGAGAGAAACAGAGAGAGAGAGAGAGAGAGAGAGAGGGAGAGAGAGAGAGAGACAGAGAGAGAGGGAGAGAGAGAGAAACAGAGAGAGGGGGGGGAGAGAGAGACAGAGAGAGAGGGAGAGAGAGACAGAGAGGGAGAGAGAGAGGGGGGGGAGAGAGAGAGAAACGGAGAGAGGGGAGAGAGAGTGTAATATAGCAGTAATTAAAGTGAGGGGGGCAGAGCAATAGAAAAACAGAATAACACGAGGACCCAAGAGTTGGTGAGACAGAGACACGATTGGAAAGAGAGAGATAAAACAGAAATGGGAGACACTCGGATGTGGGCAGGAAAGAAGCAGACACAAAGATTGGGGTAGAAACACACACACAGGGGTGGACAGATGAGTCCGGGGCTCGGGGATGTAGCGCCGGACAGGGGGGAAGGAGTGGGGCATGGATGATGGTTTCATTTGTGCCGGCGTCGTCCGTGGCGAATGGCTAAACGGTCCAGATTTCCTCTTTTCATGTGGCTGCGTCCCATGTCTCTGCTGGGGGGAGCCAGTTGGTCTGCCCAGGGCCAGCATTCACGCTGTATACTCCTCTCTCTCCCCCTCTCCCTCTCTCCCTCTCTCTCTCCCTCTCCCTCTCTCTCCCTCTCTCTCTCTGATTCCCTGCTCTCCTTGCCTTCTCTTCTTTCACTGGGAGTCACAGGCTTGTCAAGAGCTGCTTCAAATCCCTGTGCCTGAATGTAGACCCCAGCATCTAATCTGGCAGTCTCTCATAATCCCATCAGCCATACAGCATCACATTGTCCCACCATGTTATCCTGTCTCTCGCTGTGCCTGCCCATATCTGCACGCACACATAGTGTATGTATATATAGATATATATCTATATATATACACACACACACACACTATATATATATGTGTGTGTGTGTATATATGTATATATATAGATATATATACACACACACATATGTATATATGATATATACGCACACACACACACACATATTTATATATATAGTGTGTGTGTGTGTGTGTGTGTGTATGGTTCTGTGCCAAATAAGACCCTATGCATTGTCTTCATATTTCCACTCTGTTCCACTTCCTTCATCGATCTCAGACTGGTTTTGTTTTCTTGTTGTTGTTGTTGTTGGTGTTGGTTTCATCGTCCCTTGCTTTTTTGTGTGTGTCTTTGAAGTTGCCCTTCTCAGCCCCGTGTGTGTTTGGGTTGACATTTGGAGCGGCGTGGTGGTGTTCGGAGCAGGGCTGCGGTGAGGAGGGGGGAGGGCAGTGGGAGGGGGTGGGGTGGTGGTGGGGGTGATACGCAGGTCTGAACGGATGGCTGCGAGCCCACGGCCGCCTGGTGGAAGACAGCGGCCCTGTGCTGGAGGATTAACCGCTTTTTAAGTTGCTCTGTGTAGAGCTGCTGCACTGTTGTGCTGCGCTCTGTGTGTGTGTGTGTGTGTGTGTGTGTGTGTGTCTGCCCATTCTAGTGAAGGTCTTTGTATGTTTGCATCCACATTTCTTTATATATGACTGTCTGAACATGTGAAGTAATGTCTTTATAACCATCAAGTACATGCATGTGCATATGCTAAGAGGTGTGTGTGTGTGTGTGTATGTATGTGTGTGCGGGTGTGTGTGTGTGTGTGTGTGTGTGTGTGTGTGTGTCTGAGCAGCAATGTCTGCCGCTAGCAGATTAGCAAAGAGAATGAAAACAATGACCAAGCTCTGGGACGAGAGGAGATAGCGCTGAAAACACAAGAAAAGAGAGAGAGAGAGCGAGAGAGAGCGAGGGAGGGAGAGAGAGAGAGAGAGAGAGAGAGCGAGGGAGAGAGAGAGCGAGAGAGAGAGAGAGAGAGAGAGAGAGAGAGAGAGCGAGGGAGGGAGGGAGAGAGCGAGGGAGGGAGGGAACAGAGAAATAAAAGGGAAGGGAGGTGAAGGTAGTGAAATGTGATGGAAAAGGAGTGGCAGTGTGGGGAGAAGTACAAAGGATGAATGGGAGCGGGATGATATTGGTGGGGGTGAAAAGACGGTACTCACGGCGCCGAGTAAATGAGGTGAGGCGAGGTTTGATGAGAGCCAGGAAATGGAATGAGGAAAGTTGAGGGGTGAGGCGATGCAAAGGGAAGTTACGGGGGAGTTTAGATAGAGGTTTACGGGGTAGACGGAGGGTGCGAGAGACGGATGGATCGGGGAAAGTGTGAAAAGGTTACCCAGATTTATGCTCACTATCTGTGAGGCAGCAGCGAAATCACCTGGGGGCTTCCCCCCTCTCTCTCTCTCTCTCTCTCTCTCTCTCTCTCTCTCTCTCTCTCTCTCTCTCTCTCTCTCACTCTGTTCTTCCTCTCTTTCCATTTCTGTCGCTCCGCTCTCACATGCCTGCCTCTTTCATCGCCCTCTCTCTCTCCCTCGCTCCTCTCTCTCTCTCTCCCTCGCTCCTCTCTCTCTCGCTCTCTCGCTCCTCTCTCTCTCGCTCCTCTCTCTCTCTCCCTTGCTCTCTCTCTCTCTCTCCCTCCCTCTCTCTCTCTCCCTCGCTCCTCTCTCTCTCTCTCTCTCTCTCTCTCTCTCTCTCTCTCTCTCTCTCTCTCTCTCTCACTCTGTTCTTCCTCTCTTTCCATTTCTGTCACTCCGCTCTCACATGCCTGCCTCTTTCATCGCCCTCTCTCTCTCCCTCGCTCCTCTCTCTCTCTCTCGCTCCTCTCTCTCTCTCCCTCTCGCTCCTCTCTCTCTCTCTCTCTCTCCCTCGGTCCTCTCTCTCTCTCCCTCTCGCTCCTCTCTCTCTCTCTCTCTCTCCCTCGGTCCTCTCTCTCTCACTCTCTCACTGTCTGTCCCTCCCGCCAAGTCCCCCATCAACACAGCCTGCTACTTCTGAGGGATCCAATATGATCATCACTGTTCTGCATGCGTGCACATGCAGATGTCCGCTTAAACATTCATAAATTCACAGCGCGAGGCCGTACATGTGTGGCAGATTTGTCTTTTCATAAATACGCAAATGCACACTGAACATACACACACGCACACACACACACACACAGATACTGGGCTTGCTTGCTGTCCATCAGGCCAGTCCCCAGTGTCCCCTGACTGTTCCTGTGACCAGTAGGTGTCACACTAGAGCAGGGATGTGCAGAGAGCCTAGTATTTGTATTTGTATCTGTGTTTGTGTATTTGTATCTGTGTTTGTGTATTTGTATCTGTGTTTGTGTATTTGTATCTGTGTTTGTTGAGGCAGCAAAATTATTTCTATTTGCATTCGAATAAAAGTGGAAGTAGGCGTAACAATCCTATTTTTGTTTTTTTATCGCACTATTATACATTTAAAAGTTAGAATAAGTGTTTTTCAGTGAACTATTATAATAATTATGAGCGCTCGTAATATTAGTTTAGGGTTTTCATAAACCCAGCATTAAACGTGTGTAACCATAAACATAAGTGAAGAGAAAATCGTTTTAAAAGTAACATTCAATTCCTAATCTGTACTCAAACCCGTAAGCTAAACTCTAAACTAATAAATACCTGTGTGAACATTGTGAACCCCACCCGCCGCCACCTGGACGCCACCACCCGCCCTAATTGGAGGACGCCAAACTTTTCTCTCTGAAGGCCAAAAAACTAACGCCGGGTTCACACAGGAGGCGGAGGCGCCACAGAGCGTTGTCGCTTCCTTTTGGCGCCCACGTTAAAGGCGGGGGCAAGATGGCAGAATAGGCAGAACGAGTACTACTACTACTACTACTACTACTTTAGGCTGCTCCCGTTAGGGGGCGCCACAGTGGATCATCCGTTTCCATCTCTCCCTGTCCTCTGCATCTTCCTCTGTCACACCAGCCACCTGCATGTCCTCCCTCACCACATCCATAAACCTCCTCTTTGGCCTTCCTCTTCTCCTCTTCCCTGGCAGCTCCATATTCAGCATCCTTCTCCCAGTATACCCAGCATCTCTCCTCCACACATGTCCAAACCATCTCCATCTTGTCTCTCTTGCTTTGTCTCCAAACCGTCCAACCTGAGCTGTCCCTCTAATATACTCCTTCCTAATCCTGTCCTTCTTCATCACTCCCAGTGAAAATCTTATCATCTTCATCTCTGCCACCTCCAGCTCCACCTCCTGTCTTTTCATCAGTGCCACTGTCTCCAAACCATACAACATAGCTGGTCTCACTACCATCTTGTAAACCTTCCCTTTAACTCTTGCTGGTACCCTTCTGTCACAAATCACTCCTGACACTCTTCTCCACCCACTCCACCCTGCCTGCACTCTCTTCTTCACCTCTCTACTGCACTCCCTGTTACTTTGGACAGTTGACCCCAAGTATTTAAACTCATACGTCTTCATCACCTCTCCTCCTTGCATCCTCATCATTCCACTGTCCTCCCTCTAATTCATGCTGCATAGATATTCCGTCTTGCTCCTACTGACTTTCATTCCTCTTCTCTCCAGTGCATACCTCCACCTCTCCAGGCTCTCCTCAACCTGCACCCTACTCTCACTACAGATCACAATGTCATCCGCGAACAGCATCGTCCATGGAGACTCCTGCCTGATCTCGTCCGTCAACCTGTCCATCACCATTGCAAACGAGAAAGGGCTCAGAGCCGATCCTTGATGTAATCCCACCTCCACCTTGAACCCATCTGTCATTCCAACCACACACCTCACCACCGTCACACTTCCCTCATACATATCCTGCACCACTCCTACATACTTCTCTGTAACTCCCGACTTCCTCATACAATACCACACCTCCTCTCCCGGCACCCTGTCGTATGCTTTCTCTAAATCTACAAAGACACAATGTGACTCCTTCTGACCTTCTCTATACTTCTCTATACAACATTCTCAAAGCAAACATCACATCTGTGGTGCTCTTTCATGGCATGAACCCATACTGCTGCTGCTGATCATCACCTCTCCTCTTAACCTAGCTTCTATTACTCTTTCCCATATCTTCATGCTGTGGCTGATCCACTTTATACCTCTGTAGTTGTTACAGTTCTGCACATCGCCCTTGTTCTTGAAAATCGGTACCAGTATGCTTCTTCTCCACTCCTCAGGCATCCTCTCTCTTTCCAAGATTGTGTTAAACAATCTAGTTAAAAACCCCACTGCCATCTCTCCTAAACACCTCCATGCCTCCGACAGGTATGTCATCAGGACCAACTGCCATTCCACTCTTCATCCTCTTCATAGCTGCCCTCACTTCCTCCTTGCTAATCCACTGCACTTCCTGATTCACTATCCCCACATCATCCACCCTTCTCTCTCTCTCATTTTCTTCATTCATGAGCCCCTCAAAGTACTCCTTCCACCTTCTTAGCATACTCTCCTCGCTTGTCAGCACATTTCCATCTCTATGCTTGATCGCCCTAACTTGCTGCACATCCTGCCCAGCTTGGTCCCTCTGTCTAGCCAATCGGTACAAGTCCTTTTCTCCTTCCTTAGTGTCTAACCTGTCATACAACTCACCATACTCCTTTTGCTTTTCCACCTCTCCCTTCGCTTTACGCTGCATCTCCTTTTACTCCTGTCTACTTTCTTCATCTCTCTTACTATCCCACTTTGTTTGCCAACCTCTTCCTCTGTATACTTTGCTGTACTTCCTCATTCCGCCACCAAGTCTCCTTGTCTTCCTTCCTCTGTCCTGATGACACACCAAGTACCTTCCTAGCTGTCTCCCTCACTATTTCTGCAGTGGTTGCCCAGCCATCTGGCAACTCTTCACTACCACCCGGTGCCTGTCTTACCTCCTGCCTGAACTCCACACAACAGTCTTCCTTCTTCAACTTCCACCATTTCATCTTTGGCTCTGCCTTCACTCTCTTCTTCTTCTTGGTGTCCAAAGGCAGAACGAGTAGGATTTTTTTTTATAAACTTAACTGAAAACAGTGTCACATACAAAACATAAAGAACACATAAAGACATACAAAATACAACTTCAACAACACAAGAACCAGGGGTACAGGCAAAAAAGAGTGTCATTCAAAAGGTCAAAACTCGGCACCAACTTCAGTTCAGGCTGCTCCAACATCAGTCCAGCGAGTTCACAGAGGGGTCATGTAAAAGCACCGTCCTCATGGCTTTACCGTTCTTTGAATGTTATATGGCAGTGGTTCTCAACCTTTTTGGGGTCCTGGACCCCCTGCGTATTTTTGATCTACCCTGAGGACCCCTCCACCTGATCTTGGGGGAGGGGGGTTGCAATTTGATAGAAACAGTGGAAACTGCATTTTAAATTGCATTATAGCATTTATTCACTCTTTGGGGCAAAAATAAGAGCTTTCAGTTGTAACTTAGTTATAGTTAACAAAACAGAATTCTTATGCAGTAACTTTCAGATATATGTAACAAAACAGAATTCTTATGCAGTAACTTTCAGATATATGTAACAAAACAGAATATGTATCCAGTAACTTTCAGATATATGTAACAACAGAATTTTCATGGAGTAACTTTCAGATATATGTAACAAAACAGAATATGTATCCAGTAACTTTCAGATATATGTAACAAAACAGAATATGTATTCAGTAACTTTCAGATATATGTAACAAAACAGAATATGTATCCAGTAACTTTCAGATATATGTAACAAAACAGAATATGTATTCAGTAACTTTCAGATATATGTAACAAAACAGAATTCTTATGCAGTAACTTTCAGATATATGTAACAAAACAGAATATGTATTCAGTAACTTTCAGATATATGTAACAAAACAGAATATGTATTCAGTAACTTTCAGATATATGTAACAACACAGAATATGTATTCAGTAACTTTCAGATATATGTAACAAAACAGAATATGTATTCAGTAACTTTCAGATATATGTAACAAAACAGAATATGTATTCAGTAACTTTCAGATATATGTAACAACAGAATTTTTATGCAGTAACTTTTAACAATGCAAACGGGAGCGAGATCTCTTATTAAAATACAATAAATGACACTTGTGAAACAGATGTAATTAGAGAAAAAAGTGCTGTTACCCTTTATAGTTTAGGTAGATAAAGGTCTCAGTCACATGTGAGTAAAATAATCCTATTTCTATAAATGTCATAGGATCTTTTTTTTAAAGATATTTTATTTTCACGGACCCCTTGCAATTACACCACGGACCCCTAGGGGTCCGCGGACCCCCAGTTGAGAAACACTATATGGTATCCATATATTCATTGAGTTCCTTTTTGAAAACGGGGGGAAATGGTTCAGAACCCCTGAATGTGCTCTTGTGGATTCTCAAGGAAAGATTGAACTGGGTTGAACCTGCGAACTCATTTAAACGTCACTTCTCTCACTCGGCTGCGGTTTGTAAACACGACGTTCAAAGTTGGCCCCTCCTCCCCGACTCAACGTCACCAGAAGGACACGCCCCCTGGCCGCAGTAGCCAGAACGCATCCCCGTCCTCTTCCTCGGCGCTCCCCAGCGGGTGAAAGCCAGCCCCGCTGTATCTGCGTCTTTTCCCCGCCGTGTCCGCCATTGTCGTAGCTTCCTCTTGGATGCCTGCTTCTTTGTTCTTTCCTTATTCTGGAACTTTCCCCCTTTTTCTCCCCAGTTGTATCCAGCCAATTACCCCGCTCTTCTGAGCCATCCTGGTCACTCCTCCACCCCCTCTGCTGATCCGGGGAGGGCTGCAGACTACCACATGCCTCCTCCCATACATGTGGAGTCGCCAGCCGCTTCTTTTCACCTGACACTGAGGAGTTTCGCCAGGGGGGCGTAGCGCGTGGGAGGATCACGCTATTCCCCCCAGTTCCCCCTCCCCCTTGTTGGATATACAAACACACACCCACACACAATGATAAACACAGAGCGGGTGACAGACTCACTGGTATGCCTCAGTTTTTTGACAGGATGACAGAGGGCTGCTGGCTGCACCGACACCACTTTAGTGATAATAATAATAACAATAACAATAACAATAATAATAATGCATTTTATGCTGAATATGGAGCTGCCAGGGAAGAGGAGAAGAGGAAGGCCAAAGAGGAGGTTTATGGATGTGGTGAGGGAGGACATGCAGGTGGCTGGTGTGACAGAGGAAGATGCAGAGGACAGGAAGAGATGGAAACGGATGATCCACTGTGGCGACCCCTAACTGGAGCAGCCGAAAGTAGTAGTAGTAGTAGTAGTAGTAGTAGTAGTAGATTTACAGAGTGCTTTTAAAGGTACACAACGACGTTTTACATACGTTAAAATAAACATAAAAGCAACACACCAAAAACATAACACATAGTTATCATACATTAAAAGTAATCATTCTGAAAAGGCGAGCTTAGATTAATGATGTAAACGTGGACAGATCGGCGCAGTTTCTGATGTGTTTGGGGAGGGGGGGGTTCCCTATGGAGAAGGCTCTGTCACCCCAGGTCCGGGGCTTGGTCCTGTGTGGTGGAGACAGGAGGTTGACATCGGAGGAGTGAAGGCTGCGGGAAGGACTATGGTAGTGGAGCAGGTCAAGTCAAGTCAATTTTATTTGTGTAGCCCAACGTCACAAATTACAAATTTGCCTCAAGGGGCTTTACAGCAACACAACATCCTGTCCTTAAACCCTTGCATTGGAGATAGGAGGGGGCCTGGTTATGGAGGGGTTTGTGAGTGAGGAGGACTTTGAATTGGATCTGTTGTGGGACAGGGAGCCAGTGGATGTTCTGGAGGAAAGGGGTGATGTGGTCATGGGAGCCGGAGAGGGTGGGTGAGCAGGCCAGCAGCAGAGTTCTGGATGTAATGGGGTTTGTTTAGGACTTTGGATGATGAGCCGTAGAGTATGCTGTTGCGGTAGTCAATTCTGCATGTGGTGCAGGCACGGATCAGAGTTTGGGCAACGGAGAAGGCGAGTGATCTGAAGAGATGAGCTATGTTGTTTAGGTGGGAAAGGGCAGTTCTATTGATTCGATTGACGTGGTGTTCAAAGGAGAGGCTGCTTTTAAAAGGATTCTGAGGTTGAGGATGTATGAGGAGGGAGACAGAGTAGTGTTATCGATGGTGAGGCAGAAGTTGTGAGTGGTTTTGGTAAGGGATTTGGGACTGATGATGATCATGTCAGATTTATCACTGTTTAGTTTGACGAAGTCGGCCTGCATCCATGCTTTAATTTCAGCGAGGCGGTTGGTCAGACTGGGGTGAGTTGTAGTGGTGATGGATTTGGTGGAGATGTAGAGCTGGACGTCATCGGCGTAACCATTGAAGTGGAGACCATGATGACGTATGATGTTACCGAGGGGGAGCATGTAAATGATGAACAGGAGAGGACCAAGCACCGAATTTGGGGGATGCCTTGGGACAGAGGAGCAGTGAAGGAGGTGCAGTTGTTGATGCTGATGTACTGTTGTCTATGACTTCAGCCAGGAGAGGGCAGTACCAGTGATGATGAGGGAGGATTCAATGCGGGGAGAAGAATAGTGTGGTTGATGGCATCAAAAACTGCACTGAGGTCGAGGAGGATGAGAATGCTGAGTTGGCCAGAGTCTGAGGAGAGGAGGAGGTCATTGGTGACTTTAAGGAGGCCAACGAGGAGATGAGGTGAGCTTTGAGTTGAGAGGCAACAACAAATTCTAGTATTTTTAGCTGAAAAGGGAGATTGGAGGTGGACCAGAAGTTGCTCATGATATCAGGGTCGAGTCCAGGTTTTATGAGCATGGGGGTGACTGCAGTCAGTTTAAGTGTATGGAGATCTGAACCAGAGCTGAAAGAGGAGTTAGTGATTTCTGTGATGAGTGAGGAGGTAGCTGGGAGACAGTCCTTAACAAGACTGGATGGGATAGGATCAAGAAGACAAGTGGAGCTTATCATTCCTACCGTAAGGTTGGACAGCTCCATTGGGGACACAGGGGAGAACTTTCACAGGGGTTTAGTGGTAAAGTTGGGGGGGGGGTTAGGAGGTGGAGAGAGCAGGGGAGGTGGTCAGGTTGCTGTAGATGTTGTCAATTTTAGTTTGGAAAAGTTAAAGGAGTTGCACTTGTTAACTGTGAAGGAGCTGGAGGTGTACACACACACACACACACACATGCATGGACATGCTTGCATCATGAACCCCATTATAAACCCCACTTAAAAACAGAAACCAGACAAGCCCTCATAGAGAATAGAGTAGAATAGAATGTATGAGTGTTTGTGTACAGTTAACTACAATAGCGTCATGCTAGAACATTACATGTTGAACCAAACATCTCTTCACACCAGGGTCAAATTGACTTTTTCTTTTTTCTAAGATGTTTCGCCTGAGTTCATGATGGCATGATGTCCTGTCAGTCGCAGAAACAGTAGGAACAAAAATCTGACTGGCTGCTGATACTCACTCCTCACCAAAAGTTGAGCCTTAGTTCGTTTTCTTGGCTGATGAGGTAGTTGACAGCGTCCCGGTCTCTGCTCCACCCCCTCTGATGATCCGGGGAGGGCTGCAGACTACCACATGTCTCCTCCCATACATGTGGAGTCACCAGCCGCTTCTTTTCACCTGACAGTGAGGAGTTTCGCCAGGGGGACGTAGCACGTGGGAGGATCACGCTATTCCCCCCAGCCCCCCCCTCCAACTGACTAGAGGAGGCGCTAGTGCCGCGACCAGGACACATACTCACACATCCGGCTTCCCACCGTCAGACATGGCCAATTGTGTCTGTAGGGACGCCCGACCAAGCTGGAGATAACACGGGCACTCAAACTGGCGAGCCTGGTGTTGAAAAGTCAGCCAAGTACTCAGGTTGATCAGGAGCATGGTGGCCCAGTGGTTAGGCACTATTGTCTCACTATAAGAAGGTCCTGGGTTCAAACCCCTTCCTGTGGGGGGTTTGCATGGTCTCCTCGTGTCTGCGTGGGTTTCCTCTGGATGCTGCGGTTTCCTCCCGCCACCAGAAAGCCATGCCTGTTAGCTTGATGCTCTGTGCCCCTGCCCGCCACGCGGCAAGAAGAGCTGGAGTTGGTCCCCGGGTGCTGCGCGGTGGCCGCCCACTGCTTCGAGCGTGTGTGTGTTGGGATGGGTTTAATGCAGAGGAGGAATTTCCCCACTGGGATTCATAAAGTACATCTCGTCTCATCTCATCAAAAAAAAAAAAGGCTTCCCCATGTACACAGTTTGAATGGAAGGTCACCCCTCAACAGGTGCAGAACCAAATCTTTCCTGTGGGACCACTTCCCTGGTTCCCTCGGGTCTTTTAAAAGGCTGACAGAGTATACATGTTTTTTTGGTATTGCATTGCAAGCAAAAAAAAGAAAAACAGTTATGTCTTTATTTGGCCCTGCCATGAATAGCCCATATGCCGTTATATTTTCTCTGTGTTTTGTGAAGAAACCAAAGGAATTAAGTCTTCCTTTGGACTTGCAGACCTCATGGCCAGTGAGCAACAGAGAGACTTTAGGACACTACTCACAGATGTGCTGATGTCTGATGCCTCGGACATCTGGCAGAATATTGTAAGCTGACCTTGTCCATATCATGCAAAAAGCCCGTCATCTGGCACTAATGCATTTTAAAAAGCTAGCCTTTAGGTCAGCTGCGTTTTGAAAGGCACGCTTTTCAAAATGCATTAGAAAAGATAACAGATGTGTCAAAGGGAAAATTTAATTTGATTTTTCTTTTACTCACCATTTGCTTGACGGGCTAGACTGTTCTACAGTCAATGCGTAACCTCAAGTCGTCCACGCTGACCTTCCTTCCACTGTGGTTCTGAACTTACGAAGAGAGGGCCGAAGGTCAAATTGAAGGAAAAGAAAATAGGATCACACAGATAAAAATGAAATATAAACTAGAGGAGCACACTCAGTAGGTCT